>BMAU01020045.1:0-477500 GCA_019973935.1 Trichonephila clavipes | reverse complement strand
AATGTGTTTTCAATGAAAGTTTCTAACAGAAAGGAAATGAGAGAAAAAAACTTTTGAATTTTAATAATAAGGAAACTTTTAATTTGAAGAATACCTAGTTAAAATGGACAAAACACTTGATTCCACTCTTAAATGAAGTAAATCATTTATTCTACCGATTAGCTAGGTTATCTGCACATTAACGGCTTTCGAGCTTTAAGGTATCCAACTACGTTCGCAACCATGATTTTAAAAAAGCACATAAATGGATAATTTTCATGATATTTAGTTTCACTCAGATTAGAATACATGCATAAAATTGTTTTAAAGACATTTTGACAAAAAAAAAATTTATTTAAAACTAATGTTTTGGCAAAAAATTAACTTAGAATTATCTTTTTTCCAAATGTTTTTCTTTCGTAAAAAATGGTTCTATTATAATAATATTTTGCCTGTATATAGCTCAGACCTCTCTACAGAGGCTCAACTAGAATTTTTGAAAAATTCACATTATTTTCAGAGTTACCACCAATTGCAATAATAATTGGCGTTTTTTTTCTTAAAATTGCTCCCCTCTGTTGTCGTAAAATATGAATAAACCCACTTCTAAGTTATATATTTCAAAAATTCTAGTTGAGCCTCTGTAGAGAGGTCTGAGCTATATACAGGTAAAATATTATTATAATAGAAGCATTTTTCACAAAAGGAGAACATTTGGAAAAAAAGATTATTCAAAGTTAATTTTTTGCCGAAATATTGCACTTAAATAATTTTTTATTGTTATACTATTCTTAAAACAGTTTTATATACAGTTTCTAATCTAATTGATTCTAAATATCATACATATTATCCATTTATATGCTTTTTTTAAAAATCACGGCTCCGAACGTAGTCGGATACCTTAACGGTAGCATGCATACAAATGTAGAAGATACAAGAAAGCTATAAAAAAAAAGATTTTTCCGCAACAAAATCTTTTCCAGAAAACTATCTCTGAAACTTTTCTATCCAAAAGTTAAAGAATATATAGATCGAGAGGTTTATTTGAATTAAAACAATTAGTAGAGTAACAGTTACGTAGCTTTCTAAATGGAAAAAAATAGTATTTATCTTTTTATGAAATTTTTGACAAGTGTTGTCGAAAAAATTTATGTTTAATTCATTAAGGACGGTATGCATCGAAAGTTATATAGCTTGGAAAAATCCTTGTTTCTCTTTCTCATTGTAATTTTGTTTCAATGCGAAAAGGAAAATAATTTGATATACACTTTTTTTTCGTTCAAAAAATAAGTACCTATGACAAATTGCCATTAAAAGTTTTTTTATGGTTTTAAAATTAATGTTCTTGGAAGGGAAATATCATAGAAAATCATGTAACATTTCAGGGTATCGGATCATTAGGTATCGTATATTCTGGTTTTTTACGTGCACCGAGGTTTAACACAACCTATATTTTCCATGCTGCACATATTTTTATGTTTTAAGTATGTTCGCCTTTGTTTACGAAAAAAACCTGAAATATATATGTGCAATATTTAGACTTTTGAAGTCTAGAAATAGCGGAAGTGAATAATAAAAGCGAGAAATATGAAATTAAACTTACATAATTAAAAAAATTCATTTAAAAATGTAGCATATGTAGCTATCTAAGTGGAACTGAAAAGGATTATTTATTTTTGGATCAGAGTAACAGTTATAGGGAAAGAGAAGAAAAAAAAACAGAATTCTCTCGATGATCTGCCTGAAGATACTTAAAACAGAAGACGGAATATATATATGTGACGATTTTCTCTTGTTATTCAATAATAAAAGTTCATAAGATATGTCATTTAATTTAAATAAATAGTGTTTAGGTACAGTTGGAAATTTATTTTTTTTATGCTCAGATTTTCTTTATTTTTAAAGTTATTTGTTTATCCGACATCTAACGCGCCTTCATAAATTTCGATCTTATTTTTTGTGTTAAAAGTGCACGTTATACACGCCAGAATATAAGGTAAATTGGATTTCAAAATACCATCTAAGAGTACGTTGAGTTGAAAATTCGAAAATCATTGGCTCATAGAATAACACTAAAATAATATTAATTAATCCCTGTGGTATTTAATTACAGGGAACATATTTAATATCCTTTTCTAATATCGAAAACTCCGAAGATAACGCGTGAAATTAAATCAAATGTGAGGAAAAAGTGCTATTATAATATACAGAATCTTACGAGTACATGAAGAATTATGTAAAACTTTAAATGAAATTTTAAATAATCTTAAATTTACTATATATTAGAAATACTAGTACATACCAGCGTAAAATACTTATTAGCCATGGAATGGAAGAAAATGTCCTTATTCGGAGCTGTTTATGTGGAACTGTGTAAAAATGCAATAGATTCCGATGAAAGAAAAGCTTTCGTAACTCCTCTACTGCTGAATCATTTCATCATTTAGATGGATGACGAAGCGTTTACGAGAACTATTTGAATTCAATTAAAACTTTACATTTAGAAAGGGAAGAACAAGTTTGAAAACACGCAATAAAGTTTTTGTCGCGTAAATATATATTTTTATTTCTGTAAATATAAAATAATCATAAATCATTTGAAATCTGTAATTTTCGTTCAATTTTCAATTCATCAATTTAATTTTGTTATTTTTCATTTATTGAGATAGATTTAGTATAATTATTCATTATTTCTAGAAAATAATTAAAAAAAGGAATACAATTTGGAATTATCAATAAATCAGGAGTTTTTTTAAAGTGATTGTTTATTGTATTCGTTGTAGAATATTCCGGAATATAGGTCTGTATGTATTAAAATTTTTAGAATGACATGAGTTTTATTGGAAAAAAAATACTTTCATCAGTTTCTACAGATTAAAATACACAGTATTTTATCAGGAAGTATCTAGAAGATAATTAATGACATCGACTGACTGTATGCAGAATTAATACGAAAAAAATATAAAAAAATATATTGAATAAATGTAATTTGAAAAAGTAATTGAATAAAGGCAAAAGCAAATTATTACTCATATAAATTCATTTTCTACGGGGTTCTCGTCTGTACTTTAAAAGTTAAATCGAAGTTGGAAATCACGTGTTATTTCATAAAAAAAAAAAGACGCTGGTTTCTCGATTTGTCGTCAGTAATTAAAAAAGAATTCTGGTTAAAGATTGCTGTTAATGGTGTTAACATTTCTAATTTGAAATGCAACACACACACACACACACATTTTTTTCTCAGTAACTACGCAAAAGAAAAAGTCTCAATGTTCTTTCTCGGCAATCAAACTATAAATTTAATAAGATTAAAAAATGTATAAAACTAAATAGTTTACATATTTAAAAATAAATTAAAATAAGATTTGTGCGATTGTCTAAATAGTTTCAGAGTACCAAAATTTAAGTACAGTAGAAAGTTTTTCCCAACTCATCTCGTTTTCAATTTAACTTACCTCTCAACTGAAAAAAAAATTCACCTTGTTACTAAAATGAGCGATAGGATGGATCTCACAGTGCTTGGAGAAAAAATAAATTATTATTAATCAGAACATATGGAACATGCGGAAAAGATGTTATATGGTATGGAGATAGAGAAAAATAATGAAAAACATTCCTACTTATAGATAAACAAAGAAAAATATTATTTTAGCTACTTTTTATTAAATAGTTACAATTAATATATATATGAATATACATATGACCAGTGGCGCACTCAAGAGGGGGGTCCTGGGGGTCCGCCCCCCCCAAAGTCCTTGATTTTTTTCCGATTGATTATAATTCTAAGTATATAGTACGCAAAATTTAATTAAGTATTTGTTATTAATGGTTAATTTTATTAATTAATGCTAATTATTTATTCAAAAATTAGTTTTTTACTGTGTTTTGTTCCCGAAAAACGACAAAATCAAAAGGAGCATGATAAAAAAAGGTGAACTTTCGCCCCAGACCCTCCCCTTTGAAAAATTCCTGTGTGCGCTACTGCATATGACAGAATCACAACATTAAGTGGTAATTAATTTTTATTAATTATCATTAAAGTATCGTATTGTCATCTAAAACAATCGTGTGTATAAAATTTCAGTTCAACTGAATGCTTTAAAACGTGAGAAAAAAAACTTTTCAAGTTTTGACACAAGTCGCCAAAAGGGTCGCTAAGTCGCCAAAAATAATGCCAAAGTGGCCGTATTTGTAATTCTTTAAATAATTAGTTTCAATCAATTAATTGTTACTAATTATAATTAAATTGTTGTATTGACATTCAAAATAATCATGTATATAAAATTCAAGCTCAATTGAGCGCTTTAAAATGTATCTTATTAACGATTGAAAATTCCACGAAGATGAATAAATAAATAAATATATACAGAGTGTGAACTTATAGTAGGAATTGAAAAACCTGTTCAATGTACCTGATGTTTTTTTCTTATAACTATTTAGTGGGAATCCTCTCATCGCAACAAATGTTTAAAAGTACGAAAACACTTATTTTACTTTAATAAAAATTATTTTACCTTTTTATCCTGAAAAAGCTCAAATATCTAAACTTCATTCCCTTTGACGCGGTACTTAACATAAAAATTAATTTTTTATTTTATTTTTCTCTTCATTTACGTCTTTTCTGTGTAGGTACGTTTTGAATTTCTGAAAAAAAATTCAATACACCTTATGAAGCAATAAATAATTATAAATAATTAAATTTATTTCGAAAGTTAAATGCTCTATAGCGCTAGTATAAAGCTAAGTTGAATATCCAATAATGCTATTATGTGTGTGTGTGAGAAATCAATTTTTTTCTTATAATTCCGGCTACATTCAACTCCAAATTAAATTTTAAAATATAGACGAAGACCCTATAAAAAATGATGTTGTATTGAATAATAAATTGTATACCGATATTTGCCATCACGTGTTAACTTTTCAAATTATATTGACTATGTCTTTATTAATTACGCGCTTCACTTATCTTGAGTTAAAATCTTTGAATTCGAACTAGTATTAATTCTTGAAAATATTTTTTTCCTAGGATTTTAAATGCATAATGATCTTCTTGTGAATGTTTGATTACGATTACAACAAAAATTTGTTTTCTAATTAAACTTCTTATTTTTATTACCATTAGACTTGAATTTAAATTATCTTCCAATTATTTCCTATTAATAGTTAATATTAATCTTAAATTTAATTAATGAAAAGCAATATGAAATTCGAATAGCTGAACCGGTTGCCTTTAAAAAAAATTACGAAATTTCATTTTATTTGTTTGTGTTAGAATTTTTGTGTTTATGTTAATATTTTTATGGTTTTTAATCTGCCCTGGCAGTGAAATATTTATTGTCATTTATATAATTTTGTTTAATGAGGTTATTGTGTTATCCCTTTCATTGAGGATCTTTAAGGGGAGTCTTTCTATAATCAAAGAAATTTAAAATGAATAAGATTAAATTTTAAAACTGAAATATAAATTACAAAGTATGAAAAACTTATATATGTTTCGTTTTATCATGTAATCATAATTTAATAAAATTTCTAAACCATATTAAATATTTGTTTCATATTTTTAGCACTGGTGGCGAAGACTGTATGAGATGTTTTCATCTAACTCTGAAAGCTCCAAATATTATCCAGATACACACTGAAGGTAAACATAATTTCCTCTCTCTCTCTCTTTTTTTTCCTAAAAAAATTAAATCTACACATAACCTTCTCTCTTCTGCTATTTGTGTGTGTGTCAAAAATAAGGGTTTTGTAGAGGTTTAGATTTTTATTTAAGAATGAATTTGATATCGGTTTGTTACCCATTTTTTGACCTGATTTAAAAATCGTGCCAATTAAATAATAATAATTGCAAATATTAGAATGCTATCGCACTCCCCCTTGGAAACAAATTACAACTAATTGGTGGAAAAATCAGTAGCAGGCCGATATCTGATTAATTCCCTTAATTATTTTGACAATATGGATTGTAAGAGAATTACTCCAAAATTAAGGGCTTTGGTTATGTACTATATCTTTTATTCTAATACAAGTGTATTCTTAAGTAACAAGTGATTAGTTTGCTTCTTAATTCATTTCTATTGCCGATATTAATTTCATTAAACTTCTCAAATTCACAGGGCTGGGCAAATGTTACACCAAAGAAGAAGCAGTAAAAGCCACGTGTCCCGATGATCGTGCTGTGCATGAAAGAAAATTTAAGGAGATTATGCTATACAGTAAGTTTGAAATTAAAATCATTTTTAAAACATTACGCTTTCTTAACACTGTTCTAGAGTGATCGACTCTTATCTCGTACGTTTTTCTCGCTCTGCAGTCATACACATCACTTGCCTGATCTATCGGGGATACAACAGCACAACACCGCTGTTGAAACAACGTTATCTATTTTCTTAACAGACATCAACATTCCAGCCTTAAACTTTTGATTGTTTTCAAAAACATCTTTATACCCTCACATCTAGATTTAAAAGCAACAGGATTTGAATTTCTGAAATGATATATATATACAGTAGGGTGATTATAAAAAAATCTTTGCCAACATCTGCACTTCAAGCGTCCGTTCTATTTAACCGATCAAGATGATATTTCAAATAAAGTTCTTTTGAGATATGCGCTCGAGATTCTGTGAATGGCAACACAGTGGCCCTCACGGTTACAGTTATAGTGACAGAAACTCGAAATTTTCGAATGGCAACACCCACTTTTTACCATCGCAAAATGTTCAGCACATGCGAAAACCCTAAATAGCGTTAAAACGGTGCCGATATGTCTACAAACGGACGTGTTATGCAAACACAAAAAAGAGTTCTGAAAACCGGCCAATAAAACACGATTTGGGCGCACGCAATAAATTTGCATATGAAAACGACCCCGACTGGCCCTGCAACATGTTCTGTAACGGGCTCTCGGTATGCAGCCATGCTGAAAATTATGTCTTACCTGAGTTGCGTCGGCGGAATGCACTCAATGACATTGTTTGGATGCAAGATGGCGCACCTCCACATATAGCGAGGTCTGTTAAAAGGCTCCTGGATCAGCATTTTGGTGATCGCATCATCTCACGCTATTATCCTTTTCCGTGGCCTGCGCGATCCCCAGATCTGACGCCTATGGATTTCTGGTTTTGGGGCTATCTCAAATCCACAGTTTATCTGTGCAATCCTCAAACATTGTCGGACTTAAAGGATTCTATACGGCGTGAGATTGGAAACATCCCTCGTGCCATGCTGCGTGCAGCGATATTGTCCACCGTCTCCCGCATGCAATGCGTAATTGCCTGTGATGGCACTCATGTGGAAAATGTTTGAAATTAATACAAATTTTTTTCTATGTGTTCTCATCATTGAGCAGTGTCTTGTCTCTGTCGTATGCGTTATTCCTCCGTGCGCCTTGAAGAACTGTTTGTATGTGTATAACACGTCGGTTTTCGGACATATCGGTGCCGTTTCAACGCTATTTAGGGTTTTCGCATGTGCTGAACATTTTGCGATGGTAAAACGTAGGCGTTGCCATTCGAAAATTTCGAGTTTCTGTCACTATAACTGTAACCGCGAGCGCCACTTTGTTGCCATTCACAGAATCTTGAGCGCATATCTCAAAAGAACTATATTTGAAATATCATCTTGATCGGTTAAATAGAACAGGCGCTAGAAGTGCAGATGTTGGCAAAGTTTCTTTATAATCACCCTGTATATATACTAGCTGGTCTACCCGTTCTTCGCACGGGTGAACTGAAAAAGTTAAACAACACAGATTGAAGGATAAAGAAGTTTTTAATGAGTTAATTTTAAGTGAATTGCAAATTAAACGAAAAAAGCTTTTCACATATCTGAGCTGAAGAAAAAAAAAAAAGAAAGAAAAATACCTTTGTTAAATTTTAAGTCTGTAGATCTAATAGCTGATAAAAAGGATTTTTTTATATTAATAACTCCCCGTAAAACTCTTGAGGGTTGATTTTTGAAAATACCTCTCTAAGCTGATCTCTGCTCAGCAAAAGTAACACATTGTTAAAAGTTTTCTGACGCTTAAAATATTGTAAATAATTTATAACTGAAAGTGTCATACATTAATATAAGTTTCTGTTGAATTTATTTTATGTTAAAATTGTAATACTCGCAAGCAACGCCGTTTCCTAAATAACAATGGCGATTCAATGGAAAAAATAGCGAAATGTTGACAATAGAGTCAAGTTGGCAAATGTCTAGCTACTTTCATAGCTCAAACTTTATTAGAGCTTTGTAAGACCCGCCGTGTAGGGGAGCGATGCACGTTAATGCTTTATCTACCGCATTATGATCTACAGAAATTTTTTTCATGCAATATTTTTTTAGGTCACTACATTGAAAATTAAGGGACATACATAAACAAAATACTCCACTTAGGAAATTTAATCAGTTAGAGCTAATAAATTAATTAAATATATTCCACTGTAAAATTAATTATATACACCATTCACTTAAAATAGTCAAATCGTTTTCTAAGGTCTCCATAAACATAAGACACTTAAATTTTGACCTTAACTATTTTTGGGGCACAAAAATGATAATCTTTGCAATCTGCTGAAAACGCTGGCAGCTGAAAATGTAATATCTGCTACAAAACTATTTGCCTTCCCCGCTAAAATACTCATCATAGAACCCGTGCCATCATATATCTTGGAAGAGTGGATTTCAAAGAATATTCCAACTAAGTATTGGTAGAATATTCCTGCTAAATTGGTGTGGCGTGGTAGTTAGGAGAAGGGGGTGCCAGCTCAGGTGTTGTCCACGTCACTTGACCATGGTTCAAAATTATGTGGTCCGTCGCCAAAAGCCCTCATGTAGGTGAACAGTGCGACATTAATATTCACTCACTGAAAAAAATACAGTACAGTA
Source organism: Trichonephila clavipes (assembly GCA_019973935.1). NCBI lineage: Eukaryota > Metazoa > Arthropoda > Arachnida > Araneae > Nephilidae > Trichonephila > Trichonephila clavipes. The sequence continues at coordinate 468,648 of BMAU01020045.1, read as the reverse complement.
GTTATAACTATTTTTATACATAAAAATGCAATATCTGCCTATTCAATTAAAATTATAGCATTATAATTAATTACTAACCACACAAACAAATTTTGAAAATTTATCCAAATGATGTAGTGTGAAAGAGAAAGTTTATTCAGACAGTCAACAAATGCGTCTTATATGCATATAGATTTGTTTGAATTCTTGTGTATTATTACTTTTGTAAGCTTCATGACATACTTTATGGTGTACCAGTATTTTAAAGCTGACTGAGCAACAGCAACATTTAGCTGGGTATAGCTAGTTATAACATAAAATTAAATCTTAAGAAGATATCAAAAATAAAAGACGACTCAATATTTTGAATAAATCAGTATAAACATTTTCATACAAACACAATATATATATATATTGTAAAATATTTATTTTGCTATTTGCATTTCAGACAGACATCAAACAAAATTTTAAAAATTGTCAAAAACAGATAAAAAAAAACATATTTAAGAAAATACCACTGATTAATTTTGCCAAAGACATCGCAATGTGCAAAAAAATATTTGCAGTACATAATAACCAAAAAAAAAAAAAAATGTAAGTACTAAAATATTAAAAAAAAACAAAAATTATATATTGAATTAATTAAGGATTACTCTGGAGGGAAAGATAAAACAGGCTAAGATAATACTCATAATATTAATTTCATATTGGTTGGCTACTCATTTTTGGCATGATTTTGAAATCACGCCAAATTGGTATGTTGCGGCCAGTCTAATGTTATAGTAATGCACAGAATTAAAGGTACTTATGTATTATTGCAACCTATTGGTGACATTATACAAAATGAAGCACATGATTGCCAATTCAACGCATACAAAGTTGGGATTGCCAAAGTGGCGAGTTTTTTAACGTTGGCGACTGTGCAAAAATACCCAAGTACTAAAAATTATCCAAAGTATATATATATATATATCCCGAGCATAAAAATAAATTGAAAAATGAAGTAGAATACTAACATTAACTGACATAAAAAGAACTGAACTAACTTTATCAATGCAAAAGCATAATTTGAAAAAATAAGGTATTTACTTATAACCCCAACCTTTTGGCGACATTATATGAAACAAAGCACATGACTCGCAATTCAGCATATATATGACGTGCGAAATCAGGGTTGCCAACTTGGTAAGTTATTTTGAATGCTGGCGATTGTTAGGATAGCACATAGGTGCCAAAATAATTTATTCTACCACTACATGCTTCCTCAACATACTCATTTTTGGCATGATTCTGAAATCACGCCAAATTGGTATGTTGCGGCCAGTCTAATGTTATAGTAATGTACAGAATTAGAGGTACTTATGTATTATTGCAAACTATTGGTGACATTATACAAAATGAAGCACATGATTGCTAATTCAACTCACACAAAGTTGGAATTGCCAAAGTGGCGAGTTGTCTTGAAAGTTGGCGATTGTGCAAATAATACGCAAGTACTACAAAAATTATCCAAAGTATATATATATCCCGAGCATAAAAATAAATTGAAAAAATGAAGTACAATACTAACATTAACCGACATAAAAAGAACTGAACTAACTTTATCAATGCAAAAGCATAATTTGAAAAAATAAGGTACTTACATATAACCGCAACTTATTGGCGATATATGAAACGAAGTATGACTCAAAATTCAACATATATATATGACATGTAAAATAGGGGTTGCCAACTTGGCAAGTTATTTTGAATGTTGGCGATTGCCAGGATAGTACATAAGTTCCAAAAATAATTGTATCTTATGACCACCTGCTTCCTCAACAGGTATTTAAGCCATTTGTCTGTTTTGCTCATTCTCTGATGCCTATTCCAGTTTGATATGTAATTACTACCAACACTGCTTTTGCTTGGGCAGTATGATTTTCTGCATGGCAATTTTATGCACTGAAGCCAATAGTTTACCCTTAAAGGTTAAAATAAAGACACATGAAATTGCAAAGAACCATATTATTGGATCAAGTGTAGTATAGGGGGCTACTTGGCGCAGTCCTTTATTTTGGTTACTAAAAGTGGTCTCCAAGGTACTTTTTTCGGTATTATTTATTTTAGAATGAATTCGATATCTCACCATGACATTTAGATAAAAATCCGAAGAAAAATCGCCAAATCCAAAGTGCCCCTCCCCTATACTACATTTGAACCGAACTGAAATATAACCCTTATCAATGAGAAGTTTTAGTTTGTCAAAATTATAATCTTCGCATTCTAAAGAAATAAATAAGTTGTAATTTGGAAGCAAAATCACACACATAAACATCCCGCGATAATACCTAAATGTTGCCAAAACAACAAAACAAAGTTTTAGTTGTTGAAAGAATTATCTTTAAAAAAATTATTTATTCGAAAAATAATCCTAATTAAATATCAAAGAATAGAAAAATTGAATAAATATTCCAACCGATAAACAAAGCTACAGTAAAAATATGTAATAATCTTGAAAAACTGCATGTAAAGTATAAATTGTCCACTTAGTGAGAAACGTGACTACATATGACGTCATAACACTGAAAAATCACTTAAAAATTAAAATTTAAAAAATTTGAAATGAATTATGAACGCCAAACCTATTTAAGAACCTTTCTGGGGTAATTTTGTGTACGTGTACCAAGTTTCACGTTATTTGGGTGTCTGGATCTCGAGTTATGAGGGAACAGACAAACAGACAACAAATGCGTCTTATATGTATATAGATATATATACCTTTTAAGCCCTACAGGGGCATAGCGCTATCGCCGTATTAATAATACGGGGGCCCCAACATATAGGGTGTTTTTTTAGAGGTATAGAACTTTAAATTGCAATAAAACAACGATGTATTATTCGATTGACATGAATTTTTTTTTATTCGAAAGATAATCTTGTGGCATTACATTTTAAATATGATCAAGCAAGGCGTAGATTCGTCGCCAAAACGAGATTGCCGTTGTTCCCGATTTTCATAAGCGAATTTTGTTTAGCGATGAAGCGCACTTCTGGTTGAATGGCTACGTCAACAAACAAAACTGCCGCATTTGGAGTGAAGCTAATCCACAAGTGTATGTCGAAACACCGTTACATCCAGAAAAAATGACTGTTTGGTGCGCTTTATGGGCTGGTGGAATCATTGGTCCGTACTTCAAAAACGATGAAGGCCACAACTTTACAGTCAATGGTGATCGGTATAGAGCCATGATTACTAACTTTTTCATTCCTGAATTGAACAATCATGATGTCCAGGAGCTGTGGTTCCAACAAGACGGTGCAACATGTCACACAGCTCGTGCCACAATCGATTTATTGAAAGACACGTTTGGTGACCGCCTAATTTCACGTTTTCGACCTGTGAATTGGCCTCCAAGATCTTGTGATTTAACACCGATAGACTATTTTTTGTGGGGCTATGTAAGTTCATTGGTCTATGCGGATAATCCACAAACGCTTGACCATTTGGAAAACAAAATTTGCCGTGTTATTGCCGATATACGGCCACAAATGTTGGAAAAAGTCATCGAAAATTGGACGTCCAGATTGGACTACATCCGAGCCAGCCGTGGCAGTCATATGCCAGAAATCATATTTAAAATGTAATGTCACAAGATTATCTTTCGAAATAAAAAAAATCATGTCAATCGAATAATACATCGTTGTTTTATTGCAATTTAAAGTTCTATACCTCTAAAAAAAACACCCTTTATATAATAAAAAAAACTATAAACTGTTATCAATAGTCCCATTACCAAAGCTCCCATTTTCAAAAAAGGCCTCCAAGGAATTTTGATACATGGCACCCTCAGGCCTAGCTACTCCAGCGCTCGTAACTCCACTCTTTCAAATTTCTACTCAACAAAATAGACATTGCCAAATTACAGGCATGTTCCATTTTAATCTATGTGGTCCCCACAGCTGCCCTTTGGAGATAGTTTCCGCAAAACCTATGCATGGCAGAATTCAATTCAGCAAAAGAACGAAGGGAAACATGCTTGCCAAACTTCAAGTCTGTAGGTCTCATTGTTCAAAAATGAGAATTTTTTTTCAATAGCACCCTCGCAACCTCCCTTTGATATCCGTTTCCACAAAACCCATTTTTAAATATATCTGATCCAAGGATGTTGTCAAATTATATGGGATTACAATTGTTAAGGCAACAACGGTGTTGTGCATTTGTATCCCCAACAGTGCCAAGGAGCTAAGTGTATAAGAAGAGAGAGAGAGAGGAACGTGTTTGAAAGAGTCTGAGAGTAAAACTTGTGAAGTTTTTAAGAGGTGTTATGTAGTTTAGTTATGGTATAAGATGCGAGGTAGTTAGTAGTTGTAAAGTAAAGTAGTTATCTGTTACTAAAGAGCGGCAGTTGATTTTAGATGGTATCGTCATTACAACAATAGTGTGTTTCTGAGAAAATTTCCAAAAATAAACTGACCTTTTATCTTGGTCTTACATTCCTTTCAAACGTATGATTTTCTTATTATCGAAGTATAAAAAGTAATTTTAAGATTTTCACAGTTTGTAAATATATTATGTTTGTAAATCTTTTACGCTATATTTTCAAATTTTAAGTAATGGGAAAACTTTATTCTCTGCTCTGTACATTTCATAAGCAGCATAAACACGTTCTGATGTTCAGGACCGTTTTTAACCTACTTGGAGCCCTAGGCACTTCAAATTGTTATGCCCCCTCACCCTATTTCCAGAGCATACGCCCTCTGTCCTTCAGTTCTTACCTTGCCAGTTTTGGTTCGCGCGGCAGGGATTTTCCCTTAGCTCTCGTACCCTTTTTCCATTATTTGTTTTTGCTTTTGGAGTATCTTTCCATTATTCACCATTATGTCCTGGACTGGCAACCTGCAGCCATTAGGAAAGGATAGTTGTGTATGGTTTGGACAGTCCTGTTCATTTTTTACTTTATGGAATCGCGGGTCACCCTTCCACCCTTTTGTATATTAGTACAGTAAATGAATGAAATTGTTTGCAATTACAGTAAAGAGTATACGGTGGGTGACCGGTTAATGAACACTTTCACGAAAGATTTTTGTGTTCGGATAACGAACACATATTCGGATAACGAACCCTTTCACGAAAGATTTTTGAGTTCGGATAACGAACCCTTTCACGAAAGATTTTGGTGTTCGGATAACGAACACTTTCCAGAAAGATTTTTTGTGTTTGGACAACGAACACATATTCGGATAACGAACCCTTTCACGAAAGATTTTTGTGTTCGGATAACGAACCCTTTCACGAAAGATTTTTGTGTTCGGATAACGAACACTTTCACGAAAGATTTTTGTGTTTGGAATAACGAACACTTTCAAGAAAGATTTTTTCGTGTTTGGACAACGAACACATATTCGGAGATGATCAGGGAGACACTCCTTAAATTATGGATGAAATTTTGGCAACTGCTAGAGATCTGGAATTGGAGGTGAACGAGGATGACATAGAAGAGCTCATAATGGGACATGAAGATGAACTGACGATAGAAGAACTCCAAGAAATTTTGAATGAAGAACACCAAGAAACACAACGAAATGTGTCTCCTTCTGAACAAGAGGAAGACGAAAGAGGACCAATGCCGACAGCTGCCATTAAAGATCTTTTTAAGTAGTGGGATGCTGTCAGAGCAATGGTCTTAGAATGGCACCCAAACCAAGCTGATGTCAGTAGGGTTGGGGATCTTTACAACGACAATGCTATTAATTACTTCCGGAAAATTCTAAAAAAGAGAGAAAAGCAATCGACATTGGACATGTTCTTCAACGCCCCATAAGTAAAAAATGAAAAGGACTGATTAATATGCAAGACTATATGTATGTATTATTTTTTTAAAAAACTTACTAAGGAATTATAAATTTTTTAAAATTTAATTTTTAGGCTCTTCAGAACGAATTAATCGATTTCACATAGAAGTCTATGGTGAATCGATGATCGGTTAACGAACAATTCGGATAGCGAACATAGTCTTGGAATGGATTATGTTCGTTAACCGATCACCCACTGTACATTATTTTATGAATTGTTTTCAATTTGTTAATCATCCCCTTTTACGTCGCTTATCGCTGTTTGATTTTCTACAAGCTTTGATCATTGTAAATTCAGTAATGACTTCATTGTAATCAATTTCCATTGTAACATAATTTTGAGCACATAGCAACAAACCGTTAAGCTTTTTTTTTTACCAGGGCAGATCTCATTTCCGTCTTAACTCTTTTAAGGTATCCAAACACGTTGAAAATTACCAAATTCCGTCAAGACCGATATTTTTGTTTTTTATTTTATTGAATAGAACTATCTTTTGGCTTTTTACAAAACATACTTTATTTTGTTTGTACACTGCCTAGAAAGGCCAAGTTACAATCAATTTTATAAAGTTTGAAAAACCGGAAGTGGGTCTTTGGTCTACCAGAAGTAGGCATTTAAATTGCTTAAAATCTATCATGGCGTGTCAGATAACTCAAAATGTTACAAATGTATTTCTATAAAACTTTTTGAACCTAATATTTATGTTACTCTTGCTAGAGAATTTGCTAAAATATTTCTTACTGCATGAATACTTTTTGAGTTATGGCTTGTTATTTAAATAATAGTCTCATAAGGAATGTCACAATTCTTATTATGTTTACTCATTAAAATTTCAAATTTTAATAAAACATTAAAATTTTAGTAGATTTCCTAGATGAAGGCATCTAATTTGTTTTAGTAATGCTCTTACTAAAATAAGTTTATTACTTTTTTCTCTAAATGCTTTGAAGTTTTTCAAAAATATTGCTAAAGTTTCACTTATAATTGTGATTTTTCTAAAATTTAAGTAATTTATTTTAAATATCGTTAGTTAAATATTAGTATTGAGTCCTAAAAGAACATTTATAATGTTTAAATATGCTATTTTGTTAGAAAGTACTCCGAACGTGTTCGGATACCTTAAAGGCAGAAATAGTTCTTTCATGACTAGCTAGGCGGTGGTATTTTGTTGTAAATTGTGTGTGTGTAATTTTTGATGTGTAACATCTTTCCTCTCGGTTGCTGGATATTTGTTGGGAGTAATTTCCCGAAAAGGGACGGATGTGTGTAACTGGATATGACGTTAGCGTGGGCTACTTGATTTGACCAATGAGAGTACGTGGCTGTGTCTTTTCGCTACCCTAGCATGGGGGTCCAATTCTAGTAGCCATAAAGCACTCGAGCGTTTGACTCTAAAACCGTTAGTCACGATATTGGGGGACATAAGTGCGGCAGAATGCTTATTTGAAAATGGACAAACAGTGATTTCGGTGGTCGTATAAATTTCTTCGAATCAAACGGTTAAAAAAATTAAAGATTTCCAGCATTTTGTACTTTTACCATATAATGAAGGTGGTTCTGCTCTTTTAAAAAAATTATCACTCGCTTCCCCTGATTTTGAGTGGTGATTTTAACTTTAACTTCAGTTTTCCAAAAGCTGAGCCACTCATAGCGTTTATGAATGATGAACTCAAGCTCGAAATGAACACAAATTAGAATGTTTCGACTGCTAACAGTGGTACTGTTATTGACGCTGTTTTTCAACGGTTTTTAAATACTTTGAAATCACAAGTATATGTGTCATATTTTAGCTATCGTAAGTCTATTGTCTCCGCTCTTCCCCAAATTGAACAAGAATAATTATTTTTGATAAAAAAATTTTATTGCTTCTTTTGTTATATATATATATAATTAAATACAATTTTCACTAAAGATATAATTATTCGATAGAAAATTATTTCCAATCATACCCGATTCATATTTTTTTCAGGAAAAAAAGTTAATATTGCGTATTTACCACGATAACATATCAGATGTTAAACATCATATGTGACTACTGTGTGTGTAAAACTCGTTTCTTTTTCTTCTTTTTTTACCTCCCAATTTTTTGCACCCTCAAATCTTTTGCGCCCTAGACCCGTGCATAAGCAGAAAATTGTCCCTGCTGATGTTCAAAACTGCATTTATCCTATCAAAAATAAACACATACCTCTTACACATATCTTTACATCAAATTTCAAATCCCTACTTATCATTGCTCATACACAAAATATAAGCAAAAGTAAACCCCACAAGACCCAAAAATTCTGTCTGCAACTGCTTCAGAGATGAATAGAGCGTTCCACGCAAGAAATCAAAAACAGGGAGTTCACCACTTTAGAAAACTAAATGAGTGCGAAGAATGCACAATATAAAGAGATAGAGAGAGCCGTGGAATTTAACTCTCCCCAACCCCTCCACACCCGAACCGAAAGAGTTCATCTTGGGCAACCTGCAATAAAGCTCCAAACGCCAGGTACCTCTTCAGAAAAGAAAAGGGTTGGTTCGGTTTTTTTGTTTTGTTGCTGATAGAAAAACAATCCAAAAAAGGCAAGGGTCCGGTTGCGTTCCGGGGTGAGAGATTGTGTGGGTGAAAATTGCCTGTCTGTATGCGGATCCTTTTTGTCGGAGAGTATGGTAGGGCGTGTCCGGCATTAGACTTTTGCTTCCCCCATCCCTCTGACACAGTCCCGGAATGCCCGGATTGTGTGTCCGGGCGGGGTGGACCTGCAATGACTGTGACCTTTACTTTTTTTTCTTAACGTGGGATGTAAGAGTGAGGACGGAATAGTGTTGTGTGTGTGTGAGCACCTACTGAGTGTATTGCTATGGATGCTTACATTCTATTTTGTTTTGTTTTTTTTTGTTTTAAATTCTGTTTTTTTTTTTTTGTCAAACATTTTGTTTTTTTTTCTTGCATTCTTTAATGAAAATACTCGCTGAAATAAAGTTATTAAAACTTTTATCTATTCTTTTTACATGATGGTTTCTGTTTGCTGGAACTCATTTTATCATCTGTGCAAACAGATGCGCACACAGGAATTTTTCAAGGGGAGGGGTCCAGGGCTGAAAGTCCACCATTCTCGTATCATGTTCCAATACGTTGCCCAGCAGCATATTCTTTTGATTTTGTCGATTTTCAGGAACAAAAAACTGTGAAAAAATTAACTATTGGATAAATAATTAGCATTAATTAATAAAATTAATTATTAATAATAAATACTTAATTAAATTTTACGCGTGCTATATACATATGATTCTAATCAATCGAAAAAAAATTAAGGGCTTTGGGGTTCCGAACCGGGGATCCCCCCTCCCCCCTTGTGTGCGCCACAGGTGTGGGGAAACACATTTTATAATATGTGTAAACTTTCTCTGATAGTGTTTACATTTTGACATAAGAAAAATTACCGTAAAATCCTGCGCATTTTTGACTCAAAAAATAAGATCGGAATTTACGAGTGCGCGTTATAAGCCGGATATAAAAATGATAGATAAGGAGAAGATACCTGTCACCATCTTCCTTTTCTATTTCGTGTTTTTGCAGTTTTCCGTTTTCTTTTATAACCAGATGTTTTTGTAATAACTTCTTTTTTTGTCAATGTTTTAATTTGATGAGGCACGTCCGAAACACAAATGGTGTTTCTTTAGTGAATGTCAGTATCCATTGAAAACCTTTGGCGTGATTCAATAATTAATTTTTTATTATTTTTTGCTCCCGAAAATCGACAAAATCAAAGGAATATTTTGGGCGGCGTACTGGAGCATGATACGAGAATAGTGGACTTTCGACCCTGTTCCCACCCCTTGAAAAATTCCTGTGTGCTCTACTGGTCAAACTTATTCGCTTTATAAAATAAGAGAGAGAGGGAGATTTAATTTTTAATATAATGACTGTGTTAGAAGCAATAATTTAAAATTCTGTTTTAGCGTAAAATAAGTAAATGAAAAACATTAAATAAAAAGGGAAAACTAAATCGATAAAAATTGAAAAATATTTATATTTCCTTACAAATCATTTTCATTTGTTACAACGAAATGGTTTCTCGTTTGGTGTAAAATTATGGCATTTGTATATCCGAAAAACGCCGAAATCATTATAAAAACGCCTCAAGAAAACAATTTAGTTCAGCATTACATAACTTCCTTACATCGTATAAATAACTTTAAAAACATTTTTATTAACTTTTTTTTTGTAAGTGTGGTGATAACATAGTTCAGAGAATGCTGAGAAAACTATTTATACTAAAACGAAACATACCGTGCCTGAAACATAAACATGTCATTCACAAATAATAGCTTTCTCTGTTGACAAATAAAAAAAACATTTCTTCTTTAGATAGAACAATTTTTTCCCTCAGACCTACCTGATAAAATTACAAGAATTTTTGTTCTTTTTTAATGTTATTCTTTAGATTTGATTTCTAAAATGTAACTTCAATTTGTGTCTTAGAAACGAAAAGGGGAAAGTCAGATAATCCTTTTACATCACATAATCAATTCCTCATCAATTGATAATTTTCGATTATTTCTTTCCGAGAATGATCTCAACGCCATTGCACAGATTTTCTTCGAAAAGTGATAGGGAGGGGGGAGGAATCGAAGATTAGAGCACCCAAATGAGGAGGTTCGGGAGCTGAAATTAGAGGGAGCCGAGCTACTGAGATAGTGGTGATTTACGCTGGCAGCCAAAGAAATGCCGAAGATTTGTTCGGGAGAGGTGTGTCTGTTTGTTGGCGCCGAAGGTAGTCATTTATGGCACCATTTGCAACGTCCGCCTCTTAAGTATTGGGCCAACGTGCCTGTTGCTTTATTATTCTTGGGCGAACACTGCCCAAAGTGAAACCGGAAGTGTGCAGGGATGGATAAGTGGCTGGATATTTTGCGGGTAAACTTCCGCTATCCAGAGGTGGAGGTAGGTGGACTCAGATATATGAAGTTAATGGTGCTCTTTGATTATATGTAGATAAATTCTTAAAAATTTGGTGGAATAGGAAATCATAGCTTAAGGCTGTCTTAGAGTAAGTTTAAGGCATCCGACTGCTTTCGGAACCGTGATTTTATAAAAGCGCATAAATGAATAATTTTTATGATATTTAGTGTCACTTAGATTAGAATACATGTATAAAATTGTTTTGACATAATGACAAAAAAAAATTATTTAAATGCAATATTCTGACAGTAAAATTAACTTAGAATAACCTTTTTTCAAAACGTTCTCCTTTTATAAAAAATGATTCTATAATAATAATATTTTGCTGATATTAAGTAAAGACTTCTCCAGTGAGTCTGAAATGGGGTTTTTGAAAAATTCACATTATTTTCAGAGTTATCACCAGTTGAAATAATTAATGGCGTTTACTTTTCTTAAAATTTCTCCCCTCTGTTGTAGTAAAATATGGATAAATCCACTTCTAGGTTATGTATTTCAAAAATCCTAGTCCAGAATCTGTACAGAGGTCTGAGATATATACAGGCAAACTATTATTATAATAGAAGCATTTTTCATAAAAGGAGAATGTTTTGAAAATGGTTCATTCTATGTTAATTTTTTGACAAAATATTGTACTTAAATAATTATTTATTGTAATAATATTCTTTAAACAATTTTATATATGTTTCCTAATTTAAGTGACACTAAATATCATAAAAACTATCCATTTATACGCTTCGAGCTCAGTCGGATACCTTAAAGAATGGTATGTTTTTTTTCCAATAGAAAAATGCTTTAACAGTAAGTACTATATTCGGAAGTCGCTATACGACGGAGAGTAGCATATTCTATTGTACTGTTTATTTTTGTTTTAGAATGCATTCATTTATTTTTGCATAAAATTTGTTTTATATATCCTTTTTTAAGAGTAATGCAAGTGGGTTTTACATTTTACGTGTTAACATAAAAATTACGTTTCTTTTTGTTATTGTTGTTATTGTTTTGTGAAATATTTACGACTTAATATAAGGATCTACAACCTTTCAATCTAGAGGGCTAAATTAATAAATTCACAATGATTTGCGGGATACATCAATAAATTCACAGTGATCCGCGTGCCACACGACTGTCAAAAAATATTGCAGACATAAAATTTATATAAAAAAAGGGTTTGTTTTACTATATCTGAATCTAAGGGAAGAGATGGCGTTTACAGATTTGTGTACATATATATGATGAGCCCCTAACCCTTCAAGTGTCAGTTCTGGTAAAACCTACCAGAACAACTCAATCCGCCTCTCACATAAGAACTTTGACTTCGACTCCGGCGAACTTACGAAGAACCACGTGAACGAAACGAGGCACTGGCTCCTGATCGACGCTGAAAATAGGACGCGTTTTGTCATGGCTTGGAGTACCGACTGCTTTGCTGAATATTGAAATAAAATATAATATGATAAACGGCTGCACTTTGCCTTTCTTCTGTCACTCCAAGAATTACTTCAATACATTACACACACACACACACACACACACACATATATATATATATATTATATATATTTATTTATATGGATTTAAAAAAGTTAAAAAGAAGTTGAATTAAAATACTTTGCTAACCTGCTAAACATAGAAGTCCACCTTTTTTCTGATTTCTGAAAAATTCTGATATTTTATACGTAGTCATAATTTTTTGTGGGAAAAATTATTTTAGATGCAGTGAAATTTATGAAAAATTCGTCATTTTCAGAAATTTTTTTTATCTCAAATGGATATCAAACACAACAGTGAGATGTTTTAAATAACAAGGATAACAAAAAAAAAAAATGGCGTTTCTTACGACAAAAAGTAGACAAGGCAATTTTTTTTAAAAAAAAATTGCCTATAATTCAAAAGAGAGGTCACGGGTTGAAGACCCATAGTTTAGTAGAATTAATGCGTGACCACTCATGTTTTACATGAAAGAAATGGGCATAGAATTGAGAAATATATATTCATGTAAAATTGATATGGATCATGTTGACTGAAAAAAAATCTATCATTCTGCGGAAAGTCCTGTCTGTTTACATAACTAAGGAGAAAAAACTGCAAGACCTCGTATAAGAATTGTTGTAGCTTAAGATGTTAAAGATTAAAAACGATTATTTTCAATAATGCTGAAATGCGTGGCAGGCTACATTAGAATAAAATAAACCACAAACGCTCAGAGAAGGGTCTGTGGTGGAAAGGAAATAATGTGTGGTCTGTAATACCACATAAGCGCATAGAAAAGATATGTGAGGTTTCTTTACCTTTATTTAAATGCTGTAATTATTCTTATTACTTATCATCTCGCATAAAAACATTTCTTATACATTATCATACTCAACTGATGAAAAGAAGAGATAGCAGTCGAAACAAGAATGGACAAGAGATGACAGGAGTAAGATACATTTGTATGAGGAGAAAATTGTTGTGTTTTTTACATTTGAAACTCATTTTGAAATTAGAGTACTATTCTCATCATATTTTGTGGTGTTGCGTAAATTATCATAAATATGATCAGAGTAAGGCACAAGGAACAAGAATAATACAAATGAAATTTTATGATAATTACGATAAAACAAAGATGTAAAAATAGCTATATATATATATATATATATATATATATATATATATATATATATATATATATATATATATATATATATATATATATATATATATATATATATATATATATAGGGGTGTCTAGTGGTAAGTAAAGTTCGGGATCTTGATACTTCAGAGAAATAAGCAGATTAGAATGAAATTACTGTTTAATGAAACATTAGATTATTTAAAACTAAAACTTTACGAGTTATTTCACGGAGCATACTCTCAATTGTCGCTAAGCCTATTGGCCTTCACGTTGACCAAAAAACGTGGCTTCTCGCCTGTAAAACCGGAGTCTCTTCTCTCGCGTCTGTCTGGTTCCGCGTCGCAATCGTTTTTCTCCCCTAAAACCTGTCATTCCGGGGGGATACATATATTCGCTGGTAGCGCCATCAATTGGTGAGGTTGTAACCTCACTGATCGGAGAATATATTTAATTCTCTAATACTTTGAATTCTACATATATATGTATAAACTATTTTTCGAACACTATCTATTTTTTTATCCAATTATGATTGTGAAGTAGAAGATCGAAAAATAAGGTGCATTATTTTTGTTCAAACTTAAAAAAATCGTAACCAATACTTTTTCGCAGTTTGAATGAGATCATGAAAGTTTATGGATCGCAGTAAATATTTTCTTTGCTTGATCACAATGTAATGCAATGTAATAAGCAAATAAGTCAAAATCCTGCAGCTTAATTTTCAGAATTTCCAATTGTTCTTAATTATTAACGACAAACCCCAATCACAGGTTTGACTGTAATAAGAACATCGTTAATATCTTATGCTAAATAATGTTAGAATAATATTTTTCCGTGATGTATTGTTAAATTCATACATATTTAATCCAAACATTAATTTGATTGCTACCATTTTCTTTATTTATTTGCTTTTCAAAATAAACCTAGTATTTTTATGCTTTTTGTATGAAAACTATGTTTATTTTACACGCATTGATTAGTTTTTTTATCCGATAGACTTGCTGCCATGATACTTAAGTACATCAAAGTTAAACTAATATAAACGCTATGTGAATGGCATTATATCGGTATAATTCCTTTAAACTTGAAGAAAGGGGGTGAAACTATCTACTGTGGATTAAAAAATAAAGATTTATTTTCAAATGTGTATATATGGGTGTTCAATTCAGTCGTGGAAAGGATGAGCAAGCTTGGTATGTTATAGATCAACATTTATTTCGTTTCAGCAGAAAAAAAACACACACTCTCAAACATAAAACAAGTAGCAACTCATAAAGCAAGATACCTGTGGTTTATATGACATTCACAAAAAGCAGTCTTTTCTATCCAGAAATTTCCGTCTATTTATGCTGGTAGTCAACCGGAAGCTATTAAAGTCAGATGATTTACGATGAAGGTTCTTCTGATTTGTCCAGATATTCGGATGGTTTTAGATTGCATCACGCTTAATTTAAAAATGCTGAACTTTTAATATTGAGGAGGTTATATCCTGTTTGGTGGCTGAACTACAAATTAATTATCACGCGAAGTCTTGGAGGGCTCAAGACCATTATGGATCAAAATTCCTCAAGAGAAATTTAGCGTTAATTATTACATATGTATGTATAATTATAAGGCAAAGTGGCCGAGTGGTAGCGTATCATGCTTCTATACCACAGGTTCGGGGTTGTATAATTAGGCTGGGCAAGGTCGACTCAGCCTTTCATCCTTTCAGTGGGTCGATAAATGAGTACCAAGCTTGCTTGGGGACTAAACACTGAGGTTTCGCTTCAGACTGACCACCTGATCGGGACATCTGCTCATACACCTCAGCGTCCAAGGTCAAGTATACCGAGATGGGCACAGTAGGCCTTGACCCTCAAGGGATGTTGCGTTACTGAGTTTAGTGTTCTCTAATTTTTAATTCTCAAAACTAGGTGATCTTTTTCCAGGCCATCATTCCATCTTAAATTTGGCCTGCCTTTTATCCGTGTGCCAATTGGTTGTGCATTGAAGACTTTTTTACTGATACGGTTTTCGTCCATTTTAACACCGTGGCTGCCAATTTAATTCGTTGTATTTTGATGATGTCAGATTCTTTATTTCTGTAACAGAGCTCGAAATTCGAAAGAAAAAAATCTTAAAATCTTCCTTTCGTTGATCCTTATCATGTTCTCATGTGTTTGAGACATGGAAAAAGTCTCACATGCATAAGTTAATAGTGATCTTAAAAGACTTTTATACAATAGAAACTTTGTTTTTCTTTGGATTAAATTCGAGAGAGAGAGAGAGAGATTTCATATAATTTCGCATTCCATTAATACATCTATTAGCCATAGTAGTGCTCTTTTGGATTTCAGTAGTACAATCATTCGTAAAAAGACTAAATATGTTCCATATTTTAACTTTTCTTTTGTTCTATTCAAATATTATTGAATAAATAGAGAAATTTTCAACATTTATCTTATATATTGATTAATTTTTTTAATCCATTTTTTAAACAGGAAAGCAAGATCTGAAGAATCCCTTAGCATCTGATCAGACCTTTTGTCCAATCAGTGGAAAGTTCCGATTTACATACACAGCGAGCAATGGAGAATTCCGATGCGACCAGACGATGTCCGAACTGTCCAACTGCCCAGTGGGCAATACTCTCGGTGTTAAGTTCCGACAGTGCTCTTTCCCGGATATGGGTAAGTTCTTTACAGTTTTTTGTTAACTTGTATATGTACATTAGTTTATAATCATACTATTAATTTTTGAAGATTTTTTAATTGGTTATAAAATATTAGTAAATATTATTCAGTATCTAATAGAAAAACGACTTTTTCAAATGTTTAGGAACAAGTTTTACTTTAGTGGATTAAATTTAACGGTAAAAAAATCTAATGTAGGTCAAGAAAATTGCCTGAAAATCGATGGATTGGTTCATCTAAGAAGTTGACTTTGCAAATTTTCGTCAAATTTAAGAAACAATATCTGAAAAAAAGTCATCTATAAGAACCAGTGGCGTACACAAGGGTGGGGTTTGGGATTCAATCCCCTCCCGTAGACCAACAGATTTTTAATACTTAGCAAACGAGCTCTTTCATGCAGGTCAACTTGTGCAACATCTAACAGAAAGAGTAGACAGGAGGGAGCTAGTTTTGAATAGAATTCGCCTGGTTCCCTTTACACGTGGTTCAATGGTGATCCCTGCTGTATCACTCCCTCAAGCTAATGAAAACCATGTTCTCCTTCCCACTTGTAGATTCAACTGAAAGTATATTGCAGAAGCTATGCTCTTCACATGCGGTTACTTGTGTATTAAAAATGGCGGAAACTTTTTATTGCTTCTTCGGAGAATTCGACAATCTCTTTTTTTTCCCCCCCAACGCCAGTCAACGTTTTGTTTGCGTTTGAAAAGAATTTCCTCCACTCTTCACACTAAGACGAATGGTGACAGAACGCGAGTTGTCTTGCAAAGAGTTGCCTCTTGTGAAACTAGCACAAAAATTACGTTTTTGCGCTTTCGTCCAAGTTTTTCTTAAAAGTATATCACTTCCCATATAAGTAGTCTACACTGGTGTGCAAAAATTAAGGACGAGACGGTTTTTTCAATATAACTTTGTACAAAAGCTTTCCAAATCAACACATTTAATACCGTAAAATCCCCAATACGTAAGGACATGTGTAATATGTAAGCAACACTTACTAAAAGAGAAATCAGAGGGATAAAAAGAAGCTTTATTGAAAAAGTAGCATGGAGCGCAATGCGACTGAAGGCCGAAACATCCCTGTGATGGGTGTCCAGCAAGAAACATCCGGTCTTTAGTAGGGAATATGATCTCCCATGACTGCTAGGCAGGTTTCACAGCGTCTGCCCATGCTG
Organism: Trichonephila clavipes; assembly: GCA_019973935.1. Lineage (NCBI taxonomy): Eukaryota > Metazoa > Arthropoda > Arachnida > Araneae > Nephilidae > Trichonephila > Trichonephila clavipes. Next base: position 451,415 of record BMAU01020045.1, on the reverse strand, counting down.
AGAATGAGGGTGTCAATGAGTTGTTGAGGCATTGCTGCCCATTCGTCTTGCAGCGCCAATCGAAGCTCCCGAATCGTTACTGGTGGTAAGGTACGAGCTGCCAAGCGTCTGCCTAGAAAATCCCATACATTCTCGATGGGATTGAGATCCGGAGATCGTGCCGGCCAATCCATACGTTCAATATCCTCACTCTCTAAGAGCTGTTCGGCAGCTACTGTGCGATGACATGGTGCATTGTCGTCCATGAAAAGGAACTGCAGACCCATAGCGCCTCTAAAAAGACGCACATATGGAAGAAGAATCTCGTTACAATAACGGGTCCCGTTGACTGAACCTGCGTCGAAGATGTGAAGGTCTGTACGACTACCAAGCATGATGTCTCTCCAAACGAGAACACCGCGACCTCCATATCTGTCCCTTTCGATGATGTTCGAGGGATGATTGCGGCTTCCCCGCTCTCTCCAGATGAGTATGCGATGAGAATCGCTACTCAAACTGAATCTGCTCTCATCTGTAAAGAGTACTCGTCCCCATTCATTGTCTCTCCAATTCCGGTGTTCTCGGCACCACAGAGAACACCTTCTCCTATGGGCAGGCGTTAAAGATACACACCGTACAGGGCGTCGTGCAAACAGACCACCACCGTGCAGTCTTCTGGCCACGGTAAAACGCGATATCGGTCATCCAGTAGCCTGTGTCGTGTGTCTAGCGATTTCTCCCGCTGTCTGCTGCCTGTTTCTTCTGGCCTGTAAGACAATGTACCGGTCATCTGCGGGTGTGGTTCCTCGTGGACGACCACTACTGAACCCCCTGATAGCTGTTCCTGTAGTTTGAAATTGTCTCCAAAGTCGTGAAGCGATGCTGTGAGCAATTCCAAACTCTGCAGCCACACTTGTCACACTGCGGCCTTCCTCCAGCTTCTCAATGATTCGACCTCGGGTAAAAGCACCCAGATGTCGTCTAACAGATTGATTATTCGCTATTTCTCGCTGAGGCAGCAACTCGGTGTGATTTTAACTGCTATACGGCGTGCAATCTCTTTGCCAGAAATACTGATCTTACACCGACAACATGCCTTATACTACTTAGACACTCCCCTATTACGTCTACCTGCATATCTGCGCATGTGCTACCGTACATCACCTTACTCAATCTCCTGATTGGTCTTTCTGTCCGCTCTGCCTCTTCGTTCAGCTGATATGCTAATTTTTCGACTTCGTCCTTAATTTTTGCACACCAGTGTATATACGCCACTGGTTGATTTCATAAATAGATGAGTTTGTGGTGACATCTTCATAAGCCATTAACTGTCTCCGGACAAGTGTGATCCCTTTTGTTTAGTGATTATGTTACGCGGCTACGGACTCTTGCGTCGCAGGTTCTGCCCTCGGATATGCACCTCCACATTTGTGACCTTGGCATAATCAAGAAAAACGCAACCCCTACGTGCAGCTGTCCTGGTGCCGTCTACCCGCAAGAAGAGCAATCAAAGTGGTCAGACCCACTTGACGCAACACCACCAATTAACAGCAACAACTCACACGCTCGCCATAACAAAATCGTTCGTCTATCCACCGATTCACTGGTAAGCGAGTACTGTGGTGGGATCTTAATAAGCCAGTAACAGCCTCCGGACAAGGGTGATTACTTTTTCTAGTGGTTATGTTACATGGTTACGGACCCTTGAGTCTCGGGTTCTGTCCTCGAATATGCACCACCACAAGTTGATTTCATAATTAGAAATATCTGTGTTAAACGAAGAAAAGCTTACTAAAAAAGACCAATTTTTCACAATGGATGGAAATATTGCAAGCAGAGCTTTCAAGTTGTGTAATACATTTCTGTATGCGTGTATATTTATAATTTTCTTTTCTGTAATAATCTAAGATTTTATTAAATCACAGTGTTACGATATCGTATTGAGAAATAGACATTAATAAACATTACTTTTATGTGAATGTAATAAATGTAATGTGAATAAACATTACTTTTACAATAGTTTTTCTACCACGGTAAGTATCCAAGTTAAAACAAATTTTTTATGTTATAGATATCAACTTTCGATGTCTTGGTGATTGGGAAGGTACAAATAATGACCGATATTTAGCTCTCATGGATCTTAGGGGAGCAGCTGAAGAAAAGCCTAGATTCAGATGTGGAGTAAGTTTTCTTATACAGTATGCACTTAAAACTATTGGCTTTCATTTTTTTTATTTCGGGACAAATATCATGTATTTGTATGTCCGTAAAGCAAATATAATGATTATGTCTATTAACCCTTTAATTGCCTATTGAAAGTTACTTGATTCGCCCTCCAGTGCTATCGTTTTTTCCATATGCGCATTAGGGGAAAGAAATAGGCACGAATGAGCAAATTTTTCTCTGAAAGAAGTGATTTCTTCGCAAAAACTGTCAAGGTCATTTTATTGCATTCGAAAGCTTTCGGAATATTTTACTGATAGCAAAGCAAAGCAAAGAATCGTATTTCGGAAAGACGTATATGTACGTCCGGGGCACTCAACACACCGGTTGAGCAAGACGTATATATACGCCCCTAGCACTTAAAGGGTTACATCTGTCTTATGCCAATGAGCTTGATCCTAACTCTAACACATTTCCAGGCAAAAGAGTATCCCCATTTTTGTTTAAATTCGAGAAGTTTGTAATGTTACATTGCATGCAATAATTTATTGTGTTACGTCAATCTTGAAACATTATATGAAGGCTTATTCGCTTTAGCGGGGGAAGTGAAAACTCATTTAGCAAAAAGAAAGTGCGATTTCACTTGCGAAAAAAGTGATTAATTCAGATATAAATGAGTAGAATAATGAACTACTATTATTATGTGCTGTCTAGAATAACAATGTTAGATTATTAAATTAATTTTGGTGTCTTTATCTGTTTGAAAAAGTATTCCAATTTTTTTTTTTCTAGCATTATGCAACAACAGCTTTAAAGAGTAAGAACTTCTTTCAAATGGAAAGCTATATCAATATTATTCTTTTTATCTTATAAGGCGAATCTAATATATATTTTATGCTATAGAATACCCCGTTTTTATTTATTCAAAATCGCGTGTGAGAAGATCACCAGAAAGTCTGAAGTTAACACCATGGGTAATATTTTTAGAAAATTTGTTCAAGTGCTAGCGTTTGCAGATGACATAGTACTGGCGGCCAGAAATAAATTATCTAATATGCGTTTGAAGCCTCTGAGAGGGAGGCTAAACGAGTGGGGGCCTTATAAACTAACACACATTAAGCTAAATATATGAACACTATTACAAACGCTTAGATCCTAACTCTTATTTTAATTAAGGATTATAAATGCAAAACGGTTACACACAAAATTCATTTATCTGGGATTATGTTTAATAAAACACTGAATAAAAAGATTAATTGATGCTGTTAATAAAGCTTTTTATGGATTTTTGTCTAGAAAGACAAAACTACTGTTTTACTAGACCCTAATCCAGTGGTTCTCAAACTTTCAATACTTGCGACCCAATATTCAATCCTAATTTTCATCGCGCCCCCTCCATACAATAACAATATATTGAATTCAATAATACTATACTTTGATGCTTAAGCTACAATTAGACTTAAATCTTTTAAGGGCGTATATAAACGCCTCGCTCAGCCAAAGCGTTATTTCCCCTGGACGTATATATACGTCTTTCCGAAGTAGGATTGTTTCTGTGCACTGCTATCCATAAAATTATTCCGAAGTCTTTGGAATGCAATAAAGGGACAGTGTTTGCGAAGGATGTACTTATTTCAGAGGATTTGCTTATTTACTCTTTTTCTCCCCGCCCCCCATACATCATATAAGCACGCCTACGTAGGAAACGGTTTGATTGATTGATTGATGGAATATTAACATCGCACTGTTCAGCTACACGAGGGCTTTTGGCGACGGACCACGTAATTTTGAACCATGGTCAAGTGACGTGGATGACACCTGAGCTGGCACCCCCTCTCCTAACTACCACACCACACCAACACGTGGGAAACGGTGGCATTGGGGAGCGAATCGCATAACTTTTAATCGGCAGTTACGGGATTAATTATAAACAGTACAAATTATTAACATAAGAATGAATTTTTTATGTAGTTTTATATATGACACAACCATGGGATCACTGGTAATTATTGAATTGTTTTTCATAATTCATAATTAATTGTTGAATTAATTATGAAGTACATTGTGCAGTACTGATACTTTCATAAGTGTATTATATCACTGTAAATGTGTATTCTATTTTTTATTATGTCAGAATGTATTTTCTGTTTGTTTACTTTCAGTAAATTAGTAATTTTTTTAAAATAATCTTTTGTTTTCGACTTTCCAATATGCTTTCGCTCCCCTCGTAGAGTTATCACGCCCCCCCCCCAAGGGAGGCGCACCCCACAGTTTGAGAAACGCTGTCCTAATCCGTCCTGTGTTGACTTACGCTTTGGAAATCTGGATTGTGACTATGAAGTCAGAAAGATTTCTAGATGTTTTACACTCTAGGTCCTGAGAAGTGCTTTCAGAGGAATTCAGGAAGATATTATCTGGCGTAGAGGATACAACACCGAATTATACCAAATGTTCAGAGTCAAACATTGTTCATATTACATCAAAATAGCCTGCCTCAATTGGATTGGGCATTTTATCTCTATGAAAGACAGTAACATTCCAAAAGAAATCCTTTTGGCTTGACAATGTAAGACTAGAAGGAGAGGAAGATCTAGACTTCGATGGATTGATGCTGTAGATGAGGATTTTCAGGTGCTTAACTCTAAGAATTGGTGGAGTTCGACTGCCAGTAGAGGTTCTTGAAAACGTCTGGTTAAGAAGGCCTTGGCCTATCCTGGGCTTTTGCCCCTTGGATAATTATGAGTATAGCCTACATATTTATCTATAATCTAACGTATCTACACATTTAAAAATCTTTAAATAAATATATTTTTTAATTGTGTTCATTCGTTACTTGATCGCAGTTCAAAGCTACGAAATTTGTCGCCAATAGCCCTTGCGTTATTTGAGTGGCGACTTTAATAAACACTCATTCATTTCACTTAATATATCGCGTAAATTATCTTATAAATGTTTATATTAGTTAGAAATTATTCAGTTTCTACTAGTTTTTAACGGTAATGGTTTACTTTCTCTTAAAATCCATCTTCAGATAATCGAAAATAAATTACATACTCTAGTTTTTTTTTAAAAAAATCGTTAGATATTCTTATAAACATTGTTTAGGAAAATGCATCGAAAATATTATTTCATTTGTAGCAACAAACTAAAATGGCATAAACAAGCCAACTTAATATTAGACAGATAATATTTTATTTATTTTGGACTTTGATGGTGTAGAAAATTGACAGCGGCCATGTCGTTTGATTATACGACATGTAAAAGATTCCTAGAGTGGTCTCTTGAGAGAGAACCCAAGGGATCTCGGAAATTAAACCCTAGTACAGGTTCGCATCGTCAGAGCTCAAGTGGAAACTGGACGTCAAAATTACCTGCGGCGATTGGTATCCACCTATATGGTGCCGCACTAAAAAGAGATACCAGCTTCTGGGGAATGTACTTGGTCTGCAATGGTAAAACACCAATCCATAGCCCATTAGAAATTTTAAAAAATTATTTATAAGAATACAATTGTGTTAATTATCAATAAGTAAAAATTGCATGGTAAATAATTACTTAATATTTCAGGGAAAAGTAAACATTGTGAAATACTGTAGAATTTTATGAAAAATCGTAATTCATGTCTTTAAAAAATTATGACTTTAGTAAGGTTATCGCGAGATTTTATTTTTTAAAAAATGACTTTTCACACACCCAATAACAATTTTAAAAAAGTTCATACTCTTTATTTCGCTTCCTGTACGTTCCTGAAAAAAAAAGGAATGAAATTGCTCCTTAAACTTCAATCACAAACAATTTATATTTGTAATTACATTGTAATAAGTATTTACAATATGTCAATACTACGAAAAAGGTGTGAGTTAAAAAGTTTTTGAAATGTATATACACCAGAGCGCATGTTCATTTTAGCAGTACTCTTTTTGCGCGCGCTTGTAAAAGGTAGTAATAAGTTTTGTAATTGTTTCAGAATTGGTAATTTCCATTACGTCTTTTAGCACTTACCGTTTCGCTCATTTACGAAGAAAAACTCCCACTTTTCCTATCGCGAGTTTAACCAGTTAGTCTACTAATTGTTCCGAGAAGTGTCGTGAACGGTTTTTATAATCAACTTGAAAACACTTTTAGTTTTAGAATATCGAGATACATAACCCCAAGTTTTGCGTGCTTAGATCCTTTCCAAGAATTGTTGTGTGCGTGCGTGTGGGATTTAAAGTATTAATAACTCAAATTTCAAAGCAATAGCAGTAATGCTGAATAGTGCTTAAAACAGGCATGTTAATTTTTCTGTCAAATAGGTACACTTTGAAGAATTTAAAAGCGTGAAATAATGTACATAAATACCGGATTTATATTATCAAGATTAAAATAAAGAATTTGTTTTTTGCAAAGAAACCCTCTAAATTAGCATCTTCAAAAGCTGAAGTGGCCGGGTTAGCCTAGTAGTCATAGCCACTTACTCGTTGCCAGCGTGTCGTGAGCTAGAGCCCTAGTACCTGCTGTATAGAGAGACTGATCAACGTTAAATCTTTCGTGGCTGAAAGTTCTTCCGTTGACGTAGCATTAATTAAGAAATTTAAGATTTTGGCTGTGGGTAGCCTAGTGGTTAGAGCATCAGACTCCAGACCGGAAGGCCTGGGTTCGATGAACGCAGGCTACGCCAATTTCGCTACGCCAATGACTATTATTATAACTAGTAGTACTATTATTAGTATTATTGTTAGTAGTACCGAAAGCCAGGTTGAGTGGTAGTGTATCGCATTTTCACGCCACAGGTCTTGGATCACGTGCACCGGGCTGGGCAAGGTCGACTCAGCCTTTCATCCCTATAGTTGGACGATAAATGAGTACTAAGCTTGTCTGGGAACTGAACACTGGGGTTTCTCTCACGTCACACTGACCACTTGACCGAAACATCTGCACATGCACCCCAACACCTACGGTCACGTAACTGAGACAGGCACAGTAGGCCTTGGCCCTAATGAGCTGTTGCCCTACTGAGTTCCGTTATTATATACATATATATAGCTTAGTACTACTATTATAGTAAGCAGTATTACTATTATTTGTACTTAGTAGCCTAGTGGTTAGAGCATCGGACTCCAGACCGTAAGGCCTGGGTTCGATGAACGATGCCACCAAATACCCTCCGAGTACACACGGAGTACGTGCTTGTTAAATCAGTGGGTCCGTAAGTCTTGTGGGCTGAATCACGAGTGCAGGGGACTGAAGAATATTTCCCTCCCATTCAGTTCTATGCCTAAATTGTGGAGGTGGAGATAGGTGGTGTCGCCATCTATCGTACCTTCGGGGAATTTTGCCGAGCTAATTCGTACTGTCATCTGCATGGTGATGAAGGCCAAGACCAACGACAGGCGTAGTTCTAGCCCCTTGCCACGATGAATTTCGTGGGCCTCGATCTGACTACGTCAGACAGGTGGCATGAGCAGCAACAACAACAACAGATTTTGGACAAATAGTTTAAAAAAAAAAAACTGACTTTTTTTTTCATTTTTTTTTTATTTCTAGTATGTACATACACCAGTGCTTCTCAAACTTTCTATGTTTGCGATCCAATTTTCAATCCTAATTTTCATCGCACCCTTCCCCCTCCCCTTCTACTATAAGAATGTATTGAATGCAATAAAAATTGTCTTTAACGCTAAAGCTACTATTCGAATTTAATTAAAAACCATTAAAATTGTGAAGATAAGTATTAATTTTTTTTTGCATGGCAAGCTCATGGAAGACACTACTAATTACTAAACTTGTTTTTAATGTATTGATAAAATAACTATCAAAAGCATTGTGCAGTACATTTATAAGTATATTTAATCAGTGTAAATGTGTATTTAATTTTTATTATGTCTGAATGTATTTCAAAATTTGCTTCCTTTTAAATCTTTAATATAATAAACTCATTTTAAATCTTAAGTTTTCGACTTTTTAATATGCTCGTGCCCCTCCCCCCCAATAGGGATACCATACCTTCCTAGGGGGCGCACCTCAAAGTTTGAGAAGTCCTGACATGCACCTTAATAAAACAACGATATTTAAATATATTCAAATGTATTGTGTATTAAGATGTATCATAAATTTCTTTCAGATGTATCGTGTGGACCCACTGACTGGTCGCGTCTTTGTATCCCTATCAGCTGATTCCACGTGCTACAATCAACTTCGATCAGCCACAGACGGATATGAGTCTTTGATCCTTACTCCATGTAAGTAACGATGTTTAGTCAAATATTTTGCTATCCACAAAATAAAAAAAAGAGAAAGTAACGTATATAAACTTAAAATTCTCTTTAAAAATATTTGAAAAATCTGCGAAATTTTGAAATAGTTTTCTTAATTGTTGAATGAGAAGCACTTTGTGCCAGATGCTTGCAATAAATTATTAGTTGTTTAATAAGACTGTTATTTGCAGCGTTAGATTTTTTCTACGTAATTTATAAGGCAGTGTAATATATCTGCAGTCTAAAAATACTCCATTAATTTTTCTAGGATCGATGAAAGAATCCTATTGAGAGGCGTACATCGGATCTCATACTATTTTATAAATTCGTCTGGAATCTATAAGACTGGTGGTAATCAAAAATGAGATTGCGTTTAATTTTTTTTAAGAGTTTCAATAAAACACTATTCGTTTATCTAGAATCCGATAAAAACGTATTTCTAAATTAATAAAAATTGAATAAGACTGCTTTAATTTATTTATAATCTCATAGCACCTAATTAATTTTTCTTAAATCTAATAAAGCCGTATTAAAACAGAATATATAAAGGGTGTTTTTTTTAGAAGTATAGAACTTTAAATTGCAATAAAACAACGATGTATTATTCGATTGACATGAATTTTTTTTTATTCCAAAGATAATCTTGTGGCATTACATTTTAAATATGATTTCTGGCATAGGACTGCCACGGCAGGCTCGGATGTAGTCCAATCTGGACGTCCAATTTTCGAAGACTTTTTCCAACATTTGTGGCCGTATATCGGCAATAACACGACGAATGTTGTCTTCCAAATGGTCAAGCGTTTGTGGCTTATCCGCATAGAGCAATGACTTTACATAGCTCCACAGAAAATAGTCTAGCGGTGTTAAATCACAAGATCTTGGAGGCCAATTCACATGTACAAAACGTGAAATTAGGCGGTCACCAAACGTTTCTTTCAATAAATTGATTTTGGCACGAGCTGTGTGACATGTTGCACCGTATTGTTGGAACCACAGCTCCTGGACATCATGATTGTTCAATTCAGGAATGAAAAAGTTAGTAATCATGACTCTATACCGATCACCATTGACTGTAACGTTGTGGCCTTCATCGTTTTTGAAGAAGTACGGACCAATGATTCCAGCAGCCCATAAAGCGCACCAAACAGTCAGTTTTTCTGGATGTAACGGTGTTTCGACATACACTTGTGGATTAGCTTCACTCCGAATGCGGCAGTTTTGTTTGTTGACGTAACCATTCAACCAGAAGTGCGCTTCATCGCTAAACAAAATTCGCTTATGAAAATCGGGAACAACATATATAATTTAAAAAATGCTGTATTATTTTGTCAAAATTGTACATTCACAAAATTCCTTGATTCAAGTAGACTGGTACATTCTATCCGCCAAAATTCGATTCGTAATTTTACTAGATTTATCTTAAAGCATGTTTTTTTCTTCAAGTTACGTTATTTTCTCCTTTAGTTCCGGAGAAGAGTCCTCCAGGACCTGTTCTGCATGCTCACTGTCGTTTCCCGGATTGGGTTCAAGGTCAATGGGAAGGCATGCAGGTACTGAGGAACGTTCTTATTTACAAAGATCATTCAAGATTGCAGAGATTCTCTCTTACTTGTCTTCGAAGAGAGAATGACACTCCGGAGGACAGATTCATCGTCTTTTCTTCTACTCACTGGTAGGCTCTTAATTATTGCTTAGCACCTTAACCCCACCCCCCAAATCAGACCTTTTAGTTAGGTAACCTTTCAATTTTAAGCAATTTGAATATTTTTAACTGAATCGATATCGGAACTCGTAAATTCGATTTCTTTACTATGTATTCTTTTGATCGTCTATTGCTTGGCTTTTTAAGGCTGATTTCGCCATATGCATGTGGCCGCGGTAGCCGAGTGGTATATGTATCGGACCGTGGCTTGCCTTGTCACGAGTTCGAGCCTAGTACCACTAAAGACCCACCATGTAGGGCAGCGATGCACGTTAAATCTGTCGAGAGCTGAAACGTCCCTCGTTGGTGTGGTGTGGTGGTTAGGAGAGAGGGGTGCCATCTTAGGTGTCGTCCACGTCACTTGACCATGGTTCAAAATTACGTGGTCCGTCGCCAAAAGCCCTCGTGTAGCTGAACAGTGCGACGTTAATATTCAACCAATCAATCAATCGCCATATGCATGAGAGCGTGAGCACATTTTCGGACAGAAAAAATGCCACAATATTTTTATAAAAATTTGTGACATTGTAACTCATGCATTTGTTTATACTATAGTGTTTTTAAAATTTCAAAATATTTCATAAATAATCAGTTTTTCCTTTTAACATGTGAAGGGATAGCTCATTTAGCATTACGGTCTTGGAGAAAAAGTGCGAAACACATTTTATAAAAGAAAATATATACCGACAAGGACAAAAATGAGTAGTAAGATAAAATAAGTGGTTCTCTACTGGATAGCGAAGCCAGAATATAATATTAATGTTTGAGAACTTTTATATTTGAAAAAATATTCCGAATTTGGGTCCTGTTCTTTAACATTAGCCGAAAACAGCCTTAAGCAACCAAAATGGAATGTTGGTTTTTAGAAAGTTACGCACAAAGGAAGATACTTTTATGAGAAAAATGTTATACAATATGTTTAAACTAAAAAGATGTTTTTCCTTCTTTTTTCAGTGGTGAAGAATCTTATAACTGTATATGGCTGAAGAGAAGAAGCTTGAATGTGATGGAATTTCAAATAGGTATTGCCTGGTCTTGATTAAGCCCTGTTATTTTTTCCTTTGTCTTCTTTCTCTCGTATTTATTTTGATTATTTTCTTTCTAGGTTCTCAACCGAGTCATTTGTATTCGGACACTTTGTGCCATGACCTGCAGTTTAGTGACGACGCATGGACAACACAGGGACGTAAGTATAAGTCTTCAATATCTTTTTTTAAGAAGCGTCGAATAGGGTTTTGCCTTTGTTCGAAATTCTGTAGTGGAGGGAAAAACATGTCTATTATCATAGCATATTAAGTAAACGAAAAAGCTTTACAATAATTGTCTTAAATGCCTTGAATTTACTCTTCCGAGATTATACCATTAAACGAAAAGAGTTAAAAGGAAATGGGATTTTTATTTATTTATTTATTGTGGGATAAAGTAATGTAATGAAAAAAAAAATTATTTTGCATTTCAAAATTTTGTACTGCTCTTTAAGTCTTTTATATATTTCTCTGATCGAAAGTAGATCACCAAATTTCAGAAAATAGAGTAAATATTTTCCTTAGATGTAATTTTATACTTTTGGTTTAAAATTTGTGTACTCGGTGGTGTCTGATAAAATGAGAGTATTCAAAATTTAAAATATAATTTAAAATTTAAAAAAAGCATTTGTATAATTATTATGTAGCACAAATAAAATGTATGTATATATAACCAGTCTGGTATTTTATTTTTAACTGACAATGAATTTTTTTTAAAAAAAGAGACTTGTTTATACTGTTATGATAATTTGAAGACTAAGAGTTTTCCTAGTATGATAAATTTCAACAAAATGTCTGTCTTTTTCAAAAATATAAATTAAAATGGTAGAAGCTATGATTAGTATTAACACAAAAAAGCAATGTACTGAATTCTGAGTGCAAATTAATTTTTATTGAATGATTTCCTTATGCATTAATAAAATTTTCTGGTTATTCCAGTATTGAACTTTGAGTTTGAAAAAAATAGTTAGTGGGGAAAAAAGTTGCTCATTCTTAAAAAAGTAGAGATAAATATTCTCCTTAAAGAACATTTTTTTTATCTTTATTTTAAACCCATCATGAAAATCGCTTTCATCATTGAATATGTATGTGATGATTTCTATAAGAATGATATTGCATTCATTTTCAGTCAGGTAATGCAAAAGGGGGGGACACTGTGACAAACCTATACGAAACTTTCTCACTAACCTTCTGAGACGTCTTTTTTAGGGAAATTTAATTCCCCTACCTATTTCCAATCAGCTCCAAAAAGAGGACATGATTCCTTGTTATGCAGATTAGATAAAGTATTTAAGTCAAACGGAATAGTAAAGTAAAAAGCAGTAGGAGAGAGAGATTAAAGCAGAAAGGTATAATAGTGAAGTTAGAGATTTATTATTGAAGATTTCTAGTTGGATAAATTAATCTCAGGAAGAGATGAAATTCAGTGTGGTAAATATTGATTTATATTTAAATTCTCATTAAAGCTTTATATTAGGAGTGAGATTAAAGTTAAATGTTCAATAGAAATATTATTATTGATTATAATTTTGGGATCTCTTATCGTGGTAATCTCTGCGTGATCGATATTCTAATTGTTAATTAATTGGATCATTAAATATTTAAGTTAATTTAAAGGAAAGTCCCTTATAGCTAATTTGAATTATTTGTTATTAAAAGTCTTTGATTCTATTTGGGAAAGATAACCAAATAAAGTTATTTATAAAAATGGCTACTGGCTCTTATCTGACTCCAAATTATTCTCGTTCTCAAAGTGAGATCCAAGGGGATCTTTACAACACTAAATGAACACGCTATTTTTTTTTCAAATTTATTTAAAATACAAATGGCTCACCATGATTTAATTCTAGTCAAAACAAAATATATATTTTAAAAAAATCAATTTGCAGCACTATTAATATCAGGTACAATAAATGTGTCGTATCAAACTTCCCTAGTGAAGGTGGGCCTTGCCTTGTTGCCATAGCGATAATATAATTAACTCCTCAGTAGAAGTGGTTATCGGGGTAAATAGATTTCATAACATACATGTGAAAAAAATTATTAAATAATCAATACACAAATTATTCTATAAAAATGTATTTATAATTCATTTCTTTTATTTTTTTCCTAGGACTAAAACCAACCCAAATGTTCCCCTGTCCTATTACTGGGGACTACACCGGAATTTTACCAGAAAATCCTACATTCTGCGCAAAAGTGGCTTCCGATTGCAATAATCCCGACGTTATGTTCTACACTGTCAGTAACTGTGCGAACAAATCACAAATCTACGAAGGTAAATACTTAACAATGAAAAATCTCGCCCTGTTATGTTTTTCCTATGTTTTAAAGCGGTATGGTTATAAGATTATTTTGATATTTTGCGCGATAAGGGGCAAACTGCGGCCGGTCTAGAGGCTGTATCCAATTCTCTACGGATTTTAAAATATATATAATAGTATTCATCTTTTTCAATTTCAAGGTTTAAAAAGTCACTAAAATGCGTGTTCTGTTTGTTTATTTATTTTGCATACGCAAAATATAAATGTAAGAATTTATGCAGAAATTTTTTAAAAAATTTTAACGGGAAAATTTTAAAATCTCTCTCTTTTCAATAAATATGCAAACATATTTGTAGAATGTATTTATTTGTTATATATTTTAAATAAAAAAGCAACGTCAAAAAAATCGAATGCAGTCACCACTGGAGTGATTTTGTTTGCATTAAATATTTTTAAATTACACTATTTTTTATTCTTTTTAGCATTTTGCAATAAATTATACTGGCCCCGCAAAGTGTTTTTTTTTTAGCCCATTACGGATTTAATCAAATAAATAATTCTTGAAGTAAAACAATGTATATATTTTTTTTTTACTTAGACTATATCGGAAGATAAAAATCAACTTTGTAATGAAGTATCATATCCCTAAAAAGTTTCCGCCATGATGTTCACGCCTACTTTCATTCCATCACGTCATGACGCAATTTAATTTGCTGTCTACGAAATCTTTCAAATCAATGACTTGTTTCCACCTTCGTAAAAAATGTCTTCTTCAACTTTTATATTCGTACAATTTTGTTTTTAAATTCCTGAGTAACAGCTTCGGAGAGTTTAAAAAGAAAAAAATCTTACCATTTTCCCCCTTCCTCCCTATCTAACAAACCTGCTTTCCACCGGGAGTTACGTACACCTGTTGCAGAATCAGAACGCTTCCCAAATGTCAATCGTAACACTTGACGTACGCTGAAACTCATTACATCAGTGTAATTGTTTCGATTTTATATGCCAGGCGATATAGGGAGGGGAAAAAAACCGAATTACTTTCCCATTTACTACACATGAACGATCACACTGAAAAGTTACTTTTTTTTTCTTTCTTTTGAAGCAGCCGTCGTGTTTTATTTTACGACCTTGCCTAGTACATCGTTGATGAAGACAAGTTCAAAGCACTAATTGCTCGCTCAAGTGTAACAGTTCGTAATAGACCTGTCTGTAACAAAAGTTTCCATGGGCATTTTCGGAACTTATTGAATGAGAACTAATTAGGGGGAATCTCTTCCCTTACGATTTTTGATATCCGCAATGGTCTGAAGCAACTATGTTACTAGTCGTCTTTTTTAAATTTTTTTTCTGTATTTTATTATCGTAAAAAAGTAATTTACAAAAAAAAAAGAAGCAAAATTGAGTCTTTCTCAAAAAAAAAATTTTTTTCCTAAAAAAAAAAAAATATCTCAAAAAAAAGCTCTGAGGAAGAGAAGCACGTAAGAAACTACTAATAGGTAGTGTGCTACTAACTCTCTAAATATAGTAATATTAATTACTATATAGGTAGTTATAATAATAGAAATACTGCTAAGTACAAATAATAGTAATACTGCGAAGTACAAATAATAGTAATACTGCGAAGTACAAATAATAGTTGTTGTTGTGGCTAATGCCACCTGTCTGTCGTAGTCAGAACGAGGCCCACGAAATTCATCGTGGCAAGGGGCTAGAAGTACGCCTGTCGTTGGCCTTGAGTACCACACAGGTGACAGTACGAATTAGCTCGGCGAAATTCCCGGAAGGGAGAATAGATGGCGACACCACCTATCTCCACAATTTAGATATGGAACTAAAGGAGAGGGAAATATTCTTCAGTCTCCTGCACTGGTGATTTAGCCCACAAGACATTCGGACCAACTGATTTAACGAGCACGTACTCTTGTGTGTACTCAGGTGGTATTTGGTGGCATCGGGCATCGAACCCAGGCTTTCCGGTCTGGAGTCCGATGCTCTAACCACTAGGCTACTAAGTACAAATAATAGTAATACTACTTACTATAATAGTAGTACTAATAATAGAAAAAAAAAGAATAGTAGTACTAAGCTATATATATGTATATAATAAGGGAACTCAGTAGGGCAACAGCTCATTAGGGCCAAGACCTACTGTGCCTGTCTCAGTTACGTGACCGTAGGTGTTGGGGTGCATGTGCAGATGTTTCGGTCAAGTGGTCAGTGTGACGTGAAACCCCAGTGTTCGGTTCCCAGACAAGCTTAGTACTCATTTATCGACCAACTAAAGGGATGAAAGGCTGAGTCGACCTTGCCCAGCCAGTGACCCAAGACCTGTGGCGTGAAAACGCGATACACTACCACTCAGTCTGCGCTTTCGGTATTACTAACAGTAATACTAATAATAGTAGTACTACTAGTTATAATAATAGTCATTGGCGTAGCTCAGTAGCACAACAGGAATTTTCCAAGGGAGGGGGGCAGGGTCGAAAGTCCAACATTCTTGTATCATGCTTCTTTTGATTTTGTCGATTTTGGGAAACAAAACACAGTAAAAAACTAATTATTGAATGAATAATTAGCATTAATTAATAAAATTAATCATTAATAACAAGTATTTAATTAAATTTTACGTACTATATACTTAGAATTATAATCAATCGGGAAAAAAATCAAGGGCTTTTGGAGGGGACCGGACCCCTAGGACGCGCCACTGGCGTAGCTACAAATCGATCCACCGGAAACAATTACCTTCACGTTCAATCTTTTTTGAACAAAATTATCGGGACTCTCGTAATTTTGAATCTCTGTCAAGTGATGATAATGACACCTGAACCAGCTCCCCATCTACAAACTGCCACACCACGCTAACGGAGGAATTTGCTCCCCTCTACACGGCTGGTCTTCAGTGACACATGACAGGCCGGCCACAAGCAGGGACGTCTTAAGACTCTTTGAGGCCCTGGGCCCCTATGCAAAAGGAGGCCCTACCTGAGATTTTTAAAAGTATAGATAGTATGCAGCATTCATTGTCAACTACTCGTTCAAACGGTAATTTAAAACAAATAAATGTACACGAGACTTACAATCTCAAAAACTTAGACACAAACCTACTCGACCGATGGCCGCATTTCGACTAAATGAGTTGAACGATTGTTTATGGTATTACAACACTAGACATGGATAACGGTCATCGCATAATAATACTGTCTTCCTACTTTTGCCAGTTAACATGCCGTTTGAAATTCCTTGTTTTTCGGAGACTATGTATTTGAATAATATTTGACCACTAAAACTGTACAAATCATGATTTTATAAAGGTAGTGTCGAGAACGAAACGGGGCCCCCCACCGAGGGCGAGGCCCTGTGGCCTTGCCTTAAGACGTTCCTGGCCACGAGCTTGTGACTATGAGGCCTACTAATACGTATATGATGAGAAGTATTTTTTTTTAAAAAAATGCATTCACCTTTGTTCATATTTGAGTTTTCTGCAACATCTGGTTGGCAGGTTCTTTTTATACTTAAATCTTTTCCTACTCATTGTTTTACCAGCAAAAATGGTAAAACTATTTTTTCATTGAAACTTCATGAAATAATAATAAATAAGTAATCATTTTAAGGGTGGAGGAAGGTATTTTTTTATTTTTAATATTTAATCTCTTTACACTGAAAAAGTGCTTCCATGAATATATTTCCAGAATTTATTCAAAAAACACCTAACGTTATCAAAATAACCGTGAAATATATATACATAAATAGTTATCTGTTTCTGCGATTTTTTTCCACGATAGATTTCTTTTACGGTAAAAAAAAAAAAGGTAAGATGCCAGAAAAAAAAGAATTGAACTTTTTAAAAATATATTTGAAATAGTGTAGTTATAGTTATCTAAGACAGAGGTGTCCAACCCAAATGACATTACGGGCCACTTCGGAAAAACATTAAAATCTCTCGGGCCGCAGATAAAAATATGTACATTTATATCAGATTTGGAAACAAAAAAACATTTATTGGAGTGAAAATATAAAACAAAATGAATTATTATTATTGTTGTTTTCATTATTTTTCAAAAATTACGGTGTTCCTTTTGAATTGATATTTCGTTTCTCATTTTTAAAATTTGATTGTGCTGTTATTCTCAAACGATTTAGTATACATTGCCCTCAGTGGCGCACACAAGGGGGTCCTGCGGGTCCTGACCCCCCCAAAGGCCTTACTTTTTTCCCCGGTTGATTAAAATTCTAAGTAAATGGTGTTTTTTTAGAGGTATAGAACTTACAATTGCAATAAAACAACGATGTATTATTCGATTGACATGAATTTTTTTTTTATTCCGAAGGTAATCTTGTGGCATTACATTTTAAATATGATTTCTGGCATAGGACTGCCACGGCTGGCTCGGATGTAGTCCAATCTGGACGTCCAATTTTCGATGACTTTTTCCAACATTTGTGGCCGTATATCGGCAATAACACGGCGAATGTTGTCTTCCAAATGGTCAAGCGTTTGTGGCTTATCCGCATAGACCACAAAAAATAGTCTAGCGGTGTTAAATCACAAGATCTTGGAGGCCAATTCACAGGTCCAAAAAGTGAAATTAGGTGGTCACCAAACGTGTCTTTCAATAAATCGATTGTGGCACGAGCTGTGTGACATGTTGCGCCGTCTTGTTGGAACCACAGCTCCTGGACATCATGATTGTTCAATTCAGGAATGAAAAAGTTAGTAATCATGGCTCTATACCGATCACCATTGACTGTAACGTTGTGGCCTTCATCGTTTTTGAAGAAGGATTCCACCAGCCCATAAAGCGCACCAAACAGTCAGTTTTTCTGGATGTAACGGTGTTTCGACATACACTTGTGGATTAGCTTCACTCCAAATGCGGCAGTTTTGTTTGTTGACGTAGCCATTCAACCAGAAGTGCGCTTCATCGCTAAACAAAATTCGCTTATGAAAATCGACCATTATTTTCGAAATAAAATTGCACAATTTGAAAGCGTTGTTCAGGCGTGAGTCTATTCATGATGAATTGCCAAACCAAACTGAGAATAAATCACTTGACAGCTGTTAAATCGGTCAACATCTTGGAAAGTAATGCCAACTTAAACTTCTATAGCTGAAAAAAAAACACTCTGTATAATGTAATAATGCAATAATCAAACAATGTTTAAAATATTACAGTGTTGCCATTTTCTTGAAAATTACGGTGTTCCTTTTGAATTGATATTTCGTTTCTCATTTTTAAAATTTGATTGTGCTGTTATTCTCAAACGATTTAGTATACACTGCCCTCAGTGGCGCACACAAGGGGGTCCTGGGGGTCCAGACCCCCCTAAAGGCCTTACTTTTTTTCCCCGATTGATTAAAGTTCTAAGTATATAGTACGAAAAATTTAATTAAGTATTTGTTATTAATGATTAATTTTATTAATTAATGCTAATTATTTATTCAATAATTAGTTTTTTACTGTATTTTTCCCCCCAAATCGACAAAATCAAAAGAAGCATGATACAAGAATGGTGAACTTTCGACCCTGGACCTCCCCCCCCCCTTAAAAATTCCTGTGTGCGCTACTGATTGCCCTTTATCTTAACCGCCCTGAATATATTTTTTTTAAAACTTAAGAAAAACATCTCTGACTGCCTCTTGCTTTTTGGGCACTCCAAACAGAAAATGAGGAGGAGAAATGAAAGTCGCACGCACAGAGAATCATGTACCATCCATAATAAAGGATATGCATGATCGAATTTGGAATTTATTAAAAAAGTTATTTATTATAGTAAAATCAAATGTATTTTTTAAAATAAAAAATCTATTTTAATCTAAAAGACGTTTCTATAATCAAAAAGGATTTATTTTAAAACAAGAACAGGTAACAGGCAAATACATTGTAGATGATTTACATATACATAAATTTCCCCTAAAAAAATTTCACAATGAAAGAACTTTAAAAACCTGATATTTAAATTTTTTTTTAAAAAAAGAGTCGGTGGGCCGCAATTTCCGTACTGGAGAGCCACATGTGGCCCGCGAGTTGGACACCCCTGATCTAAGAGACAACAGCGTTTTTAGAGTAATAAAGAAATCCGTCTTACATCTGCTCGAATTTACAGAAAAATGAAAAGTAATATTTTCTGGCGTAGTTGGTTTGTGCCTGACCTTGTACGCCTAAGGTTGCGTGTTCAACCCCGGCCCAAGTGGTGGATTTTTATGATGCAGAAAATCGGCAATCAGGCGAATGTAACAGACCCCTTGAGTGTCTGTTTGGCTTGGGTGCTCTCCGCAAAATTAAGTACGGCTGAAGTACGGTTTCGCATCGCCAGAACTCATGTGCCTCCCTCTGGGGAGGAAACTGGGCATCAAAACTACCTTTGGCGACTGCTATCCGCCTATATGGTGCCGCACTAGATAGAGATACTAGCTTTTGGGGAATATACTAGGTCTGCAATGGTAAAACACCAATCCGCAGCCCATTAGAAATAATATTTATATATATGTATATAAATTCTAATATCTAGGTTATATTACAATTTATTTTTCTGTATGCTTCAGCTATAGTGATATATTAATGATTCATGTTACAGTAGAGAATATTAACTACATATAATTACTTTTGGTGTGTTTTTACTGTAACTAAACAAAAAGTAATATAAATTACTGATATCATTTTAAGACAGAAAATAATTTAAATATTTTCCCTACGTCTATATATTCAACGAGGAGATTATAATTTCCTGATTTAAAAGAGAATATTTCCAAGATATTTAAGGAACGATAATAAGCATTTATAATTAAAACTTTGGGAATACTTTTTTACTTCTGAACATTGCAAAATAAAGTGGGGAAATTTTTAATGGAATTAAAATGCATCAGTACGGCACGCGATGTATTTTATAATTAATTTAACTATACTAAGTTAAGAACAAGTTTTAATAATTACCAGTGACCCCATGGGCTTGTCATGTACAAAATTATATACAAAAACTTACACTTAACTTGATAATTTGAACGGTTTATGATTAATACCTCAACTGCCGACTAACAGTTACGCAATTCGCTCCCCAATTCGACCGTTTTCCAGGTAGGCGTGCGTATGCGATGTATTGGGGAGGAGGGGAAAAAAGAATAAGTAAGCAAATCCTCTGAAATAAGTAAATCCTTCGTAAACATTGTCAAGTTCCTTTTATTATATTCCATTACCTTCTGAATGATTTTATGAATAGCAGTGCACAGAAACAATCATACTTCGGAAAGACGTATATATACGTCCAGGAGAAATAACGCTTTGGTTGAGCGAGACTAATTGTCTCGTCTAATTGTAGCTTAAGCATCAAAGTATAGTATTATTGAATTCAATATATTGATATTGTATGTTGGGGGGCGCTATGAAAATTATAATGGAATATTGGGTCGCAAATATTGGAAGTTTGAGAAGCACTGGTTTCGAATCATGACTCCATTAAACCCCGTCTTATAAAACAGGGGTGTCCGACATAAGGCCCGCGGGCCGTATGCGGCCCGCCGACTGATTTTAAAATTTTTTAAATATCAGATTGTTAATGTTTTTTCATTTTGAAATTTATTTGAGGGGAAATTTATACTATTTATATCTATCTACAACGTATTTGCCTGTTTCACCTGTTCTTGTTTTAAAATAAATCCTTTTTGATAATAGAAATGTCCTTTAGATTAAAATAGATTTATATTTTATCAAACAATTACATTTGTGTGATTTTACTATAGTAATTTACTTTTTTTAATGAATTTCGAATTGCATTATGCATAACCCTTACTATGGATGGTACATGATTCTCTGTGTGTGCGCGACTTTCGTTTCTCCTCCTCCTTTTTTGTTTGGAGTGCCCAGAAAGCAAGTGGCAGTCACACACACAGAGATATTTTTTAAAGCTTGTAAAAATATTCAGAACGGTAAAGTAAAGGACAATGTATACTTAATCGTTTGCGAATGACAGCACTATCAAATTTCAATAATGAGTAACGAAAGATCAATTAATTCACTAGGAACACCACAATTTTCAAGAAAATCGCAACTAACACTGTAATATTTTAAACATTTTTTGACCATTTTATTGTTATATTATATTATCTATGTCTGTATACATGAAAAATAATGAAAACAATAATAATAATTCATTCTATTTTAAATCTTCACTCCAATTTTTTTTTTTTTTTTTTGTTCACAAATCTGATATAAAGGTACATATTTTTATGTGCGGCCCGCGAGATTAAAATGTTTTTCCGAAGTGGCCCGCAGGGTCATTTGGGTTGGACACCCTTGTTATAGAACAATGGAAGCTATTGAGTGTTAAACATTATAAATTTCTTCTACTTTGTATGATGGGGCGAATATCTAAACACACTTTTCAATCCACTGTAATTTCATCTATATATTGAAGGGAATCGTTTTGCAATTGCACAATTTTATTTTAAAAAGAAATAATTTTCTATTCAAGTAATAATTTTTCCGTTCCTTTTTTTAATGAAATCGAGTGAATTCTTATAACGTTTTCAGTTCAAATGTTTGTTTATTTTTTGTGCAAACAATTTTTGTATTTGAGACCTACAGTTCTCGATTTATTATTGTTTTTGAAAGCATTTGAGGAAAATAAATCCAATAAAATATCTTCTCTTGAATTCGTATGAATACCTGGCAATTTCCCGTTCTTTTCTTAAACAGACCGGCATTAGCTATTTTGCTTGACTTACAACAAAGAAAAGAAAATATTCCATTATTATTTTCGAGATGAGTACAATCACATTTAAGCTGATACCATACTATCACTAGACTTAATGACGGTCGAAAGGATAATGCATTCCAATTGATGACTTCGAAGATAATGCAAGCGGATATTCGACGTCGAATCGTCCATTGTTTTTGACTTCTTGTCCTGCCTGCGGGATTCAACTCATTTTTTTAAAAAGAATGTCTGACTAAATCGAATTTAAATAAGGGAAGTAGTTCTGAATTCGAATATTTTAAGGGGTAAATGATCACACTATTGATGACCATTTCAACAAAACAAAGATCTTAAAAGTAATTTCGTATGTGAAAAGAATAAGATATTAGACTATTTTGAATGATATACTGTTATGAAATTGGAAAAGCTGCAAATGATTATCTAGATACTTTTTTGTTTTGAATGTATACTTCCGTTCTTAACTTCCGCTTTTTACTTTTTGATTGCTGTCTTCCATTAAATCAGCTTAGACTAGGATTACAAAATCTTAAAAAATTTTGATTTGCTGCATGGATTAGGCATCTCAATTTTTGTAAAGGAAGAAAGAAGTCTGTTGCAATCCCCAACATTCTCTGAGATATTCATTTTGTGAATATTCACGCTGTATTATATATGTTTCAGCATTTGTTTATCGAAATTTGAATTAAATTTTATACTATCTGAAAATACGTATGACCTACAACCAAAAACTTTAAATCTTACTGTAAAATTTTTGCTACTTAAAAATTTTGCTTTTCCAAGAACGTGTGTTTTTAAGTAACAATTATCTTGACCATTTTTCAAGTATTTTGCCAGGCTTGCAGCTAGTATACAGTTATATTTTTGTACTGTTATACTATCAACGCCTGCTGCTCAAATTTTCGATGGGCTGCAAAATGAACCTATTAAGTGTTTTGAGCATTAAGAATATATGGCAGTGATTAGGTCTATTAATTTTAATGTATTTTGCATTTAAGTTGACACAAGCGGTTAAAATAAAACACACATATTTATTATCCTCGAGAACGCCAAAACACACTTGTGGCTCCTAGCCTCGAACTCATAGCTCGAAGCGGAACAAGTGGGGTTGCCAGATACAATGTAAAACATAAACATTGAAATGTTTCAAAGGCAGTCGCCACAAATATTATAAATTTAATTTTCTTTGCTAAATGTTAAAAAACAGTATATGAACCAATTATTTTTTTACACAATAAACAATATTCTAATATTAATGTTACATTTCGTTTACCTAACCTTTAAAAATGTTGCATATTTTAATACTATTACTAAGGTGTATATTATTACTCCCTTTATTCTTCTGCGTGAATTTAATATTTCCTTTCCTGGATAAAATCCGGTCCATATTTCTTCTTATTACAATGTTAAATTGATTTTTAATGTTACCTTTTAAAATACTAGCGCGTGTTTATGAAATATTTTAAAATTTTAAAGAAGCAATGTGAGATAAATTTAAATTCATGTTATAAGCATACGAATTTATTATATAATTGGAAAAATATTTTTCAATCTGAAAATGTCCAAATTAGACACATCAAAATTTCCTGTTTTTTAGTGTTATATGTATTGTTGTGATTTTAACTGTATAACTTGTTTTCAAATCAATGTTTGTGATATGGAAAGGAAGTGCTATTTACATCCGTAACTGAGGTTACATCAAAATAAACGTCTATAATTTTACTAAAATTTTTCATGTAACTTCTAATAGAACAATAATATTTTATTGTGTTGACTGATTCACAAATAAATTAAAAAATATATTAATGGTATATAACAAACGAATTTTTTATGTTAAACTTAAACTCAGTGTTTCTACTCTCTTTTTCATGCGAAAATGGATATTGACTTACAATGAACCTTAACTAATCGAGCTTTTATGATAATTTAGATTCTTGTGATCGGCAAAAAAAATCCTTAAATGGCCTTGTTTTCGAAGATTACCTTCAAAACAAAATTTCGCCTTTTTTTGCCGCGCTTAAGTAATTCTATAGCAACAGGTGCGCTAAGATGTGACAAGTAGCATATCTTTACCTCCCCACCCCTCTTTTTTTCCCGTTCAGATGGTTCAAGTTCGCAACAGTTGTCTGATGGGGTAGAGAGAAAGAATCTCTTCGATCGTCTGCTTCGGTTCGGTGGACACGCAAACCACCCTCGTCCGAGACATTTCATTCCCTAAAATGCATCAAATAACTGCTCTGGAATGTGGACGACTGGTCAGCACCTGGGGGGATGGCGGAATCTTCTCGTTTTTTGTTTGTTGTTGCAAAATTTCGTGAACTGTATCGGAGAGGTGGGGCCGGATTTGTCAATTCACTTCGCTTAAAATATGCGGAATTTCTCTCTTTTTTTTCTTTTTTACATTAAAAACAAAAAGAACTAACTGAAGGGATAGCTTGTTCATTTTTTGAAAAGTTTAAATTCATAACATTGTACTTTTTAAAAATATTGTGTCAAAAGGGAGATTAATTTTTCAAATAAAATGATGGGACATATTATGACAGATGAGGTTGATATTTCTGTGCAGTCTAAAACTTGTTGTGTCTGTCTGCTTCCGTAGTTTTTTGCTTTATTTTGTTTATAGTTTATGGAAACTGCTTTTTTGTTATACATATAAAAATATATATCATAATTTATAGTTTTCATACTGTGTGTGTGTGTAAATATTTAACCAGTAAATTGTTGTTTCGTCTTTACCCGGTTTTATTGCTGAAATATAGATTTATTCCAAAGCTAATATAACCAGGTGCTTCTCGATGTGCAATGTTGCCATTTTGAAATATGAAGTGTATAATAAAATGAGCTGTTGATGTTTGAATCTTTATACTCGGTTTCAGAATTTAGGAGTGTTGTAATTCCCTTTTTGGTTCTTTTAAAATTTACTGCTTGTTGCTTACAAATTGCAGTTGATACGGTTTAAAACTTCTGTCAAAATCTCTAGACGTGTTCTGAATATCAATAATTCTTTCCCTTAAATTTATAATAAAGGAAAGTGCGATGATTTCCATTGTTTATTTATTTTTTATAAACATTTATTAAGTAATAAGGTTATTTTTTCCTGAGTTATGATTGTTCGTTTGAAAGATTTAAAAGGAAAATAATATGTATTTTTTTGGCATGCTGTCAAAATATATATATATTTTTTTTTGAAAGAAAAAAATGTTATATTGAATTCTTCTGAAGTCGTTGATAGAAAGATCATGCTATAATTTTAACTTCTTTTTCTCAATTATAAATTAATATTCTTTGTATTATTTAACTTGCAGAGCGTGAATATAGATGTCTCGGAAGCTGGCAGGAACCAGGCGGAGTCACTTTTACTTATACTCAGAGAAGAGAAATGGAAGGATTTCATTGTTTTGTGAGTGTTTTATTATTAGTATTATAATTATTATAAATATGGTTAAAAAATGTTTGCATTTTTTTAAAGGTTACGGTAACATGCCTAATGCCTTGGCATTTATTTTTTGTATCGTATTGTCATTCAGGTCCATTTTAAGGTTTCGACAATGCATTGAAACTGTATGTTAATATGAAAAATTAGAAATATAATTAGCATTAAAATAAAAGAAACGAATCATAAGCATAATTTTATTATACTTATGATTTATTTTATTATACTTATTTTTATTATACTTATGATATTTTATTATAATTTTATTATGTTAGAAAAACAAAGGAATTGTGATTCAAACAAATGAAAGCATAAAAATAGACTATTATACGAATAACAGCAAAGTAAAAATGTAAGATTAATGTTGAAGTATTTTTCAATCTGAACTAGGTTATGATTATGAATCAATTTTTTAAATACTAGGCGATAATGGAAGTAAATTGAACGAATCAAAAAGCTTAAAAGCTGCATTCTACACATCAAACAATTCCTTGGTACTTTTTGCTAGAAATTAACTAAGATTTAATTAATCTAGATCAGTGCTTCCCTATGGGGTCCATAAGAAAAAAAAAAAGGATTTCGGAGGGTCGAAAATTATGGAAAGAAAATCAAATCAAATGATGGTATATAGAAAAGTCTCCAGAAATTTCTAGTTCGGATGCACTTGTGTTTCTTGGGATCTTTTTTTATTAACGGGGAAAGGAATTTCTGCCCATAGAAAGTTTTAAAAGATAACAATCATTCCTTCAGCAGTAAATGATTTAGAAATTGTCAACCTATAATCAATAATTAGTATTGTTGTGTGGAAATCAATTGTTTGGCTATTGGATAATATTGTTCTTGCATACTATAAATACTTATAAGGAGTAATGGGTTCTAGGATGAGAAGTGGTGTAGGTGAACTACCTCCGGAAAATATTAAAAAAAATAATTTTCAACCCCTTTTCTTTTAATTTATATATATATATATATATTTAAAACTTTTATTTTATTATTTTTTTACAATATTTAATTTTCAATACTTTGAGGTACTTACTCATACAGATTTTTCAATTCCTACTGTTAGGTCACGCTCTCTATATATTTATTTGTTTATTTATTTATTTATCTTGGTGGAATTTTCAATCGTTAATAAAATACATTTTAAAGCGCTCAATTAAGCTGAAATTTTATATAAATGATTGTTTTGGATGACAATACAGTAATTTAACTACAATTAATAAAAATTAATTTATTAAAGCTAATTATTTAAAGAATTACAAATACAGCCACGTTGGTATCATTTTTGGCGACTTGTGTCAAAACTTGAACAGGTTTTTTTCTCACGTTTTAAAGCATTCAATTGAACTGAAATTTCATACACACGATTGTTTTGGATGACAATACTATACCTAAAGATAATTAATAAAAATTAATTACCACTTAATGTTGTAATTCTGTCATTTGCATATACTTATTTATATTAATTGTAACTATTTAATAAAAAAGTAGCTAAAATAAAATTTTTCTTTGTTGATCTAAGTAGGAATTGACTTAAATTTTTTTTTTATATTACTTGTGTTACCGTGGTGTTCCTCATTACCGGTTGTAGACAACTCCTTAATATTCGTGGGTGTGAATAAGAATATGAAATAAGCTGAATTCAAAAGGCAAAATATGAAAAAAAGCGCTTAGAATTATTTATTAAAGTAATTTTACTCTAGGCCTTTTTATATTTAAAAAAAAAAATATTTTTTAAAATAGACAAAAATCAGTCTTGTGGGAAAAAAATTTAATATCTCTCAGAATTTTTTAATTCTTTTGTGAAACATCAAAACCTTCGCACAAAGTTCTCTCGTGTAGCTTTTCCAAATCACAGTAGTGTTGTGGTTGGTTTACGTTTGTAGCTCGCAAACTTCAACTTAAGTCATTTCATGGAACCACAGGTAGATGAATCAAATGAAATTCAAAAAAGAAATACGGGAGTTTTCAAAAACCACAGTTTTGTTCTGAATTCTTTTTTCTACTCCCTTGATTTGATGGAAAACGCATGACAATGTCAGGCAGGCTCTTGGTTTGAATCAAAACTCAGTTTTAATGAGTGATTCCAAGAATGTAGTTTATTTCTGCGAAAGAAAACTCCTTTATCTTTAAATAGTTTGAAGCGATATTTTTTGTCATTTCGTAATTTCCAAATTGCTCATACCATTATACTGGTCAGTTTATTTGCTTTAAAATATATTCAAGAATTACGAGTCAAAAAATTTGGCGTGATTGATGGCCATTCTTCTCCAGCGTGCTTGCATTTATTTTTGATTGACTCCGCATCCACGAAAAAGTAGACAGATATTATTTGTATCTAAAATTGTGTATTGAATATGTTTGAGAAGCAAGTAATTAAAATTACATTTCTATATGATTTTGTGTTCTATATCAATAGTCTGGAAAAGTATTACAAGGAGGAAAGGAAGCTTACATCAAAGAAGCTGGCCATAGTTGTTCCAGAGGTGAAGACCCTCTCATTTATGGAATGAGAATTACTAGGCATGGTAAGTATAAAATAATTCATTTAATTTCATAGTTTAAATCTCGTGAAGCTTCTTATGGTACTTACGTATTATACCGTCAACCGATGTCACCAAATGCTGTCATCGTTATCATTATTGTGTTCTAACATGCATGGGAACACTTTCCACTATTGGATGTATATCGATGCATTTGGCGACATATTTTTATTTGATGAAATCGGTTGACTTTATTATACGTAATTACCAATTTTTCTTGTAAGTTAAATAAAAATTGCTTGTAAGTTAAATAAAAATTGTTTGTAAGTTAAATAAAAGTTTTGCAAAGATAAATTTTAGGCACCACTGGATTATGTTATGAAATGAAGGAATTAATTATTAATATTATGTGACTATAATTTTGGATGGACTAATTTCACAGTGATGCCCCCATATACTGAAACGAATCTTTATACAGGCGTTAATACATGTTGTATCATTTTAATTTGACAAGTGATTCAGTATAACAGGTTATTAGTAGTTGAAACAATAATCCCTTGTTGAATAACAGTGACTTATATTTCATCCAAAAGAAGAAATAATCCTAACTCCATTTTAACGATAAACGAGATGATATAATTCCATTCTCCTTATAAAGAAATACAATTCTTCGTATAATGAAGTTTTTCAACAAGTTGATGGTGTATTTTAGTTTTATTATTTATCTGATTTGTTAAAGGGTATTTTTATTTCTATGATTCTATTAAAAGGGAATAAACTCGCTTAACAGTTTTCAAAAACGGTTTCATTGTTATTTCACTTAAATTTTCATTTCGTTCTTTGGCTAATTTTTAGGAATTTAAAAGATTTTTCTTTAAGTTCTTGCATAGAACAGAGAATTTGGCGAAGACTATTTCCTGAGGTCGCCAATATGGTAACTTTACGACGAAAACATCATCACAATATGTTGTTATATGTAATTAGAACAAGACAAATAATATCGATTGTGTTCTCGGCATACAAAATATATTACTTTATTAAAGTTATGTTAAATTGTTCTTAATAAAACTTCACATAAAACTCCATACATATTGGATATATTTTTTTTAGATTTGCTCACGTATACCTAACAATTAAAACATATAAAAACAAATACTGAATCTAAAATTTTATAGAATATTTCGCGTTTGGGATGCCCCAAACAATAAAAAAAATATCGTAAAAATTATTTCAAAAGTTATTTGTGTGCTAAAACATTCAATAGGATAAAATTTAAAAGGACAGCAGTGAACTGGTTCTCTTGGCATGGATTACAATAAATTCGTAAAACGTGTTATTCTGTTCATAGAAATCTCTTAACCTTCGAGGTTCATCCTCAGTTATCTATATTTGATTTCCCTAAAAAAGGACTTTTTGAGTAAATGATCCGAAGTTTTCTCTTGGCTAAGCAAGCGAAGTGTTACTTGGTAAAATAGACGTTGTGATGAATCTCCCCCCTCCCCTTTTCACATAGAACACGCTTGTTAGGATACTGCTTGGTGTGGAAACCATTACTTTTTTTCCCTCATAGTCATCTGCGTTACAGGTTTTCAAACTTTCTCTTCAAAGTATTCCTTAAGCGTATTTTTTTCTCGGTCCTATGATTATAACTAAAAGTTGTAATGTATATATCCGTGAGATGCGCCGAAAGGTGTATTGAAATAATGATTTTCGGATTTTTTTACTTTTATTTTGCTTCCAAAACTTACAACTGTGGTTAAAATCTGGGAAGATTACTAAGAATTGATAACTGGGAGGTACTCTTAAATTGAATCCTAGAACCGCCCGTTTTAAATAAAGCTTTTCTAATTTCTTTAGGCATTTTTCTTTGTTGTCTTAATGGTACAAATACATGGCTTAGTGTTGATATTGTTTTTATCTTTTACTGAAAAGGGAGGTAAATTTCTGGAGAGTCTGTTTAATTATTACCATTTTTTCATAACTCGTTAAAAATCATTTACGTGGAAAAAGTAATACTTACGTATTATACCATCGATCGAATTCGCCAAATGAAAAAACGTAGCCAATTCAAGTACTAACGCCAAACACCGACAATTTTATTATTATTGTGTTCGAACATGCCGTGGAAACGGCTTTCTATTATTGGCTGCATATCGCGGCATTTAGCGGCATCTTTTGGTCGATGGTATAATACGTAAGTATAAAAAAAAGTAAATATAATTCAGTGATAGAGTATTAATTATAAATATTAATTGATAGAATGGATGTAGGGAGGCATAACATGTATTAAAATGTGTAAACGAATAAATTATTAATTGGATTATATATGCATTTAATTTTCTTCCAAAGCGATTTATATTTACCTCTTTTCTTATAGCAACATGTCCTGACGTAGGCCTTTCAGTTTCTAACAGACCTCGTTACCCGACTATAGCGCCAGAAGAACAAGATGATCCCTATTATAGCCCAGTACCAAATGATCCTTACTGGTATCAAAAAGAAAACGATGAAGATTTAAATGAAAAGAACAGAAAGTCTCCTACACGTAAGTATCATTCAAAGTATAACGCTTACATTTATTTATTTTTAAGGTGACCCCCAAATGATAAAGACTAAAGTATATCGCTGAATTCACGACTTGGTGAAATTGTCGAATTGGCCACTGGGATCCGCCAAATTTTGAGTGGCCGTGGTAGCCTAGTGGTTAAGATATCGGATCGTGGCTGGCCTTGTCACGAGTTCGAGCCTAGTACCACTTAAGACACGCCGTCCAGGGGAGTGATGCACGTTAAATCTGTCGAGAGCTCAAACGCGTCCTCCCGTTAGTGTGATAGTTAGGAGAGGGGGTGCCAGCTCAGGTGTCGTCCACGTCATTTGACCATGGTTCAAAATTACGTAGTCCGTCGCCAAAAGCCCTCGTGCAGCTGAACAGTGCGACGTTAATATTCACTCACTGCGCCAAATTTTCAAAAATCGCCAATTTGGCGCGTTTTTGCCGGTTGTGTTTTGGAGTAGCAACCATACGATTTGCTGATTCTGACCCTTTATCAATTTGGCGAAAAAAAATTTGGTGGGATAAGCGGCCGATACGAAAATCCAACCCACGACTTTTCATCACCGCTATAGTTAAATTATGTATTATGATTTTCCAAGAATTGGCGTCAAAGAACGCTTGACGAAATTACGAAAAGAGATCAGATCGTGCTGTCTGGCGTCTGTACTCTTAATTTTAATCCAGAAAATTATTCGATACTTACGTATCATGCCTTCGACCATTTTCGTTAAATTAAAAGAAGTTGCCAATTCAAGAAGTGCCGCTGAATGCGGTCACAGTTATTATTATTGCATCCTAACAAAGGATAGAAGGTTTTCTATAATTAGCTGCAAATTGTGGTTGGGCTACGTCTTTTGATTTAAATGTATAATACGAATATACTGTACCAATTATACTGCAGTGAATGAAATTTAAACTGAATTTATAATTTTAAATATCCTTGGTGGGGTTACAAAATATCATTATCAACATCACGTGACATCATGGTCCAATGATAAATGCAATCACGTGTTTCCAGCCAATCAGTTCGTGCGCTTCCGTGTTACCAATTTTTGCTTTTTCGGTGTTACCAATTTTTGCTTTATACATAAGTTTTCTTTTAAAAATGATATATTTGTCAACAATAATAACGTATATGAGTAAACAAAATGCACTTGATTTAAAAATATATGTATAAGATTATTTGATAATTTGAAAAAACTTTTTGAAAGGCCTTAATATTTGAACATCTTAACCCAATTATCAAATTTAAAATTGTATCTAAATTTTACAAGTACAACAACAAGTGCAAATCGAATATCAACTTTGAACTCAATGGAGAAAGCGTGATTTTATTTATCATGTGACCGTGCAGAATTTTGCCCATTCAGAATTTTGCCCCACTTTTGGCTTTTCCCGTATGGATCTGGTAGTAATTATATTAATAGTTTCAAATCATAAATTTTTTTAATTAAATGTAAAGCTAAAGACGGAATTTATGCCACAGTTTACATAAGAAATTATTAACCTTCCACACGTTTGGGCATTTTTTAAACACCCTAAGTGTTAAATTTTAAATCATATTAATGCGTCATTATTAAATAGTAGACGTTTGCCAACGCTAAATCCCTAAAAAAATAACTTTTTATGCAATAAATATCATGACAATTGACCGTGGTTGAACACTTAGAAGACGAGAAACGAGAATTTCCATCTTTTATTTTTCAATTGTTGGCGATGGATAACGGAAATTCATGTCATTTGGAGTGATGCAAATCATTTTGGAATACATTAACCACTTTTTGTAAACAGTATTTAAAAAAAATTTTTTTTTAAACAGGATTTAACGGGATTTATGTGGGAATTCTGACTGTATATCTTTCCCTGCATAACTTTTCCAATGTGTTAAAATGAAAAAAGAAAAAGGTTAAAGTTAAAGTGTAGTTTAGGGTTGCGTGTTGTAAATTTCTTTTGGCAACCGAAATCGTTCGTCAAGCTACTTCATTTAGCGTTAGGTGTTTTTGGTGACCGGATTCGATAGCCATCCTATCTATGACATTAAGTATAAAGATCGCAAAATTCAAAAAGGGCCTTTCCCTAATCTACACTTTAGCCATACATATATGCATATTTGTATTTGCTACTAATTTATTGACAACATGTTAATAGAATAATTTTTTTTCTCTTCTTGTAGGCTCAACCAAAGAGACAGAACATAATCTTGCTCCTTGCACATCTCCAAATTGCATGTCTCTTTTTGTACTGTGTGCTTCTCTCTTCTTTTGCTGGCGATGGATTCGCTATTCCTTAAATGATTCTATGTAATTATGTATCAAAATGTAAGCTAAGACTTTAAAGAACTTATATCTGTTTAGAGAACTGCAGTGTTGACGCTGCACAAGCATGCATTATTTCTGTTACCTACCATGGATGGACAATTGGTTTCACAATATATGCTTCATGTAACAGCATAAAGAGGATTTCTTGATAACTATTTAACCATCTTCTAAAGAAAAACTGGATGGAAGATATTGTGAAAGATAACTTGCTATTACTATTTGGTGCATGAACTTGTTATCTGTCCTACGGCCCATAACAATTTTAAACAGGGATGGAGAATCTTCTTTACATTAGAAAGACGCACGATGCGTAATTTACAATCTAATAATTTAATTGAATATTCTTGAAATGTGTACAATGCTTTGCAGAAATTTTGTTACTAATATAAACTGATATAAAGTTGATTCCACAACCCTATTCTGAAAATTAAAACTTGCTTCGCGAATACAAATGTAATATTAACAACATAAAAAGTGTTGGCTGAGAGTTGATGTTTGTGTAATGTTTTTAATCGCAGTTTATAATTAGATAAAATTATTTTTATATTAGATGTATTTTCGGTTCTTACGTATTATGTCAACGACCAGTTTCGCCAAACAAAAAGACATCACCAACTTAAAAAATATCGCCAAATGCTGTAACATCCTTATTATTACATCTTTGTGGTGCGTGAGAACGAATTCCACTATTGTCTGTATATCGTGGCATTTGGCGACGTTTATTGATTTGATGAAATTGGTCGACGATATAATGCGTAAGTCCCGTACTTTTTAATTCAAAAAGCCACAATTGGATTACGTGTGGCCTCGAAAATGTCTTACATAACTTTCTCCATCCCTCATCTCAACAATATTATATGATATTATATTTGTTGATTAGTCTGCAGCTTATATATAAATATTGTGATTATTGTTCGAATGAAACCGTATGTTGGAAGAATCTTAACTACATTGCAGAAGTACAATGAGCTGATATCCTTTCGCAACATTGTAGATATGCCTTATTTTTTGTGTATCATAACTACTTTTTTGTATAATGTATATATCTACACTTTGAGTTTCTTTTTTTTATTAATCTGAGTCAGGAGAATCAAATAAATGAAATTTGATTCAACCAGCCATTGCTTCAATGGCTCGAAGCAATAGACCCATGTTAAATGAACGGCGTTCTTCAAGGGACTTAAAATTTGTGATAATACATCGTATATATATAGTTCCTACGTTCAAGATCTACTAAATTATTATGGAGGAACCACAGCTGCAATCGGATACGTTGAACAAGAATTATTCCTGCGTTGTTGGAAGCATTGTTAACAAGTTTTCCAGGTTTACTAAACCGATCAAAGAAAAATAAAGTTCCTATAAGCAACTAGTTTCGTATAAAAACTGTCTTATGTTTGTATATTTATTTTATAAGCCTATCTCGGCTAAATGTAAGTAAATGACGAATTAACAATTATGAATTGCTAATACATTGTTTTATTATGTGTATGTGTGCTAATGAATAAAATTTAATGTTTTTATCCAACTTTTTCCTGTTACTTCTTTAATTTTTCAACAGTTACAGTTAACATAAAGTCGTCCACTGGGGATAGTATTTACTTTATTTTTACATGCCTCCAGATTCTACAGTAGCGCACACGGGAATTTTTCAGGTGGGGGAGGGTCCGAAGTCGAAAGTTCACCATTCTTGTGTATCATGCTCCTTTTGATTTTGTCGATTTTCTGGAACAAAACACAGTAAAAAATTAATTATTGAATAAATAATTAGCATTCATTAATATAATTCATCATTAATAACAAATATTTAAATAAATTTTACGTACTATATACTTAGAGTTATAATCAATCGGACAAAAATCAAGGGCTTTGGTGGGGGTCCTACTTGCGTGCTACCTACCCCCCTCCTACTTGTGTACGCCACTGAGATTCTATGATAAAAAGTCCTCTTCCCTGGCTGAGCAGACGCCATAACCGAATGATTGTGTGGTCGCTAGTGGTGCTTAAGGTATCCGACTACGTTCGGAACCGTGATTTTGTAAAAGCGTATAAATGGATAATATTTATGGTATTTAGTGTCACTTAGTTTAGAAAATGTATATAAAATTGTGTTAAGAATAGTATTACAATAAAAAATTATTTAAGTACAATATTTTGACAAAAAATGAACATAGAATGACCAATTTTTAAAATATTCTCCTTTTGTGAAAAATGCTTCTATTATAATAATATTTTGCCAGTATATAGCTCAGACCTCTGTACAGAGGCTCAACTAGAATTTTTGAAATATATAGCTTAGAAGTGGGTTTATCCATGTTTTACTACAACAGAGGGGAGAAATTTTAAGAAAAAAATTCCGATAATTATTTCAATGGGTTGTAACTCTGAAAATAATGCGAATTTTTCAAAAAAAAAAAATAGTCCAGACTCTCTGGAGAAGTCTTTACTTTATGTAAGCAAAATATTAATTTTTTTAGTAGTATTTTTTTTTATAAAAAGAGAACATTTTGAAAAAAGGTTATTCTAAGTTAATTCTATGCCGAAATATTGTATTTAAATAGATTTTTTTTTGTCAAAATGTCCTTAAAACAATTTTATACATGTATTCGAATCTAAGTGACACTAAATATCATGAAAATTATCCATTTATGCGCTTTTTTAAAACCACTATTCCGAACTTAGTCGGATACCTTAAACATTTCTCGAGTTCCTGGACTACTATGTAAAAGTAGACCCCACTTGTGCGACCTGTTTAAGTGGACAGTATTTGTATAGCAGGGGTGTCGAACCTTTTTGGATCAAGGTGCCATTTTTTCTGTAGAAATGTTTAACGATGTATAGACGTGCCGTCAAATAATTTTGACGTGATTATTGGGAAAATAATAAAAAATTAAATACCAACATCTCAAAACCCTTTATTTACTCTACGTAAAAATACATTTTACACTGTATTATTTGTAAATGTTTGTGAGAACCCCCTGGCTTCCACCCTGAACACTAAGATTAAATTGAGGCCAGACTCCATATTTTTAGAATAACAAATTATATTTATTCACCTAACAACCTTCTAAATAGAAATACTAAACAATATGTCGACGTCAAAGGGATTTACGTTTAATATTAATTTAAATCACAAAACATGATATTAATCAACTGCTAAGCTCAATATCGAACGGGTTTACCGGATTGATTGATTGGTTGAATATTAACGTCGCACTGTTCAGCTACACGAGCGCTTTTGGCGACGGACCACGTAATTTTGAACCATGGTCAAGTAACGTGGATGACACCTGAGCTGACAACCCCTCTTCTAACTACCACACCAACGGGAGGACGTTTCAGCTCTCGACAGATTTAACGTGTATCGCTGCCCTACCCGGCGGGTCCGGGTTTACCAGAAAAAGAGGACCGAGAAATATACGCAACTTGAATTCATTAACTTTACACTAACTTTATCATATATTAACTCTTGTGGTCAGATAAACGAAGTTTTAAATATCACCCGGCTATAATGACTTTCTCTCCAGGTAGATCAATCCTTCCAATGGTATTTCGCTGACTAATAACATTAAGACTCTAATGACGCAATCCACTTGAATCTTCCTAACTTCGTCACTACTTCTCTTAGCTCAATAGCCTTCTATTGAGCTAACTTACAACGCTCTCCTTAAATACCTTAATTCATTTGCATATCTCGTTTTCTCTTTTCAGAGCTGGTTGGAAATATACGTGAATTTACAATCCCCAAAGACGCCAAAGAGTATTAGTGATAAGGTGCTGTATAGATTCGTCACATGTTTTAGTTGTACGTGTAATTCAAAGTAAAGCAACATTGTTGTCACTTTTGTTGTTGCAAATTAAGATGACAAATAACTTATGTTAAGACTGTATGGCAATAACAAACGAGTGTGCTCCCCGCCTCCTCTCACACCACGACCAATCACTCGCGTTTGCTCGTAATACTTCACAGTGAACTTTGTTAATTTGAACTAAAATGCAAACCTTTTTGATCGGTGGCGTGCCCAAAATATTGCGTCACGTGCCATGATTGGCATGCATGCCAATAGTTAGCCATCCCTGGTATATAGCATATATTGTCAAATACTCGTACAAACGATAAATAAATGTGCGTGACTCACAATTACACAATCCTCGGCCTTAATCAATTCGACCGACTGTTGCCTTTCGGTGAATGAGTAGTGATCAGTGGGGCACACAAGGGGGGTATTCTAGGGGTCCAGACGACCCCCCATAACCCTTAATTTTTTTCCGATTGGTTATAAGCCTATTACGTAAAATTTAATTATGTGTATTTGTTATAATTAATTAATTTTATTATTTAATGCTTACTATTCATTCAATAATTAATTTTGTATTGTTTTTGTTCTCCAAAATCAAAATAAAATGTTGGGCGGCGTATTGGATTATGATACCAAAATGGTGGACTTTCGACCCTGGACCTCCCCTTGAAAAATTTTTGTGTACGCTACCGGTAATGATGGTGCATGGTGGTAGGCATAGGCCTAAGCATGGAAGATGAACATGACATAATAATGCAATCTCGCCACTTATATCAGTCGGAGTAACGTTCGGAATTCTCACTTTTTCAGAGAATATGTTTTGGAATCGTTGTTGTTGCACGTCCCCATTGGTCAGCAGTGCTAGACCAGGTCCATGACATCGTACACTTTCAGAAAGTCTAACACCAGCAAAGGAACGTCTGCTTAGCCCTGCTTGGTGAGCCCTAGGCACTCGAGGATGTGAGCAGGCGTGGCCGGCTCAGAAGAACAGTTCGTGCACATTTCAAAGCTCTTGCGTCCTTCGGAAAATTTCATTGATTTGATATGGCCACTTCGAAAGCGGGCTAAAAGAGTTTGATCCTGTCTTGTAAAACCGTGAGCCAGAGAGCCTCCAGGACGAGAACACTGATAACAATGGTGATCTGATGGGGAGTAATCCAAGTGGTCTTATTCTGGTGTTTAGTTCTAGAGAAAATCACCAAAAAGGTGAGGGGTACTGACGGCTCTGGTACCTCGCAAGCACCAGCCTTGACCAAAGTGTCCGCCATCTCATTTCCCTCCAGATCGATGTGAGAGGGAATCCACTGCAGATGAATTTGACGCGATGTGGAGCGTCGTTTTCACTTGGTGAGTATTGACACTCCAACATTATCTCTCACACTTTGCCAATTGAACAAGAGCTGTATTGCGGAATTACACTTGACGATTAAAATTTTTTGAATTATGATCTTATTGAGGCAGAGTTAACAACGAACCAAAACCACTTACACGCTCAATTATCTCATGCCTTAAAATGTACCTGTTCGTGGCTATTGTTATTTGTGCCCTGTCAGAGATTCGAATCCACTAAAGACATGTTATGTAGAGATCTGAGCAGGGGCGTAGCTACCGCCGTATAAGTGATACGGAGTCCCCAAGCTTAAGGGGCCCTAACATCTGTAACTGCAGTACCACTAACAAGGTTTTCATTTCTAAAAAAGAGCCCCGAAGAAGTTTTGAAACGGGGCCCACTCAGAACTAGCTACGCCAGTGTGGATCTGAGGAATATTAAATCTGCCGAGGCTCGAAGTTCAAATTATAGTGGAAAAAAATTCAGAGAGTTTCATGCAGCTCCGTTTCTGTCCTCGTAACTTGATCGTATTTCAAAATTATGAGGTCCGTCGTCAATAGCCTTTGAACTGCCTCAGAATGCAATTTTGAATATTTAATCAATCCTTCCTTTATGGATAGACTTAGTTCCGTTTATTGTGTATAATAAACTAGATTAACCTAGAAAAGGGGATGTATAGAATGTAATACGTATCTTTTAAAAACTTTAAATAAATTGTTCAGCGTTCAAAATACCAGAAAAATAAAATTACGTTTTCTTAGAAAAAAATATATAATGAAAATACCTATACACACACACATTCTTCAGAAAATTTTTATAAAGGAAATACAGTCGAGCCTCTATAAAAGTGATCCGCATCCTCTGGTCCACGGCCCGGTACCCGTCTGTGGATCAAATGGTGCCGGGCCACCTAAAGAACATTAAACTATTGCCATTTTATTTAAAGTGGATCATTTCTCTCGGATTTGCGCAACTTTCCACGGAAATCGCTTTATATTCCACGTTAAATCACTTTTATTCATTTTTGGTGTAACTATATTTTAATCTGAAGGCATATTTAAATGTAACTAAATTAAAATTGTTAAAATCAAAACAATCTATACATACATATAAATAAAAATGAAGTGTCTGTTTGTAAAATGAAATTAACAGCCTTTTACTAAATGCATTTAAAAGTAAACATGGCACTTATACGAAAAAATCAATTTTTAAAATTTTTGTCTACCTGTCTATCTGTCTTTCCTGTCTGTCTGTTTGTTCTGGCGAATCTCTGAAACGGCTGGACCAATTTTGACGAAACTTTCACTGGCGGATAACTAATGTTATAAGAAATAACTTAGGCTACTTTAATTATAGAAAAAAAAATTAGGGTTCCGCGAAAATAAAATTAAAACGAGTGAAATGGGGAACAATATTCGTTTCAAATAGGGATAATTTTTATTCATTAAGGATTATTTTTAGTCAATAGGGACTGTTTTATTTCGCGAGCCTTCTGTCTCAACGTATCTAGCAGTTATATCTAACTTTTTTGTTTAATTAGTTTATGCCTGATACTAATGATTTTAACAGTCTTCACACCATCGACACTGTCAAAGGTCATGCATCTTTCTTACCCCCTTGCTTGCGGCTTCGTTTGCGTTCGTTTCACCCTACCCAGTCCTCACCCCATCGAGAGTGTCAAAGGTCACGTGACACTCCCCCCTCTGCTTGCAGATTCGTTTCACCCTACTGCTATTTAGACCTGTTTTGAACCATTGCATTCAACGCTTATAATCATTCCAAAAATGATTTCATTCTCTCTCAAGAACACTGAACAACATCAATTTTTCCATAACATAGACAACATTTAAATTTAAATTAGGAAGTTTTTGGGTTTTACGTCATTTGACTTCTCACAAGGCTCCAGATTTAAATAGAGGTAAGCCAATTTTTTATACCTGTATTGTTTATTTCATTGACAAACAATGCAATGATTTTACAGTTTTCACCCCATCGACAGTATCCAAGGTCATGCGTCCCTCTCACACTTTGCTCAACAAAACACAAAGAAAAAAAAGTGAAACAAAAAAGAAACATCGATTCACAAAGTAGAAGAATGACATTATACTTATAGCATAGGTATTTCTTTACGTGGAATACATAATTATTAAGTTTTCGTAAACTCTGCGAATTGAATAAACACTTTTTTGTTAAATTCCACGTAGACGAAGTCGCGAGTAACAGCTATTTAACATAAAATAAATGCATCAGAAAGTAATATTAACGTATTACACATCCAGATACAAATTATTTACATTATTTTAATGCGTTTATGACACAAAATTTGTAACAATGTGTTAATTTTGCTGAGCAGAAGGAATGTGTTTTCAAAAATCGATCCATAAGAGAGTTACGGGGCGTTATAAGTAAAAAAAAAATATTTTTTATCAGCTATTATATATACAGACTTAAAATTTAGCAAACGTGGTTTTTTGTTCAGCTGAGATATGCATAAAGCTTTTTTCTTTTTGTTTAATTTACAATTCACGTAAAATTAACTCATTAAAAACTTCTTTATCCTTCAGTCTGTATTGCTTATATTTTCAATTCATCCGTGCGAAGAACGGGTATACCAGCTAGTCTAAAATATAAACAATCAACGCGTCGCATCCTCAGCGGGCCGCGGTAAAATTATCAAACGTTGACCGGTCCGCAGCGATAAAAAGGTTACGGAGCACTGCTCTATATAATGAAGTCGTTAAATTCCGGAAAAAAGTTCGTTATATGGAAAATTCGTTATATAGAGGTTCATCTTTCAATATACTTTACAAATCACATGAAACAGATTTTAAATTCATAAACACTATATATTAAACAAAGGTATTATTACAACCTTTATTAAAATTAATATATGTTTATTTTATATATGTTACCCATCAAAAAAAAGAAAGAAAAACAGCAAGAAAAGACTATGTCGAATATGTCACTGTATTTTCAATATTAAGAAAATAATTTTAAATTAAAATTAATCAATTTTAAGGATATTTTCTAATTTAAAGCAAGCAAGTAATGTTAAACATACATTATTTATAACTAGAACATGAGGACACAGGACAACTACACTAAGTGTGAAAGGGGATATCGAAGATATTTCTAGTGAACTGGACAATGGGGGCTAAAGGTTGCACTTCTTGGATGAAACGTACAGAACTGTATTGCTCTCGGCGAGTTGGGATCTAACAAAACCAGTTCAAGATTTTTGACCACTATAAAATGTATTAAAGAGAGAATAACTTGAAATATATTCAAAAATGCTTTAAAAAGAAAGAGAAAGAAAATTGAATCACAAAATAAAAAGTTCGTTATATAGAAAATGCACTTCGCTATAGAGAGGTTATTTTACGAAGAAAATCGTGAATTGTTCAAGGTTCCAGGAAAAAGTTCGCAGTATGAAAAAATTTGCAATATAGCGATTTGTTATGGAGAGGCTCGACTGTATTTTCATTTTTTTTAACATCCAAAGTTGAGATCAATGAAATGCAACTTTTTTAAGGGTTAAGAAATCCAAGAAAAAAATGCTTTGAACTGAGACATACCAATCAATTGCATTGAGAAAAAAAAGATTGTTGGTGATTTTAGTGAATTTGTGTGGTTTCAAAAAACTAAAGTGGTCAGTACTTCAATTTCATTTTCCAATCTGGTAATTTTTTTAAAAAAATGACCATAAGGTTAAGAAACGATAGGCTTTATTGCGTTAAGAGAGAAAATATACCGTAATTTATAAGGCCTTTCTGAATAAATATTGAAAAAAAAGTTTTTTTTAAGATTTTCTGGGAAACTTTATAACACATTGGCGGAAACTTCTAAATTTCTACCTTAATGAAATTTTATTCCCCTTTAAAAACTATAAAGAGAATCTATTAACATATATATATATATATAAATAGATGTTTGGTAAATAAATCTTTATTTAGAATTACGCTTTTAATAAATATATTTCATCTCTGACACGCTTGTGAAAAGCAAAAGCTGCATTCGGATTTTCTTTAGTATAAATAAATCATTGCTTTTTTCAAAATAATAATTATAATTAAGAACTTGCAAAAATAAATAAATTGAAATTTCTTTATCTTTACATTAGTCATACAAAATGTACATTTGTGTCAATACGTTTATTGTAGCAATTTCATTGTTGTTACATGCAGGATTGTTACATACTGCTACGACAATCAACTACTCCAATTAATTGAATAAAAGCAAATTCATTACTGAACAAGGACGAACGAATGACTACACGAAGACAAATTGATGTATAAATATGAAGAAATATTAAAACAGATTATTTACAATAATGAAAATTGCTCTCATTGTGTGAATAAACCTTACAGTGCTCTAGAATTGACTCTCTTGGAAAAGTTCCCCAAGCAGGAACTTAGGCAGATAAAGTCTCTGTCTTTTCGCAGACAGCGCACAAGCAGTTTCTGAACTCGACTGGCTCATTTCTAAACTCCACCAGCCTTCACATAGCTTCACGGGAATTTCTAGAAGAATCTATTCCAGAGATTTCTCGTTGGCGGTATAATTTTCTACCAAATCTGTCACCAAGGACGATAAATTAACCAATCTGCTAACATCTTCTAAGGTTGCCGTAATCTTATTCAAATTAATGCTGGGAAGAGTACTTTCCCTGTAAAACTCTTTGTCCCACAAACAGTGTATCGTTGCAGGGAAAATAATATACTTCGCATTATTCAAAACAACAATTGTGTTAATAAATTGCTCCGATACCATACGTAGATAATTGATGCACTTATTTAACGTACTTTAAGCTAAGATTATAATTTAATAAAAAAAAAATTCAGAACAAATATTTATGAGAAAAAATGTAGCCCCCGAACCCTTCTCCCCTAAAATAAAACATTTCTTTCGATGCACATTACGGATAAAAACTTTAAAATGCTGATATACCCTGAAATTTTTTTGACGTATTTTGCATTTCTCTTGAACAATTTAGCATCTTTTTTAATAAGTAATTCAAATTATCAGAAATGGCTCTAAAAATTCTAGAGCAGTGCTTCGCGAACTTTCAACGTTTGCGGCCCAATATGAAATCCTAATTTTCATCGCAGCCCCCTTTCTTACAATAACAATGTATTGAATTCAATAATACAACACTTTGACGCTAAAGCTACAATACGGCTTTAACTTCTTAAGTGCCACCAGCGTATATAAACGTCTCTCTCACCCAAAGCGTTAATTGCCTCGGACATTTATATACGTCTTTCCGAAGTGCGATCTTTTCTGTGCACTGCTATGCATAAAACTATTCCAAAGACTTTGGAATGCAATAAAAGGACCTTGATAGTGTTTGAGAAGGATTTGCTTATTACTCCCTCCCCCTCCCTCTCCTCCTAGTATACGTACCTACCTGGAAAACGTGGCATGGGGAAGCAAATTGCGTTTTTTTTTTATCTGAAATTAAGAGATTAATTATAAAGCGTCAAATGATCAAGATAAGTGTTAAGTTTTGTATATAATTTTATATGTAACAAACCCATGGGGTCACTGAAGGGGACGCGCCGCACAGTTTTAGAAACGTTGTTCAATAGAAATCCACTTTACCCACTGAGGAGGCTAATGAAGGTGAAGAACAGGCATGTCTAACTCATATCATATTGCGGGCCACATGACCTGTTTTATATTAAGTTGGGGACCGCATGCTCTCAATGTTAAAAAAATTAATAAAATACGATTTGTGGAATGATTATACTATTAGACTATCTATTAGACATCTATTAGACTGAATGGTATTGGTTTTTTTAATATAAGAAATGAAAATAAAAGTCATAATAAGAAGTTATATTATTTAAGAATTTAAGGTTACCAAATCTTTAAAATGCTTCAAATTTTGCATTTTTTATTTTGGTCTTAGAAAATAAAGGATACCTCGCTAATTCTGCTACTGTATTATTTTTTAATAATTCTACAAAAAGAAAGGTGGAAAATGGAATTTTAATATGATAAGCGAAATACAACTCCCCCTTTTTAAAGGGACAAAGTTTTGAACACTGTGCTCTCTCTTTTTATTTTTAAAATTAATTTTAAACATATTTATTTTTATAATTTTAGCAAGACATTTCAGCTACATATTTATCGAATAAATTAATCTAAATAATGCTATAATATCATGCAAGGATAGTGCTCAAAGTGAAGTATAAAAGTAGTAAAAAATTAAAGCATAAAATATATTAGTTTTATATGGAAGATACTGTGAATCCGTTGATGAGACGCATGTGTTTGCGAAGCTTACAAAGAAATCTAAACAGCAATAGCTTAAAACTAAAAGAATAACAAAGGTAACAAAATAAAGTACACTAATTTGTTGACTTTAAATAATTATTTTTAAATTATTTTTTTAAAATCATGATAAAAAAATATCCTTACTTTGATTTTCTTAAAATGAGTTTTTTTTCTGTACGTGGATTCCTATACATTTTCTGAAAATCTACTTCACTTATAGCAGTCATATATCTTGCATTTTACAAAATTTAAATATTTCTAATTCAAGGAATACTTTTTTAAAAATAAACATTTAAAACT
This sequence comes from Trichonephila clavipes, assembly GCA_019973935.1. Taxonomy (NCBI): domain Eukaryota; kingdom Metazoa; phylum Arthropoda; class Arachnida; order Araneae; family Nephilidae; genus Trichonephila; species Trichonephila clavipes. The sequence goes on along the minus strand of BMAU01020045.1, from coordinate 406,831 downwards.
TTTAGATATTGCATATTATCTTCATAAAAATTTTTTAAAAAATATTTAAGTCATAAATTAACCATTAAAAAATTTTTATTTTATTTACATTTATTGTATAGAATGATATGGTAACAACCACTACAAAGTTTAAAGTTATATTCCAGTAAATTTTATGCAAGTTGTACCTAAAGTTAAGTACATGACAGAAAAATATGATAGCTATTAATTGCTCACACATAATTATTTATATTTATAAATGGGATTTTTTACATACACAGGCACCTAAGTATACAGATATTACGGCTTAAAATAAGTTTGTTTTTACCTGCCAAGGATGTCCAGGTCCCAATATTACTTTTTAGAAGATGTTTGGCATCGTTTTTCATAAAGTAAATCATCAAAGTTTGGTTCAATATGCTGAGCTGTTGCGATTTTTAAAATTGATGATAAATGTTTATCGGTTAATCTGAACCTTTCTGAATTTTTGTGATTTTTCAATAAAGAAAATAATTGCTCGCATAAATAAGTACTTCCGAACATATCCATTATACGCGTAACAAAGGCTAACATCTTCGGAAATCGATCTATTGATAAATATGTATAAAAATCTGGAATTCCTTCAAGACATTCGTGCCTCAGCAAAAAATCACATTGGATCTCAATCCATTCCATTTGTAAATTTTCATCAACAAGTTCCATGTCGATAGATAGAGGTGAAGTAAAAAGACAAAATTGTTATTCACAGCTTTTGAAATCAGAAAAGATTCGATCGAATTCTGTTTCTAACAATTTAATTTGATGAGCATATTCTGCAAATTTTAATTTAGGGAATTTAATGAATAGATATTGGCAGTTTTCAAAGTGAGACAGGTTTTCTTTATCTTTTTGTTTTTTCCAAAGAAATAATTTTTGTTTATAAGTGTTAATGTTATATAAAATCGTGTTGTATCAAGATTATCTTTGCCTTAAAGCTTCAGATTAAGTTAATGAAGGTGACTTTGTGATATCAACTGAGAAGGCCAGGTCCTTTAGCCAATGTCCATCTTTTAATTCTGCACATTCGTATTTTTTTTTTTTTTTTAAGAAAATTATGATTTCATCCAGCAGTTTAAAAAATCGTTTTAATACTTTGACTCGAAAACCATCGAACTTCTGTATGATATGGTAGATCGGTGAATTCACTTTCCATGTCTTCCAACAATGAAGTGAATTGACGATGATTAAGCCTATGAGCTCGAAAATAAAGGGTGTTTTTTTTTTAGAGGTATAGAACTTTAAATTGCAATAAAACAACGATGTATTATTCGATTGACATGAATTTTTTTTATTCGAAAGATAATCTTGTGGCATTACATTTTAAATATGACTTCTGGCATAGGACTGCCACGGCTGGCTCGGATGTAGTCCAATCTGGACGTCCAATTTTCGATGACTTTTTCCAACATTTGTGGCCGTATATCGGCAATAACACGGCGAATGTTGTCTTCCAAATGGTCAAGCGTTTGTGAATTATGCGCATAGACCAATGAATTTACATAGCCCCACAGAAAATAGTCTAGCGGTGTTAAATCACAAGATCTTGGAGGCCAATTCACAGGCCCAAAGCGTGAAATTAGGCGGTCACCAAACGTGTCTTTCAATAAATCGATTGTGGCAGGAGCTGTGTGACATGTTGCGCCGTCTTGTTGGAACCACAGCTCCTGGACATCATGATTGTTCAATTCAGGAATGAAAAAGTTAGTAATCATGGCTCTATACCGATCACCATTGACTGTAACGTTGTGGCCTTCATCGTTTTTGAAGAAGGATTCCACCAGCCCATAAAGCGCACAAAACAGTGAGTTTTTCCGGATGTAACGGTGCTTCGACATATACTTGTGGATTAGCTTCACTCCAAATGTGGCAGTTTTGTTTGTTGACGTAGCCATTCAACCAGAAGTGCGCTTCATCACTAAAGAAAATTCGCTTATGAAAATCGGGAGCAACGGCAATCTCGTTTTGGGCCCATTCGACGAATCTACGCCTTGCTTGATGCTCGTTTTGATGAATTGCCAAACCAAACTGAGAATAAATCACTTGACAGCTGTTAAATCGGTCGCCATCTTGGAAAGTAATGCCAACTTAAACTTCTATACCTGGAAAAAAAACACTCTGTATTTTAAATTTTTTTTATTTGTGCTGGACATAATACTTTCGCTTTTTTGATTAAGCATTCACTAAAAAAATCACCTTCAGTAAATGGTTTCGATCTGCTTGCTATTAAATGGGATAACATATAGCTAACTTTTACAAGATCTGTATTGTCTTCAGAAAATTTAGTGAATACATTTTGCTGTTTTTGAAGAGTTGATTTCCAATCGACCAATTTTTCTTCACGAAATTTCGAAGCTTATTATCATAATTTGCTTTATGATTTGTGTCATAGTGCCTTTTAAGATTATACTCCTTAGAAACTGAAATGGAGTTTTTGCAAATCAGGCATACTATTTTTTTTCTTGTTTTGGACACAAAAATATTGCAGTTCCCATTTTTCTTGAAAAATGCGACGTTCATCTTCAATTGATCTTTTTTTTTATTAATTGCATTTAAAATTTTTTGTTGTTTTGTTTTTATTGAATAATTTTTTAGATTTAATCCACTTTCATCTGCTAACGATCGAGTAAATTCCGCCTTTATCTTGTGTTTCGTCTTGTAACTGCATCTGACAAAGCTCTTAGCTTCTCGCTGATTGGATACTCTAAAGCCGGAGAAAGAGAAATACAAGTCGCACACTATAAATTATAATGCTATCTGTTAAGTCATAAAGATGTTAACACTGTTGTAATACTTTTTAATTCCAGAGGGGGCTTTAATGGACAGTTCCTCTGCCCACAGGAAGTGTGAGGTCACTAACCAAAAGGGAACTGAGGTTATGAGAACGGTTTAGAAAAGGGAAAATGACTCGTAACGTGGTGTTAACCTCATGAACTTTTTGTGCAACCGCATTATATTGTGTGAGAAATGTAGTTTATTCAGTCCACTAAGAAGTTACTCTCTATTTCTTTTAAAATAAGAATAAGTAACAAATAAACATATCGCAAATTTAAAAAAAGTTCACCTCAAATAATTTTTAAAATGAAAAAAACTAAAAGCTCGATATTTAAATATTTTTTAAAAAGTCGTGGTGGGCCGCGTGTTTGACATGCCTGGTGTAGAAGATTTTAAATCTATACATATAAATAAAAATGAAGTGTCTGTTTGTAATTTGAAATTAAACAGCTTTTTACTAAGTGCATTTAAAAGTATATACGATACTTATATGAAAAAATCAATTTATAAATTTTTGTCTGTCTGTCTGTTTGTTTCGGCTAATCTCTGAAACGGCTGGAACAATTTTGACGAAACTTTCACAGGCAGATAGCTAATGCTATAAGAAGTAACTTACGCTACTTTTATTTTAGAAAAAAAAATTAGGATTCCGCGACAATAAAATTAAAACCAATGAAATAGTGAACAATATCCGATACAAATAGGGATTATTTTTATTCAATAAGGATTATTTTTTTTCGATAGGGATTATTTCATTTCACGATCCTTCTTTCTCAACGATTTCTAGCAGTTATATCAAACTTTTTATTTGATTGCGTTGCTGCCCTTCACGACATTTCCCGTTTATGTCCTCAGATCCTAATGATTTTACAGTCCTCAACCCATCGACAGTGTCAAAGGTCATGCGTTCCTCTCACTCCTTGCTCAACTAAAAATAAAGAAAAAAAGAAACATCGATTCACAAAGTAGAAGAATGACATTATACTTATAGCATAGGTATTTCTTTACGTGGAATACATAATTATTAAGTTTTCGTAAACTCTGCGAATTGAGTAAACACTTTTTTGTTAAATTCTACGTAGACGTAGTAACGGGTAACAGCTCTTTAACTTAAAATAAATGCATCAGAAAGTAATATTAACGTATTACACATCCAGATACAAATTATTTACACTGTTTTAAGCGTTTATGACACAAAATTTGTAACAATGTGTTACTTTTGCTGAGCAGAAGGAGGGTGTTTTCAAAAATCGACCCGCAAGAGAGTTATGGGGTGTTATAAACAAAAGAAATCTATTTTTATCAGCTATTATATCTACAGACTTAAAATTTAGCAAACATGGTTTTTTGTTCAGTTGAGATATGCAAAAAGTTTTTTTTTCTGTTTAATTTACAATTCACGTAACATTAACTTATTAAAAACTTCTTTATCCTTTAGTCTGTATAGTTTAATTTTTCAATTCACCCGTGCGAAGAACGGGTATACGAGCTAGTAAATAAATAAAATTACAAGCCCCAGATCATAACTTACTATATTTTACTTAATCACACTCTTAAGAAAAAATACTTATTTTAAAATCAAAATAAGAAATTTTAAAGTTCAAAAATACGTGATGGGTGCTCAGAAAGTAAAAATAGAATAGTCTTTTTTGCAGATGAATCCGTCCAACGTGCAAGAGTCAAATCAATGGTTAATAAATTATTATTGTGTTTTGCTTTCAGAAAACTATTGTTCTGTAAAATAAGCTATCGACGAGTACATAATACAGCTTAATCTTGGAGTCGCAAGAAGAAAAAAAGAAGGAAAGGGGCCTTTTTATTATACTTTTTACAAGCAGAATTCTTAATTTATAAAATTCATTTTTTTTCTTTTTTGCGCGTGAATCAGATTTTGCTTATTAATACCAACGTAAATGAAAAAATTTCGTAAAACTCAACGTATAATTCTCTGAAACATGTCGTTTGAAAAATGGCTTTCTTAAATGTTTCAAACATTTAAAAAAAAAATTTGCTCGGAACTTTTCAAAGCATTTTTAAACAAATGACGTATTTTTTCTTCCTATTCTACTAGCGGAATATAAAATCGAAAAATTATGATCGTCATGAAAAAAAGGAATTAAGTACCAGTTACGAAAATAATTTATATATATATATATAAACTTTAGCTAATTGGATAAGCCATGCGTTTAATTATTATTATCCATAAAATTAAAGCAGTAAGTCATACAAAGACAACGCAGAATATAAAAAATATCCCAAAACAAATTGATAGATGCTATATTTTATAAGACATTGTCATGATCATTTGCTGGAAAAGAAAATGTAAGCTATTTTTTCTTTGAAGAAAACTCAAAACTACCTTAGAATAATTTTATTTCTTACTTTGTACTCCGAAAACAAAAAGTCCACAACAGAGAGAGAGAGAGAGAGAAAATAATCCTCTCCCCTCCAAAAAGAACAACAACAAAAAAAAAATCTTGATTTTTTTCCCCTCTAACATTTCTATTTATTATTAGTGCTTCCGACGCTAAAGGTATTCTGTAATGGTACTAATTTACGTTCGAAAACCTACCATGAAGGGGTTGATTCGAGTCAAGTTCCCACAGATTTCTTTACGTAAGGCCGGAAGAACTCCCTTTCCACCCAACATTCCATTTACTTTATCGTTTTCTTCTTTTAAAAAAATCCGAATCAAATGAAGCGTGTTCGGCAAAAGGCAAACAAATGTTTCTCAAATTCCACTCCGTCAGGATGTCGAGATGATTGCTTCAACCGCGTGGGGTCTTGTTTCTCAGACGATAATGCATACTTCTAGAACCTGCCCAGCCCTGCGTATCCCCCCTTTCGTGCTCTCTAGGCCGTGGGATGGAGTTTTTGAAACAATATTCGATTTCGTTCGAAGCTGCTGGATATTTTATTTCCTATTGTTAGTGGGTATTTGGTGCAGTATCTATTAACGAAGTTATAAACACGGTTGAGAAGATAATGTAGATACTCCTAGCTGTAGTCGATGCAATAGCGAGTAATTTGACTTGATACTATTTTGTTTTGATTAGGTATAGTGAAACCATTAAAGAATCTCATAAGAAAAATTGAATGTTAGGTTACTTGCTCAAGAATAAGTTAACTCTGTAGAAAGAATCTGATTAACATGCGTATATAGGAGGAGGGGACCAAAAGTCTTGCCAGGATTATAAACATTTATTGTGCTCAGGGTGTCTGGGCTTTAAGTATCCAAAAGTAATGGCTTTTTTTACGGAACTACCCATCAGAATGTAATAAATTGTTCATTCCTAGATTGGAAAAATCTCCGATATATTTTGGGGCTAGTCCGATCTGCCACACGCGCGTGCATTATTCGGCAATCGCAGACGATAAACTTGTTACATTGACTTCATTAGTAAAGATGTGGACGACACAGTAAAAGATACAGTGCGTACTTTAGTTAACGAAATTTAAATCAGCCACGCGCGTACAGCGATATGTTCGAACAAAATGGAATGCCGTTACTGGCTCTCTAAATAGACTTATCAGGACTCCAATAAAATGAATCAAGCACACGATCAACAGAGTTTTCTATCACGAACACTTAAGGATACTTGCCAGTTTGAGATACCAAAGTTCCCGTCCCCTTAAAGTTTTTCCCCACTGGTAGATAGATTTTGATGTCGGAGGGTCGACATTCCATTCTGTTCGAATACGTCGCTGTACACGCGTGATTGATTTAAATTCCGTTAACCAAAATACGCAATGCATCTTTTACTGTGGAGTCCACATCTTTACTAATGAAGTCTGTGTAAAAAGTTTATCGTGGGTGATTGCCGAATAACGCGCTAACGTGTGGCCGATCGGAATAGACCCAAAAAATCTTGGAGAGTTTTCCAATCCATGGATGAATAGTTTATTACATTCCGATGAGTAGTTCCGTAATAATAAACCATTACTTTTGGATACTTTAAGTCCGGACACCCTGCATTAAGCTAGACATGTGTTTCTTTCGATATAATTAAGTATTATCATGATTTTTTTTACTAGACCATTTCTCTCAGTAAACTTCAACGTGTGCCACCTTGGTCCAAGCAGCACTCCAATTTCCACCAAGTGTTAAGTTTAAGGGGACATGGTACGATTTACGTAAAAATTTTTAGTTTAAGAATTTTCAAAATTTTTTTTGGTTGCCCCCTATGTGTGTATGTTATGTAGAGCACATTTTGTGCTCAAAATTTCATAAAAAGCTAACCATTTAATTTTTTAAGGAAAAAACTTAAAATTTGTGAAGGGAATTTAAAATGCTACTCCTCTTACAAAAAGTTTCGTACACGCATCAAATTTGATTTACAAGTACATCAAACTATGTATAACAAAAGTTGGTATGGGGATTTTTGATAACATGATTGAAATTCGTACAATACTTCTTTTTATGAATGCTTATTAAAAATTCCTTAAAAAATGTATAAATTCTGAGTTCAATTATTTTTAAAAAAGTAAGTATTGCTTTTTGATTTGTCACATGTACTATTAGCAATAGGTAAAAAAAAAAATTCAAAGCATTAGGAACAACAGAAAAATTGCCTTAGCATTTTATGGGGTGTTGGAAAGATAAAATCTTATTTTTTGACAATTTGAGATTTTTACATTTTCAAACTGTATAGATTTTAACCTTTCTAAAAATACCTTGCTTTAACCTCTAGGGTATTTAGAAGCCCTTAAAAAGTATTTTTAAATAATCATTGAATTTGGGCCACGCCCATTTTAATGGCGAAAATTGTAAACAAATTACTTTGTTTTTGCTTAAAAGTGTAACGACTGATATAAACCAAAACATGTATCTTTTATTTTAAATTGAGCCTTTTATTTTTTTATTTCCTAGTCTATTAGAAGTCTCACTGTATACATTAAAATCAATTTATCTCAAAAAGTAAATTTTAATGTGCGATGTGCCTTTTCTGAGATACTACTGTTCACAGGTATGTAAATTTTTTATGAATTATTTATAATGATGTTTAATATATACTAAAATGAGCTTTTTGTAAAAAACTCAAAAATTTAATTTTTACAAATTTTTTAAGTAAAAAATGGGTCAAATTTCGCAATGTTTGATAAAATATTTCATAATTTATTAAAAAATTCAAAATTAGCTAAAAGCTCACTTTAGTATAATGAGAGAGGTGCACTTTAATAGTATGAAAAATTTCAAGCATGTACATAAAACAGATTTTGAGAAAAGGTACATCGAAAACAGCCAATTTAACATTGTCAGTATAGAGAAAGAGAGGTTTCCAACTCCCCTTAAATGAAGACAAACTAATTATTTTATCTTTCTGAGATAAGTCAAATTAAAGTTTTGATTTGCCATATTGATGTGAATAAAACCGAACGTAAAAGCTATCTTAATTCTGCGTTTTTTAAGTTTAGAGCTTTCAAATTTTGTAAGGTTACAGAAAAAAATATAAAAAATAATTTATAGGCTAAAAAAATTAATTTTAATTTTTTTGACCGATTTTTGTCAATTGAATCGTACAGTCTCCTTAAAAGTTGCTTCCCTTACACTCGACCTACCACTTCTAGGAACATCCCTAGCCCGGTCTGTTTCTTTAAACATTTCACACCATCACCTTGTTGTTTTGTACCAGGAGGTTTGTTTCCATATCAACATTGAAATTTACGTTGAAAGGGAATGGCCGATTTCGTTTCGTGAAACCAAAGCACACATAAGATTTTCTTTTGAACCGACACTATTTCGGCAAAAAATGTCTTTCTTACAAATGTTCCACCGAGACATTCTTGAAAGAGTATATAAAGGGTGTTTTTTGAGAGGTATAGAACTTTAAATTGCAATAAAACATCGATGTATTATTCGATTGACATGAATTTTTTTTATTCGAAAGATAATCTTGTGGCATTACAATTTAAATATGATTTCTGGCATAGGACAGCCACGGCTGGCTCGGATGTAGTCCAATCTGGACGTCCAATTTTCGATGACTTTTTCCAACATTTGTGACCGTATATCGGCAATAACACGGCGAATGTTGTCTTCCAAATGGTCAAGCGTTTGTGACTTATCCGCATAGACCAATGAATTTACATAGCCCCACAGAAAATAGTCTAGAGGTGATAAATCACAAGATCTTGGAGGCCAATTCACAGGCCCAAAGCGTGAAATTAGGCGGTCACCAAACGTGTCTTTCAATAAATCGTTTGTGGCACGAGCTGTGTGACATGTTGCGCCGTCTTGTTGGAACCACAGCTCCTGGACATCATGATTTTTCAATTCAGGAATGAAAAAGTTAGTAATCATGGCTCTACACCGATCACCATTGACTGTAACGTTGTGGCCTTCATCGTTTTTGAAGAAGGATTCCACCAGCCCATAAAGCGCACAAAACAGTGAGTTTTCTGGATGTAACTGTGTTTAGACATACACTTGTGGATTAGCTTCACTCCAAATGCGGCAGTTTTGTTTGTTGACGTAGCCATTCAACCAGAAGTGCGCTTCACCGCTAAACAAAATTCGCTTATGAAAATCGACCATTATTTTCGAAATAAAAGTGCACAATTTGAAAGCTTTGTTTAGGGGTGAGTCTATTCATGATGAGTTGCCAAACCAAACTGAGAATAAATCACTTGACAGCTGTTAAATCGGTCGCCATCTTGGAAAGTAATGCCAACTTAAACTTCTATACCTGGAAAAAAAAAACACTCTGTATATTGCACACACACACATATATAAATAAAATTAAACTACTAAAGCTTACGTATAAAATGAGAGAAAATTTGCATTATAATATTAAATTATTATTCATTAGTGCATTTTTATAATCAGTTGAAAACTTTTGGTTCACCTTACATTTCCAGATTAAATTTTTTTCGTACTCAAAACTCAGAGCAGATCATGACTTCAAATGCAATATGTATTCCTAAAAGAAGTCAAGCTGACCTTGCTCCACGCACGAAAATTGGCAGAAGTAATTTTCTTTTGTATTTTAATCGTAAATTTAGTTCTGAATTGTATTTTGCTTCGGTTTTAAAAGTTATAATAGGGAAAAACATAAAACCGAATGTGTTAAATAAAACTTTACGTTATCATTATTATAAAGTTACGAAATCTCTTTTTATTATTTCCTGTTTTTATTAAAAAGCTTCAAATTATTTAGAAAATATTTACGTCTTGTTTTAACATAAACGTTGAGTAACGGTATAAATAATTAATAATAAATTTTTTAAAGTTCTATTTACCTATTGATTATTATATACAAAATGCTTTATCAATAGTAATAGACAAATTTATTCCATGGACGCTTTTTATTTTTATTATTACTTGAATGATCAAATAGATCTCTAAATGAATGATAATATGTCCAAAATATACAAAAACTAACTATCAAGCTTCAGCCAGCGTCGATTATGCATTACAATTCTTTTTACCGACTGAACAAAACATGTTCATAATAATTACAGGAGATGCCAACCTAAGCAAAATAACCTTAACAGCAAACTATTTTATATCATCAAATAAATTCAGTAATCAGATAAAATAGAATTATATATTGAATTAAAGCAGACAATAATAACATGGCAGAGAATTTTCAGCTATATCTATAACTACTGCATAATTTAGCTAGTCAAATAAAGTTAGTTCAAAATAAAGACAAGAAATTTTAATAGAACTAAATATTCTACAATAACCATACATAACTTCATCATTTTGTATGAATTATAATATAAGCATTGCTTTCATATATTTTTTACTTAACACAAATTCTTAAATAACATGTGCATCAATTTATTAAATTAATTAATAAATATACTTAATTAGAATACAAACAATCAAGACATTATTTATTACTATAAGTTAAAGAAATACATGAAGCAAAATTTGCTGGTCAAGCTCCGAAACAATCATGATTACAGTTACTTAAGAAATTAAGTGCCCCACAATTTTTCTTTATTATCCCTTCTTTAAAATTACTTAATTTCTTCACATATTTTTGGATCAAATAATTTTTTCACATAAAATGTTCGCGTAAAAAAGCGGACTTAGAGTGAATTATGTGCCGAGATCGCCAGTATAGTAACCTAGCAACGAACCATAATTGTAATGGATTGTTGTGTAAGATCAGAGCAAGAAAATTAAACTCGATTGCTTGGCGTAAGAAATACATTCTTTAAGGTTTCACTAAAATGTGAATTTTCAAGCTTAAAAATTATCGTGTTTATACATATATGAATTGCTATAAATAGATCAAGAAACCTTAAACATACAGTGAGTTCATTTGTTGTGATATTAATAAAAAATTAATGTAACGAATTTTACTTTCTCATAATCAACGTACATAACTTATTATATAAATAACGCATAGTAATTAATTATATTGTAAATTTATAAGTGGAATTGGGAGTCATTTAGTGGTAAATATGAGCCAAACATTAATTCAGAATATCTACCAAACCAACATTTTAATTGCGACACATTAAATAACTGAAATTCTATTTTATTGCCAGAAAACATTTTACATTAGCAAAGAAATGAATTACAAAATAAAAATCGTCTGCCAAAAAAATAATACTTGGCAAATAAGATTTATATTATTATTAAAATATTAATACATACACAAGTTATTATCTAAATAATTAACACAATTAATCAATAAATAATCAATTAATAATTAAATAATAATTAAGCTCATTTTAGTTATAATTTTAAATCTGCAAAAAATATTTTCCATTTTAAATTAAATCAGTTGACAAGAAAAAGAGGTCAGAGTTAAATTTCGTCTACAATATCATTAACTAATATACTAAATGAAGCACGCCAAAAGTGTAATCACTATAATAATTATTAATCAAAAAATTAAATTGGTTAACACAAAATAACTTTTTGGCTAGCCCCTGCTATTTCTTTCCAGCAAAGACATGTAAAACATAAAACACATGTATTTTTTTATACGACTGACCTCTTGCTTTGTGAAGCTATATTTAAGTCGGTTTATTGTGAAGTATGAGCTGTATGATTCTTTTTTTTATTTTATCACATCCGAAAAATCTCCAACTAAACAAGCTACTTACTCACTGAGCCACAACATAATCACATTCGAGTCACGAGTTGTCAAGACATCGATGATCACAATTCTTGATCACAATGCTCGATAATACGAAAGGAAAAGACTTCTAAATACAGTCTTTCCTCTGTCTTGTTTGGTTCTAGTATTGGTTGTATTCTTTTATTATGGAGAGAGAGAGTTCATCACATTCAAAATATGACTTCGTGCGACAATGGCGGTTTAAATTCGGATTAAATATTATTCAATATAATAAAATATTTCGATATGACAAAAATATTTATTTTACTTTTAAAATCCAACAAAAGGTCGTTAATAATTTATGGAAACGATTTTGATAGTTAATTTTTATCAATAAAAATACCGTATCTTTTGTGGAAATTTGCTTCTAAAGGGTGTTCTTTTGAGAGGTATAGAACTTTAAATTGCAATAAAACAACGATGTACTATTCGATTGACATGAATTTTTTTTATTCGAAAGATAATCTTGTGGTATTACATTTTAAATATGATTTCTGGCATAGGACTGCCACGGCTGGCTCGAATGTAGTCCAATCTGGACGTCCAATTTTCGATGACCTTTTCCAACATTTGTGGCCGTATATCGGCAATAACACGGTGAATGTTGTCTTCCAAATGGTCAAGCGTTTGTGGCTTATCCGCATAGACCAATGACTTTACATAACCCCACAAAAAATAGTCTAGCGGTGTTAAATCACAAGATCTTGGAGGCCAATTCACAGGTCCAAAACGTGAAATTAGGCGGTCACCAAACGTGTCTTTCAATAAATCGATTGTGGCACGAGCTGTGTGACATGTTGCGCCGTCTTGTTAGAACCACAGCTCCTGGACATCATGATTGTTCAATTCAGGAATGAAAAAGTTAGTAATCATGGCTCTATACCGATCACCATTGACTGCAACGTTGTGACCTTCGTCGTTTTTGAAGAAGGATTCCACCAACCCATAAAGCGCACCAAACAGTCAGTTTTTCTGGATGTAACAGTGTTTCGACATACACTTGTGGATTAGCTTCATTCCAAATGCGGCAGTTTTGTTTGTTGACGTAGCCATTCAACCAGAAGTGCACTTCATCGCTAAACAAAATTCGCTTTTGAAAATCGACCATTATTTTCGAAATAAAATTGCACAATTTGAAAGCGTTGTTCAGGCGTGAGTCTATTCATGATGAATTGCCAAACCCAACTGAGAATAAATCACTTGACAGCTGTTAAATCCGTCACCATCTTGGAAAGTAATGCCAACTTAAACTTCTATACCTGGAAAAAAACACTCTTTATCTGATAACCATGATTCTTGACAATAGCTCTAGCTCAAATTTCTCATGAAGTAAACTTTTTTCTTAGTAAATACTATCATGCAAATTTTAATCTATTCCTCTTGAACCGTTTACCAAAGACAGTGTGCTTGGATGCCATTCTCCTAATTCTCGTTTTAGTAAACCGAAAGCACAAAAGTCCATTAGAGATGCGTAGGGTAATTTTACACGCATTTCATCCAATGGGATACACTTTATTCCTGTTTCTGATTCTTTGTTTGCCAAATAAGTGGCAGTTGACTTAGATGTGTGACTAGAGGCTTTGTACATATGTAGATCAACTTTATTAATGCCCTTTACATATAAAGTTGAAATATCTTCTTCAAAAATTGGTCCTAAAGTATTCGGCTGATAGTAGAGTGAATCAAATTTGGCTTTACTTGAGAATTTTTTGAATTTTAATTTGCCGTTGTTATAGAAAATCCTGCAACTATCATAAATCCTTTTAGGAACTTAACTGTAAGTTGACGAGATGTCATTTAGTAAGTCATTCCTGTCAATTGAGCAATAGAAAATTGATCTTCTTTTACTACAATCACTTAAATATACCCATACCTCATCGAGTGTTACCGCAAATTTCCATTTTTCAGCAACTAAGTGTTTTTTACATAATTTTTTACTATTTACTTTTATTTCAACAATGTGTTTTTAAAAAAAGGAGATGAACTTAAAGTTTAAACAACTGTTTTAACTTTAAATCCTTATCAATGATTTTAGTTACAGTTCTGGAAGACATTCCTAGTTTCGATGCAATGAATCTTTGAATCGTCGGATCTTGTTTTACGATCAAAGACTTCCTTGATAGTTAACAGCGTTCCGAAAGTCTTACGATATTTTGAATTTTACTTTCTGCTAGATGCTTGTCCCCCTTCAAATTTAATGTATTATATATACTTTTGATTGAAATGCAATAACCGAGATTTTAACTCCTCTTTTTAATTTGTTGATTCGAATATTTCTCCTTGGAAAGCGTAATTACGTAACCTTTGAGCCGTATATCATTTTTAGGAGACATTTTTAAAATAAATCTTTTGCTTTACATTCCAATCAAAAGAAAACTTTAATAGACGATTATTCTGAAGTTGCCAAAGTTTTATTTCAAAATGCAAACGAAAAAAGAAATTACGAAATCGTTTGCATAAAGTGTGAATGATTTTCTGTGTATTCTTCACACACACACCAGACGTGTTTTGGTACTACGAGAAAGGGACACTCTAAAGAACCCTATATTCTTTCGGGAAGGATCACAGAACAGATGAGGTGGTTTGATGGTATGGGCTTGAAATTGCTTAAGGAGGCAATTGGCATAAGGAGACGTACTGACCTTCATATCATTCGGATGGGCAATTTGGCAGCTCAAAGGTATGTAAACGAAATCCTCAGACCCCACGCCGCAGCAACTGGCGATTAATTTCTTTTAATGCAGGATAATGTTACATCTCATACAGATCGTCTTATGGAGAACTTTCTTAAAGCTGAAACAACACAGCGTATTTGGTGTCTAGCATGCTTTCCTGATCTTAATTCGATGACGCATGTTTTGAACACACTTAGACAACGAGTTGCTGCAAGTACAAGGCCTCTTGTAACTGTACAACTCTTGGAGATTGCACTTCGTCAAGAGTGGACGAGTATTCCCCAAAGTCTCATCGATATCCTCAATCATACATTCTAAACAGATGTGCGACAGTCTTAGCAGTTCAGGGGACCCATACGCCATATTAAACGCTCTATACATTTTGAAACAATTAATTTTTCATTATTTACATGTAGTCAAATTGTAGTCCTGAAGCATCTCGGTTCATTTTCTTTATACCATTCCAAAAGAGTAAAGTTCCCATACAATTTTTTTCCTACTATTTTGTTCTGTATTGTGTTTGGTTACACCTATATTCTTTATTTTATGCCCACATGCATGTCTATCTCTCAAAGGTTTTTTCACTTTTCTGCTTGCTCCCTAATTTTTTTGAGCAGTGTATGTATTTCCGGTCGTAAAGGTAAGTCAGCAATGGGATTTTTAAACTGCCTTCTCATCCTTAAAGAGAAAAGGGAAGTATTTTTATACATTGTGGTTTTTTTCTAAAATAGAATGTGGCCTTTCTCTTGTTACGTTGGTTGAACGACAAGTTAAACGAAGTGTGAGGATATACAATTATAGCATGGAATATATTATTGTGTTCTGCAAGCAATGGGATGATTTTTATTCAGCTCACACACAATATGCAATTCAGCTTAATGAAACACTTTACCTTTTTTGTTTTCCACAAATTCAAATTAATAATACTTAAAAAAATTGTTTTTTTTTAAAAATCAATTTACCCCTTAACGGGCGCGATCGAATTAATTCGATCTCTCTAACCCATGGGTACTCAACCTTTTTTTCTGCTGGGCCGCATACATATGTCAGCCATTTCAAGCGGGCCGCATACGTATGTTACTTATTTCACACATACCGCAACACGAGGAGAAATGCTTAAAGACCAAGATAACATTGGAAATTTAAAATGTGGAAAATTTATCATAATATTATAACGCCTGTTTTGCTTTTTTTTAAAATTATTTTTTATATTTTTGTTACTAACACTAAATCAGAAGCAATTAAGAAACACTCCTAAACAATTTATGCATCTGTAAACGATTTCATATGATTACGAATAAAAAAACTTTATGGAATGTCTTTGTTACCGCTGTGATATTACCACTGACAAAACACTGTGTTGCTGTTGCAAGGATTATTCAAGAAAACGCCTATTTATCACCTCTTGAAAGAGATATTCGAGGAAAAGTGTCATTGAACGCGATGCCTGTTTATTGGTATTTTTTTAAATACAGCACTTTCGTGACAAATCAAACAATTACTGATCCATGTTTGTTTTTCACTACAAAATAGTCAACTTCCCAATCGTCTCGAAACGATATATTTTCTTCGTATATTTTTCAATTGCAAGACATGAAAGATAGTTAAAAATTAATTCCACCCGCTGTTCGTTCCAATGTTGTCCGTTATCACTAACCGTAACTGTTCCAAATAGAAAAACAATATCAATTCGTACCCGTATGACACCAACAACAAGAAGTAGAATTGATATATCTGATTGGAAAAAACAAACAAAAGCAACAATTTCAAAGGAAAAAAAAAGAAAAGCAAAATTGATATATTACATTGGACAAAGAATTTCCCACCAAATTTTTTATGCAATGTTCTTAAATAAGTGAATTTCTCAGAGCAATGGGCCATGACCGGGCCACTTGAAAAGGCTCGGTGGGCCACATGCGAGGTTGAGAATTGCTGCTCTAAACTGTCCAAATTGTGCACAAATTAGAACATTTGAGTGGAGTGGTATCTTATACTGCTGCTATTTTCACACATCGATCTGTCGTCGTGATTTCGTAAATTTAGACAAAATTTATTGTAAATTTAGATAAATATTATTAAAAAAATAACCTTTCATTTGCTAGTATCAAAATTTGGGACGGATATGATTTGGTTTTGCATGAAATAAATGATGGTGAAAAAAGGTTAGATTTCGGAATTAAATTAGTAGAAAGACTTATACAAAGTTATCATAGCGATACAAATATAAAAAACCGTGTAAACCAATGATTCCCAAAGTGGTCTATATGGACCCCCAGGGGTCTATGATGATTTGTAAGGGGGTCCACGTAAGCGAAAAAATAATTTGGGGGTCAATGAGAGTAAATGGGTCTATGAGAATGGCTCTCATTAAACAAGATCGTGATTTTAATTTTTTAAAAATTAATCAAGTAGAAACCAGATTATACCTTTTTAATAGATTTATTTATTAAATTTAATGAGGTTAGTTTGCAGTTATAAGGTGGTTATAAGGAGTATTTCAGTGTTTCTCTTTCCAAAATTAAACTTAAGCAGTATATATAACATTGAGAGGCCGTGAATTTGCTCTATTTTGTCACAGACAATCCGTTAAGACGTTTTAACGTACATTCAGCATTTAAATGCCCTTTAATCAGATTTTGAAACTAGGTTTGAGAATTATTTGACTATGGTTTGTATTACCATTGTCGCAATCAATTCATATGGTCACACTGAAAAAAATTCATATTACAATAGAAACTGATAAAAATTGACACTAACGGAGAACTTAAAGTAAAATTTAGAAACAGATAGCAAAGCAATTATAACTTTAAAAAGACATACCTGTTGTGTAATATTGTGAGAAAGTTTTTAATTGCTTTTCCTGGCGAGGAGTTTCAGCATGGTTGCTTATCACCAAAACAAAAAAAGATAAAAAAAAAAGTAGAATTGGGAATTACCAACAGAAGAAATTTAGGGTTAAACCTGAAGCGATTGATACCAAATGTTGAAAATTTGAAGCACCAGATTCAGCTCTCCCATTGAAAGCATTTGTTTGTTAGTCAGATACTTTATGTATTAATTAAATTTTAATCTCTAATTAATTAACATGGGCTTATTAAGTTTTAAAAACTATACTACAATACAGTGAGAAATTAAATTCTTTTAAAGTAAGCAGCCATATACTAGCTGCCAAAAAGACATTTAAATAGATAAATTTGTAAAAATTCAATATTACGCAAGGAGGGGTCTACTCCAATCCAAAAACCACGGCAAGGGGTCTATGAAACGAAAATATGTTTGGGATCCTCTGGTGTAGACCAAAATTTTCTGGAATTCTACTGCACGACTTAAGGGGCTGCGGTAGCCAAGTGGTCAAGGTATCGGATAGTGGCTGGTCTTGTCACGAGTTCGAGCCCAGTACCACTAAAGACGCGCCGTGTAAGGGATGCACGTTAAATCTGACGAGATCTGAAACATCCTCCCGTTTGTGTGGTGTGGTAGTTAGGAGGGGGAGGGGTGCCAGCTCAGGTGTCATCCACATCACTTTACCTTGGTTCAAAGTTACGTGGTCCATTGCCAAAAGCCCTCATGTAGCTGAACATAGTGCGAAGTTAATATTACTCACGCACGACTAAAGGAACTTCATATATATTTTCCTAGCTTTATTCCACCAACATCAAAAATAGAAACTCCCACTATATATTAAACTGTATGATGTGCTAAAGGAGATAAAATGATGAGAAAGAGTCGTTATATATATATATATATATATATATATATATATATATATATATATATGTGAGTATGTGTAATAATTGCAATGTTGGGCTATGTGAGCTGCACCTTACTTCCACATATATCAAACAAAAGAAAATTTTGAATAATTTTTTTTAATAAATACTACCATTATTATTATACTGTTGAAAAAATATAAATAAATATTTTTACAGATACAAATATTTTTTCGAATAGTAAGAGAATAAAAGTTGACGCACGCGCAAGGTTGCAATATTCGGCTCTTACCTGCAGTGGGAATCAATATCCAAAATTAAAATTAAAATTGTGATTGATTTTGTATTTTTAAAAAATTTTGGCCTAAACAAGGCTTTAAAATGTAATTTCTGAAATAAACAAGTAATATAAAAAAGAAATTGTAAGCCACACACAATTCCTACTTAGACCAATAAAGAAAATTTTTTATATTTTACCTACTTTTTATTAAATAATTACAATTAATATAAAAATGTATATACATATGACAGAATCTCTATATTAAGTGGAAAAATAGAAAGCGATTTTCCGACTATTTTTCTTTTTTTTTGTTCGTTACTAGTTTTTCATTCATAAATCACATTCTCCGAAACTAAGCCATCCCAGATAGCATCCGAACCCACGGACTTTGGGTTAGAAGACCGACGCACTACCCATTGCGCTACAGAGGTACAACGAGGGATTTTAATTTCTACATATGGTGTTGGACTATTATTTTTGTTTTAACTATTTATTCCTTAATTACATTTAATTAATCAATTATATTTGAAAAAACTGTATTAACATCCAGTGTCATCCACTACAAGTTTAAAAAATGTATTTTTTGAACTTGGGTGGATGAATAAAAAGTATTTTATTAACAACTGAAAATTTGAACAAGATATATATATATATATATATATATATATATATATATATATAAAGAGAGAGAGAGAGAGAGAGGGGAAAGTGTAAATTAATAGTAGGGATTGAAAAACTTGACTTTTTTTGCTGGTTTTTTAAAAAATAAATGTGCATTAAGGAGTTATAATATAAACAGAATTGTTATTTGGCATATCCATAATATTTTGAAAAATATTCATGCAATTTATATTTTTTTATTTATTTTAAAAACGATTTTTATCAAGAAAAAGAAATTAATATTCCCCTGCCCCGAATTTCTCTAAACTACGGAAACGTGAGAACGTCACTTTCGCATTTTGTTATTACAAAGTTAAAACAAGTCTAAAGAAATTCAAGTAAAATATGCAATTATTTTGCATAAATGACACCATTTTTCAAAGCTCACGGATGTAAACATCACCGACAATTATAGCAAATCAATTGGTATTCACTCGCGGTCGTACTTTCTAAATGTTTAATATATCAATATCACCGCACAAGCACGCAATCCCTCTCTGACTTACGATTTACGCTCGCGCACATTCTCGATCCAGTTAGTCGAGAATCCCACTGGTGCTGCCACCAGAAATAACAAAATAAGTAAAAGCGAAACGATTTTTATTTCGTGTTAATTGCGACGTTTTCCAAAACGGAACGCATGCCCTCACATGCTCTGAGTACCCCCGGGCCAAATGAATACCTCACCTGCCAAACGAACGCCCCTGCCTTATTCGTAACCACGTCGGCATCGTTTAAGAAGCACAGAATGACGCAGACGAAAATCCGGAACCTCTTCTACGGGCTCCACCCAGTTTTTCCTTCCCTGCCCCAAAATCGTCTGCTTACATTCCTTTGTTTCATCCTCGTCAGCTTCTGCAAGTAGAGAGAGGAGATTAAAAAAATCGAAGGTCAAAGTTGAAGTCTTTTTTTATTACTATTATTTATTTTTAATCTTTTGCTGCTATGGGTGCGACTATTTCTTTTTCTTTTTCCACTTTTTTCATTTTATTTTTGAAATAGAAGAGCAACAAACGATTCGTTTGGAAAATCGTCTGCCACCTCCCACGCTTGGGATAGGAACATCTGCGCAGAAAAAGGGTGCTAGTTAGGGTGCTGGTTAACATCTGGGGTCGGCTATACCCCTCAAAGATAGACTTGGGTGGGAATATGAAATAATGCAATATTTTTTAAACAAAGATACAGGTTTTGAAGTGTTATCGAGCTTTTAAAGAAGCGTGGGAAAATATATAGAACAGGGAAGCCTTGTGATGTGGTTGGCTTTAATTTATGATTCTGTCACAGGACTAAAAAAAAAATCTTTATGTCAAGGATGGACACAGTGTGAGGTGAATAAATGAATTGACGGACATTTAAATACCTGATTATTTGTGAGTTTTTAAACTCAAAAGGAATAATGAAACTTTAAAGTTACAGAAAAGTCAGGTGACACAGCTCTGAGTGATGTCACAGCTTTCACGTCTGTTTCGATGGACAATGTAAAACAAACAGAATGAATTTTTGAGTCGCACACACATTTAACGCGTCTTCACTCGCGCGAAAAAAACGATCGAAAGTTTTCGCGTGAGGTATCTCATACCCAAGGGTGTTTACATTCTGTTTTCCAGTTAAGTTTGAATACAAAAGTTAAAAAGGAAGAAAAGTAGGAAATGCAATATGTTTATTACATTTTTCACACGTAAATTTAATTTTTCTGTTCTTTTTATAAGGTCATTCAGTACATTGCTTATCCACTCCTTTAATCGTGTCGTTAGTGAATGCGATGTTTTCACCGGATCTATTTTTTTTTAAATCTGAATCTTTATAAAACTTAACATATAGGAGTAAACTTCTCTATTCTTTAAATTCAAAAATTTCGGAATCTCTTTTTTTATTTTCTCTTATTGCTCCAACAATAGTTTTTTTTCTTTCAAATATGATCTGAAAATGGATAAGATGTGTACCAGTTGTCTCCTTTAACATTACGTTCTTCCCAAATGTTTTTGTGTCTCTACATATAAGACATTTATTTTCTCTCTCTCTCCTCTAAATATGGATCATTTTCAGTGGAGGAATCATACTTGCTGTTATACTCTTCATGACTTGATTCTTCCTTATCATAGCCGAGAAAAGAATTTCTTCATCCGAAAATACTTTTGTACGATATCTATTAAATACTGTATCTATTAAACAACTTAAATATCTCATTTCCTCATCATAACTGCAATAATACGCTATAGTATAAGGGAGATTTAAAACGTGCTCATGGATTCATAACTGTAACATCGATTCACGCGCAGGGTGTGACATACCCGAAGAGGCGGTATCCAAAAATATATATTTAGAATTCCCCTATAAGCTAATGCCCCTCAAAGGATCTGATCATAAAGTCAGCTACTCGAGAAACTATCCATTTTCCAAAAAACGTTTAGAAGGAGCGTTAAAAAAAGTTAGACGGTGGATATGACATACCCTGCGCGAGAAGTGCCGGGTTAATGTAGTATGCCGCCTTACTCTTAAACTTGTTCATATAATAAGATAATATTTTTCGTGAATAATTCAAATTTTTAGTTTGTAACTCATACACATAATAATGTCTCTTTTATGCTATAATTCTCCACATTATCTAAAGTGTTAAACATTATTTATATCAGATTCTAGCATATCTTCATAAAATGCGTTAAAAGACTGAACAACTTGAAATGTTCAGAAATACTTCAAAAATAGGGAGAAAAAAAATTGAATCTCAAGAGAAAAAATTCGTTATATAGAAAATGCACTTCTCTATTCAGAGGTTATCTTACGAAGAAAATAGTAAAATGTTCTTGGTTCCAGGAAAAAGTTCTCTATATGGAAAAATTCGCAATGTAGAGGTTTCTAATATGGAGGTTCGGCTGTATTTCATCAACAAAAATAAAAATAAATTAAAATTGTACATTCGTATTTTTTTAAAATATAATTATTAAAATAAGAAATAGACAACATAAAACATTGTATTTTCTTTTATTATAGTTAAATAAAAAGATAAATAAAAATATTAATGCGACCTAAATGCTCGCTCTACTTTCATATCGCCAAATCAGGGGTATTATGTGTGACTTTCAATTAGGCACGATTCTGAGCATTCAATTGTTAAACAATTTCTTTGCGGACTCAAAATATTTTTTATGTGAGGAAAAATTTTCTAGACATGTAGAACCGAATGCGGAAAGCAGAGAGTACACGCGAATTTCTCTCTTCAAACAATTAAATTTCTCCTTCAAGAACATTCAATGATTTACAAAACAGCTATAAATTTACCTTTCAGATGTTTCCGTAATCCCGTAATGTCCATAATTATGAAGATGTTTGCCAAATAAGGTTAATTACATTCATGGGCCTTGATCTGGCACTGCCTATCAAGTAGCAACAACAATTATTTGTCATATTTGTTCACGAGCTTGAGAATTCCTTTGTTATACTCATCTGCCGCTAGTTGGTTAAGTTTTATTTCAGCACACAACAAATAAAAGATCAATATATAGTTCAGACTTTGCTCTTACCGATTACTATCTTTTCTTAGAGTAAAGGGAAATATGGTTTTTCTGGGAAAAGATTGTAAGAGTTTATGGGAGGTAAACGTTTTGAAAGTGATGAAAAGTGGGAGAAGGTAGCAACCACTTGGCATGATGCACTGCAATACCAATTTAAGCTTATTTCGGGCCCAGGGCGTAGAAAATCTACGTGTCCCCTTTGCACTACCGGATCGAAATTTATTACCAGAAAACCTGGTTAAGTCCAGCTTATTCGGGCACTTCCGGTCCTCGGGCCCCTGATCGCCCTCCCTAAGCCCCCAATTGATTAACCCGCACTAATGCGCTGATGTTAGAAAAGTTTTTCACAGAGATACTGAGAAACTCGTGAACAAATACATGAAAAACATTAAATTTAGAAGATGATTATGTAGAGAAGTATAGGAAGCTTTAAAGTTTGTAGTTCTTTAAGGATGTAAATATTTACGTTATATACATGTATAACACCACGCAGAGTGGTATTATTTGATCCATGATGAGGTGATCGATTTCAAACTGTTGTGTGAATGGAGGAGGCATAGAGCAGCAGCGACGCTCACATGTTAATGGCAAAGACAAATAGAAAGAGTTTTATTTAAGAGTCCTGGTTATTTATATGAAGCGGTAACAGAGGAAGTCTTGCAAATCCACGTGACTTTCGTAGAGGGAGATTTCCACTTACTTTTAAAAATACAAACTGTAAATTTTTAAGATATACGATTAGAATTAAATTTCGTCACACACACACATCTAGATATATATTATAAATGCGAAAGTTTGTGGGCATGTTTGGGCGTCTTTCACGCAAAAACAACTGAATGGGGATTTTAATGAAACTTTACAGAAATATAGCTTATACATCAGAATAACACATAGGCTATAATTTATAGCATAGGCTATAATTTATAAAGATATTGTGAGAAGTGTCCAAAATATAACGATATTTGTCAAGTAAGTAGGAAAAAATTCTGCCATCTGCAAGCAATTCTGACGTGCGCTGCAAAAAAGCCCACGTCAGCATATATCTATCTTTTGTTTGTGAAAGAACTCTTTTTGTTTTGGCTACGCAAGGCACTCGCTTCTAATTAATTCCTGTAAACAGCATAATCCCTAATTTTTTTATTTCAGAATCAAACTAAGTTTTGAAAGAAGTTGTTATAAATCTCTCTTTATTTGAATGCTTTTTTTAATGATTTTATTATGCATATTTGGTAGTATGAAATTGATCTTTTTTCAAAATAAATACTTTTATTGCTTCTGGTACTTACAGTAGATAAACTTGGTCTTTCCCACTACATCATTTGGACATATTTCCATAGTTTGTGGTTAGTAGTTAATTATAACACTTTAATTTTAATTGAATAGGCGTATACTGCATTTTTAAGTATAAAAATAATTATAACTACTGTACTGTATTTTTTGGAGTGAGTGAATATTAACATCGCACTGTTCAGCTACACGAGGGCTTTTGGTAACAGACAACGTAATTTTGAAACATGGTCAAATGACGTGGATGACACCTGAGCTGGCACCCCTTTCTCCTAACTGCGACACCACGCCAACTTACAAGGAATATTCTACAAATACTTAGCAAGAATATTCTTTGAAATCCACTCTTCCAAGATATATGGCAGCCCGGGTTCTATGATGAGTATTTTAGCGGGGAAGGCGAATAGTTTTATGGCAGAAATTACGTTTTCAGCTGACGGCGCTTTCAGCGGATTGCAAAGATTATTATTTTTGTCCCGAAAAAATAGTTTATGTCAAAATTTAAGTGTCTTATGTTTTTGTTTGTTAAATCTTTAATTAATTTACTATCTCTAACGGATTAAATTTCCCAAAGTGGAGTATTTTGTTTATGTATATCCCTTAATTTTCAATGTAGTGATCCAAAAGAATATTGCATGAAAAAAAACTGCAGTAAATCATAATGCGGTAGTTAAAACATTAACGTGCATCACTTCCCTACACGGCGGGTCTTACAAAGCTCTAATAAAGCTCGAGCAATGAAAGTAGCAAGACACTGGCCAATTTGACTATCGTTATCATTTCGCTGTGCTTTTCATTGAATCTCCATTATAGCCATTATAATTTAAGAAATGACGTTGCTTGCGAATATTACAATTTTAACATAAAATAAATACAACAGAAAGTAATATTAATGTATTACACTTTCAGATATAAATTATTTACACTATTTTAAGCGTTCATTACGCAACACTTTTATCAATGTGTTACTTTTGCTGAGCAGAGATCAGCTTAGGGAGGTATTTTCAAAAATCGACCCTCAAGAGAGTTACGGGGAGTTATTAATAAAAAAAATCCTTTTTATCAGCTATTAGATGTAAAGACTTAAAATTTAACAAAGGTGTGTTTTTCATTCTTTCTTTTTTCTTTTTTTGTTTAGCTGAGATATGAAAAAGCTTTTTTTGTTTAATTTGCAATTCATGTAAAATTAACTCATTAAAATCATCTTTGTCCTTCAATCTGTGTTGTTTAATTTTTCAGTTCACCCGTGCGAAGAACGGGTATACGAGCTAGTATATATATATATATATATATATATATATATATATATATATATATATATACATTAAAGCTTCCTGAGCTTCTCCAAATAATCATTTCCTACATTTACAGTTTTATGTTTCGAACAAAAAGAGAGAAAAATACATTTTTTTTCTATCTCAATATGTGCTCCGAGTTTGTTGTTTAATCCGAGACATTAAGAAATGACAGGAAAGTTTTTATGACCCTTTAAAAAATAGTTGAATTATTTTAAAAAAAACATTCGTAGTTGAAGCTAATAATTTTTAACTTCACAATGTATTAACTAAAAAAAAATCTTTTAAGAGAGCTTCGAGACACCCGAAGAAAACAACTTGATACCAAAGTCGGCCTTTTTAATCAGCATCCTGGTTACCTAATTGCGAAGAACAATATCTGTCGGTCTGATTTTGGCCAAAAAAATGGGCAAGAAAAGCCAAAAAAAGAAAAAGAAGAAGCGGTGTTCAATTATGACTGTCGGTGGGTTAATGATGGAATTCTGAGGAGTGGTCTTTCATCGTCCTCCGTTATTAGCTTTTCACTCATGTCACCCTCCAGCTATTTGGGGTGGTTTCCTAATATAGCGGTTTTACCTAATCCGGGTTCCACTCAATACCAGGTGCTATGTTTTAATGCGGGAAATGTTCTATGAATTCTTTGTAATGTATAGTGTTTTGCTTATAAACATTATCCCTTACTTATGGATCTTTCTTATATTTGATAATAAACAAAGATGTTCTCATTTTGAATAAGATTCAATGTAACAATAAATGGGTTCGAAAATGGTTATGTTATAAGGCAAAATTTTAAATGAAATTTTACTACGGTTGACCTTTTTGCACACGCGAGAAAAATTAATTGATTATGGTACAGTCATCGTTGCAAACTATATATTTGGTGTTGTAATATAAATAAATTAATTAATATTTGAAACCATGTATATAATATTCTGAGGATAAACAGTACAATATGATTTTGAATATGGAAGTGTTAAAATTTACTCTCGGCATAAAATAGATACCATAATACCTCGAAATTGTGTTAAAGGTGGAACACATTTTGGCGTAACCCCCGCATTGCCCAGGATTCTAACGGCCGCGGTAGCCGAGTGGTATGGGTATCGGACCGTGGCTTGCCTTGTCACGGGTTCGAGCCCAATACCACTAAAAGACCCGCCGTGTAGGGCAGCGATGCACGTTAAATCTGTCGAGAGCTGAAACGTCCTCCCGTTGGTGTGGTGTGGTAGTTAGGAGAGGGGGGTGCCAGCTCAGGTGTCGTCCACGTCACTTGACCATGGTTCAAAATTACGTGGTCCGTCGCCAAAAGCCCTCGTGTAGCTGAATAGTGCGACGTTAATATTCAATCAATCAATCAATCAGCCCAGGATTCTAAGGGGCCCAAAGCTTGACTGATGATAAGTACGTATTTGGGCTTGGGGTCCTAAACTTGAGTTTGAAAGGGGGGCCCTAATATTCTCCACCACGCCACTGGTGGAACATAAAATATAAAGCCAGTCGAAAAATACACCGAGTAGAGTACCTATAATTTTGCAGTATGATCAGTGACGTAGCTACCAATGGGCTAAGTGGTGCCGTTCAACTGGGCCCTTAAGCTTGGGGGCTCTGACCCTGACCACCAATTAAGTCGAACTTGCGATAATTTCTCCCTAATTTTTAAGATATAAATGTAAAAGGTTGCAGCATATCTATAGTCATGACAATTCAGTTGAAATTAATTTTGAACATGCAGGCAATCCCCCTGATTCTTTTTCTGTTGTTTGTTTAGTCATCAGAATTTTTCTTGTTCATGCATATTTTTTATAGCCTTTCCTGTCTATCTCGGGGGACTATTTTGAGGCTCTGAGCCCTCTAGTGGGCAAATTCGATCCTCCCAAATAAATAGCCAAGGATTCCTCAACGACGTCTTATAGCGTAGTATTGCGTTTCTCCTTCCTTTTGAGGTCAGTAAGTACTCAAGCACATACGAAATGTATTGCATAAATTTGTGACGGGCTCATCACGTTTTCCACTAAAAATTCCTATTGGAATCGTTGGGGCCAAAAAAGGCAAATTATTTCCAACCAAATCCAGAAGCGAAGCGTGAATATCAAAAGGGAAACCTTTTAAATAGCAGAAGTTTAACGTAAGTGGATGACCTATTGGGAAGTGATTATGCTAGTCTGAGTTAACTGAAGGAGGGAAAAAAATCCGTCATTGGGTGTGAAGCTATCCGTGTTAGAGCGATCAAGCCGAGGTAGATGCTATTCCACGCGAGATAAACAAAAAATATTTAGGATCCGAGAGAATTGCTGTTAAACAAGAGATTAAAGTAGGATAGTTTTGTTATCTATTAGGACTGTGTATAAGTTGAGATTAGGAATAGGCGGGAAGAAAGTGATTAAAGTCCTGCTGATTTGGTAATACATATTGTGTGTTTTCTCACCTCAGATCCGCTAAGTTATCATATAAATATTATCATTGTTAGTGTTTAAGTTAAGATCTTAATAAAGACATTTTAAGATCATGGCAGCGCCTGGTTCTTCATACACTCCCACTCCTCTAGGTCATGAAGATAACTTAGAAGTAAGGTATCATCCACGGGAGAATACCTTACAAATTATAAGACTGAAATTAGAGATAAAAAAAAGAAACCCAGTGGTGCGTTTAAGTGCAAACAATATCAAGAAAGATATACTTGTAAATAAAAATTGTAGCTTTGTATATTTAAAATATTCACATATTTTTACTTTTTTTACTTGATAAAATCCAACCATGATAGGGTCCTTATTTCTTTTTTTCAGCACCATGACCTTTGGATACCTAGCTACGCCGCAGAGTACGATTGTAGTATTTTATATTTAATTAATATAAAATTTTAGACTCAGTTGCTCCGGTAAATAATGACAGGGAACATTTCTCTAATAAAAGAAGGGGTGGGGGGTAGTTTCCGTTTCACCGGCATTCTATGGTATATATTAAAATGTGACATCTTTGCTCGATAAAATCGAAGGAAAATTAGAATAAGACGCACAAAAAATGTTTTATTTTTGTACTTCTTTCATATGCTTAGATTTAAAAAAAAAAACTAGAAATTTCGAAGTATTTTAATTCACAAAATGGTTTAAAGATGATTATCTTGAATTATATATTAACAGATATATCGGGGGATGAATTTCTCATAAATGTATCTTTTTCTAATCTTCAAGGAATAAATTTTATTAAAAGGCGTGGTCACATTATCTAATTCGCACACAAAAGTATATATAAAACATTAGAATAGGGAAAAAAAAGGAAACTGTCAGATTATGATAAAAAATTAAATTAAATTAAATTAATTTCTCTTAAGGTATCCGACTGCGTTTGCAACCGTGATTTTAAAAAAGCACATAAATGGATAATTTTCCTGATATTTAGTGTCACTTAGATTAGAATACATGTATAAAATTGTTTTAAGGACATTTTGACAAAAAAAATTATTTAAATACAATATTTCGGCAAAAAATTAACTTAAACCTATTTTCAAAATGTTCTCCTTTTGTGAAAAATGCTTCTATTATAATAATATTTTGCCTGTATCGAGCTCAGACCTCTGTACAGAGGCTCAACCATGAGTTTTGAAAAATTCACATTAGTTTCATAGTTACAACCCATTAAAATAATTATCGGCGTTTTTTTCTTAAAATTATTTCTCCCCTTTGTTGTCGCAAAACATGGATAAACCCACTTCTAAGTTATATATTTCAAAAATTCTAGTTGAGCCTCTGTACAGAGGTCTGAGCTATATACAGACAAAATATTATTATAATAGAAGCATTTTTCACAAAAGGAGAATATTTTGAAAATGGTCATTCTATGTTCATTTTTTGTCAAAATATTGTACTTAAATAATTCTTTATTCTAATACTATTCTTAAAACAATTTTATATACATTTTCTTATCTAAGTGGAACCAAATATCATAAATATTATCCATTTATACGCTTCTGCAAAATCACGGTTCCGAACGTAGTCGGCTACCTTAATGACACTGCAAAAGTTTTCAGGTTTCTAATTTTTTCTGTATTGAAGTATTGTTATATGGATTTTATTAATAACATAATATAGTTAGATTTTTCTGAACGAAAATATTTCTTTGGATCATGGTTTTGGGGGGAGGAGGTTTATATTTTTATTATTATATTTTTCTTATATTTATCTTTTCTTTAAGATTAAAATCATCACTTGAAACAGCTTCTGGATAGGAATTGCATTTTTATGGCCTTCCTTATTATTAAGAAATAAATAATAAAGTATAATGAAAAAGTTTTATAAATAAGGGTTAATAATATAATGAAGTGGCCAACCGTCCTCCTTTAGGGAGGATAGTGCTCTTTTTATAGGTTCTGTCCTTCCTCGAAAAGTATCTTCCCTTTCAATATTTTAACAATGCTCTCTATTCAGAGATGAACCAAACACGTTTCCAATAGATCGATGATTGGTCTGAAAGAAATATCACAGGAAATAAAAGTTTTCAATGGTGTTTTTTTGACTTCATTGCAAGTAAATTGGGCAGATATAGAAAATTGCGTTGAGTTTTTATCGAAATGCCTGACATTAAAATCCATGACAATTGTCTGTTTGAATACATTAGAAGACTGAATGTGTATATTTAAACTCTAATAAATTAGAACAATTGGTAAATCATCATGCTGAAATTGATAAAAGATGGGTGGAAATTGCATTCGATAAAAAAGATGGGTGGCTAACAATTTCAAAAATGAACACTTTCCATATGATAATTTAGTTATTTTTGTTGAATTTACGTTGTGTGCTGACCTGGAACGAATGCAGAAATTGAAAAAAATGGTTTTTGAACAAGTGAGAAATCAAAATTGAATGTTGATACTTTATAGCTGTAGCACTTACTGTAAAACTCAATTTCAGAGGATATTTTTGGCTCCGAAATTTCCGATGTATTAGAAAATGATATATTAAAAAATATTCAGTGGAAAAATACTCTTTTAAGTAAATTATTTGAGTATTTTTATTTGAATTAAAAAAAATGTTTCTCAAATATTTAAGTTGTAACTTTTTCTTAAATTATTCACACGTGTCTTTCTTTTCATTGTAAAAAACTGGTTACCCTATTAATAAGAAAGATAAAAGAAGTAATGTAACTAAAGAATGTAACTAAATTTTTAGAAATGTATTGAAATCAATTTCAAAATTTGCATTTAAATAGAATTTATTAAAAGTGAATGCAATTTTAGTTGTTTCTCAGAAGGTATCGAAAAATAGTTATATAAATACTGTACATTACTTTTACATAAATTATTGAAATACGAGCAAAAAACGTTTTTCAGACATTGAAGAATCGCATTCCATTCTTTCGTTCAATGAACGATTATTTCTCTTCTTTATGTTTCAAAACAAGTTCGGTGTCAAAAAAAGTTTTCTTTTCGCTCTAGACTGATCTAAACCGCAAAAACTAAAATTGAAGGTGTCTTCCTCATTCTTCTGTAATGTATTCGCTTAGAAAGAAATTCCAACGTGTCGAGTCATCGAATGCTGAGGAAATCATTTTTTAAACAAACTTTTAAATAAAAAATTATGCGGCTGGTTTAGAATGTGGAATTTGGTTTTCATCTTCTTCTTTTACACTTTAGAGAAATCTATATTTCAGAAGTTATACTTCTTTTTTTTTTGCCATACTTTTTGCCATTTTTTTCCCATACTTCTTCGGGATGTATGGGAAGAATTCTTAAGATACACAAGGAAAAAAAATCAATATCCTTATTTCCATTTTATTGCTAGTAATATCTTTTCTGTCTTTTATTTGTAAAAGACAAGAAAGATCTTTCGAACACTCTGTCAAGGTCTTTTCATTGCATTCCGAAGCCTTCAGAATAATTTTACAGACAGCTGGGTAAAGAATAGATGGTACTTCGGAAAGACGTATGTATACGTCCGGGGTAGTTAACGCATTGACTGAGCTAGACGTATATATACGCCGATGACACACTAAAGGGGTTAACGTTACTTTTTTGAAGCTGCTCGCTAGCTATTGACGATTGACCTAGACCATTTGAACTTCGGTCGAGTGACGAAGACTATACCTGTGTGAGCTAGCACTCCACTCATCAAAATTTCACACCACGCGAACGTGAAGACTTAGAAATGCGGAAGTAGCCGTGTAACCTGAATGCTCACGATACGAACATCTGTTAGACATTATAAAATTACGAGTTTGAGTTCTAGTATTGCAGAAGATCTGTCGTGTAGAGAGACGGATGAACGTTAAATCTGTCAAGGCTCACTGCCCTCCCGTTGTGTGGTGTGAAAGTTTGGAGAGGGGTTGCGCCAGCTTGTCGTCCTCGTTACTTGATATCGAGGGTCAAAATTGTGAAGTACATCAGCAATAACCCTCGTGTTGCTTTATAGTAGGACTCTAATAAACACTCACTCATTTGTACTTGGTTAGGGTAGAGTTAATCCCCCTCCTTTTATCAATTAGAAAGCTTTGACTTTAACATTGGCTTAGCGGTTCTTATCCCTCCAATGAGTTTAATTAAAAAAATGTACCTAATATATCATATTCCTTCGGTATTTCATAAAGTAAAAGAAAGAAAGTGTGTGTTTGGAAAGAAGCGAATTTCTTTTCCATCTTTACGTTTCACAAAAGCTGTACTTCAATCCAACAAGTTTTGCTTTTTAAACTTTTTAACGCTTTTTTTTCTTCAAATATTTTTTTTATGCATTAACTATAATTCTTTACTGGCTTCTTTCTTATACTGATATTTTTTTTATTTTTTATTACACTGATTTCAAGTGAGATTCTTCTTATTTCTGTTGCTTCATTTACTACTCTCTTTCTTTTTTGATGTGTAACATCTTTCCTCTCGGTTGCTGGATATTTGTAGGAGTGATTTCGTGAAAAGGGACGGAAGTGGGTAACAGGATGTGACGTAAGTGCGCTCTACTTAATTTAATTAATGAGAGTGCGTGGTTGTGTCTCTTCGCTACCCTCGCATGGGGATCCAACTCTAGTAGCCATCAAGCTTATCAAGCGCTTGACTTTAAATCTGTTAGTCACGATATTGGGTCATAAGTGCGGCGGAATGCTTATTTGAAAATGGACAAACAGTGATTTTGGTCGTCGTATTCATTTCTTAGAATCAAACGGTTAAAAAAAATTAAAGATTTCCTGCATTTTGTACTTTTACCATATAACGAAGGTGGTTCTGCTCCTTTGAACAAATTATCACTCGCTTCCCTTGATTTTGAATAGTGATTTTAACTTTAACTTCTGTTTGCCTAAAGTTCGACTGCTAACAGTGGTATTGTTATTGACTCTGTTTTTCAACGGTTTTTAATTACTTTGAAATCAAAAGTATACGTGTCTTATTTTAGTCATCATAAGTCTATTGTCTCCGCTCTTCCTCAAATTGAACAAGAATAATTATTTTTGATGAAATATTGCATTACTCCTTTTGTGAATTAAATCCAATTTTCATTAAAGATACAATTATTCGATAGGAAATTATTTCCAGTCATACTTGATTCATTTTATTTTCAGGATTTAAGTTACTGTTGCGTATTTAACACGATAATATGTCAGATGTTACATATCATATGCGACTATACTGTCAGACTTGTTTCTTTTTTTCCCTTCTATTCCTGCTTCTTCCAGATGAAATTATGTATATTTTTGTTCGATTGAAAAAAAAAAAGAACACATCAGATGACCATAAATTATGAAACGACTTCTAGATCTGACGTAACTTAACTTTAGAAATCAATCTCGGCTAAAAAAATTAAGCAAATAGTTTATTGATACCTTTTATCTGAGGGTTTTCATCCACAGCATTTAGTTCAGTGGCGTAACGATGATTTTTGAGTTTTAAGCAATGACTGTGCCCCCCCTCTCTGCTAACTCAGGTTTTGGTCCCCAAGCCTAAATACGCACTTTGCGTCTGTTAAGCTTTGGACCTCTTAGAGACCCTCCCCCGCAATGCAAGGGATGCGCAGGGGTATGTTACGCCACTGCTTTCGTATCCTAGCTCGCTTCTCAACGTCTCTTACACAATTACGTTACTAACTGAAGTGAACAAGATCTACAAGCTTTTATACAAAATGACTAATGTCTATAGTGTAGTTAAGAAAAGAAAAAAAAAGAAGAAATTTGAGTAAAATTCGTTTTGTGTAGTTAGAATATAACTATACCTTCTCTTTTTAGCTACTAACAAACATTTGTGACGGGCTCACGCGTCTTTTCATTACCATGTCCTTTAGGTTCTTCGGGGCCAGAATTAATGGCAACTCTTCTCCCACCAAACTCAAAAAGTGAAGCGTGAAGGAAAGATGCAAATTAGAAAGCTTTTAAATATCAGTAGTTAGAGTAAGCGGTGTGGCAGTTTGAGGAATGTTAGGATAATCAATGATTCAAGAGTGAAGAGGTTTTGGAAAAATTAAGTGACAGCTAACAGAAGTTATTCGTGATAGAAAGCCATTAGGTCAAGGTGCATACCATTGCGCTCCAGTAAATCCCCAACTTCCAGTAGGATTGGATTGATCGATCGACATTAAGGTAAGAGTGACTATTTAATATTAGGATCAGTGATAGTATTGAAATTGAGTTCAGGCGAATTAGTATTGATAGTGGTCCGGGTTATGTCATTTCGGTATTGTATATATTGTGTGTTTAGCCCCACCGTGGATACTCTTGCATATATTATTACTAGATGGTATACCCGTTCTTCGCACGGGTGAACTGAAAAATTAAACAACACAGATTGAAGGAAAAAGAAGTTTTTAATGAGTTAATTATATGTGAATTGTGAAAATTAAGCAAAAAAAGCTTTTTGCATATCTCAGCTAAATAAAAAAAGAAAGAAAAAAAAACACCTTTGTTAAATTTTAACTATGTAGATCTAATAGAAAATAAAAAGGATTTTTTAAATTTATAATTCATCGTAACACTCTTGAGGGTCAATTTTTCAAAATACCTCCCTAAGCTGATCTCTGCTCAGCAAAAGTAACACATTCTTAAAAGTTTTGCGTAATGAACGCTTAAAGTAGTGTAAATAATTTATATCTGAAAGTGTAATACATTAATATTACTTTCTGTTGTATTTATTTTATTTTAAAGTTGTAATATTCTCAAGCAACGCTGTTTCTTAAATTATAATGGCGATTCAATGAAAAACATAGCGAAATGTTAACGATAGAGTCAAGTTGACAAATGCCTAGCTACTTTCGTAGCTCGAGCTTTATTAGAGCTTTGTAAGACCCGCCGTGTAGGGGCGCGATGCACGTTAATACTTTATCCAACCGCATTATGATTTACTGCAGTTTTTTCATACAATTTTTTTTTTTGGATCACTACATGTACAAATTAAGGGATATACATAAACAAAATACTCCACTTTGGAAAATTTAATCCGTTAGAGCTAATAAATTAAAGATATTCCACTGTAAAATTAATCATGTACACCGTTCACTTAAAATAAGTAGTCAAATCATTTTCCAAGGTCTTCATTAACAGACAAAACCATAAGACACTTAAATTTTGACATTAACTATTTTTTTTGCGACAAAAATAATAATCTCTGCAATCCGCTGAAAACGCAATATCTGCTACAAAACTTTTCGCCTTCCCCACTAAAGTACTCATCATAGAACCTGTGTTGCCACATATATCTTGGAAGAGTGGATTTCAAAGAATATTAAAGCTAAGTATTGGTAGAATATTCCTGCTAAGTTGGTGTGGTGTGGTAGTTAGGAGAAGGGGGTGCCAGCTCAAGTGTCGTTCCCGTCACTTGACCATTGTTCAAAATTACATGGTCCGTCTACAAAAGCCCTCGTGTAGTTGAACAGTGCGACGTTAATATTCACTCACTCACTCACTGCAAAAAATACAATACAGTAGTTATAATTAGTTTTATACTTAAAAATGCAATATCTGCATATTCAATTAAAATTACAGCGTTATAATTAACTACTAACCACAAAAAAACTATGAAAGTTTGTCCAAATGATGTAGTGTGAAAGAGAAAGTTTATTTACTTTAAGTACCAGAAGCGATAAAAGAGTAGTTATTTTGAAAATAGATCAACTTCTTACTACCAAATGTGCATAATAAAATCATAAAAAAAAACCCATTAAAATAAAGAGAGATTTTTAACAAACTCTCGCTTCAAAACTTAGTTTTATTCTGAAATAAAAAAAATAGGCATTCTGATCACAGGAATTAATTAGAAGTGAGATTCCCTTGCGCAGCCAAAACAAAAAGAGTTTTTCACAAACAAAAGATAGATATATGCTGACGTGGGCTTTTTTGCAGCTTTTTTGCTTGCAGATGGCAGAATTTTTTCCTTCTTGACAAATAGCGTTATATTTTGGACACTTTTTACAAATTTTTATAAATTATAGCCTATGGTATAAATAATAGCCTATGTGTTGTTCTGATGTATAAGCTATATTACTGTAAAGTTTCATTAAAATCCATTAAGTTGTTTATGCGTGAAAGACCCACAAAGATTTTCACAAACTTTCACATTTATAATATATATTAGATTATCTAATCTGTTAGAAGTTTAAGTTTTAAGATCTTAAGAAAGTCACATTAAAATCATGGCAACTTCTAGTTCTTCCGTTATTCCTACACCTCTAGCTCACGCTGATAATCAAGGGGAGGGGCACCCGAGGGGGCGCTCTTACACATTTAACTTGAATCCGTCGGATCAGAATTTGGGGGTGGGGCCTTGAATAAATTTAGTTGAAACTTACTTTTAATTTCGCTTATTTGATTGTTATTTTATTTAACTCAAATTCGAGGCTGACATTTGTCTACCTTTCAAGGCGAAAATTTTGTAAAATATACAGCTGAATGAAAAAAAACTGTTTATTTTTCCACTTCTGTCGCGAGGCAGTGTTAGCTTCCAGAGAGCTCAGAATTAAAATTAAATTATTTAATTTATTAAGGACAAACCTATATGTATAGTCTAATATATTTTGCATATGCATCAAGGAGAAGCACCAAAGCATCTCGAAATAGTCACTTAACTCAAAGCGGTAGATAGCGAAAAAAGGATTAAAATTTTAAGAAAGATGAATACAGACATAGATTGATTACTTTTCTCTCACTGAGTGTAAACCTTTATAAATAAATTAGCCATTACCCATCCGCTTCGTTTGGTATTTCATGATGATATATGACTATATATTGTTTTTTTTTAAGTTATGTATATCTAAGTCTTAGCATTAGGTTTTCGGTTTCATTAAAAAAAACGTTTTTATATCATCACTTCTTGATTTAGAAAGGACAAGACTTGAATTTCTAAAATAGAAATGCATTTATCTTTTACGCACCCGTATAACCCCCCTTTGAAATTAATTTCCTCAAAACTCGTTCTTAGCGGATCTGTGCTCAGCAAAAAGAAAAATGTCCGCCATATTTCAAATCAGCTGGTTCAATAGTTCAAAATTGGGAATTTTTCTTTGTCTAATGCCCCCTGCAACCCTCCTTGGGTGTCGATATCCGCACAACCCATTTTTGGCGGATTTCCTCTCAACAAAAGAAAGAAACATGTTTGCTAAATTTCAAGTCTGCAGGTCCTACAGTTCTGGAAATTTCATGATGAAGATGTGTTTAGCTCTTATTTCGTCTATGTCACATAGTATTTATAGCTGCTAACCACAAGGTAAGACTTAAAAGTTCTGTGCTCTGGCAAAAAGTTCCTTACCTTGATCATTTTAAAATACTTAGACACCTGCCTCCTTAAGGTATCCGATTACGTTTGGAACCATGATTTTAAAAAGGCGCGTAAATAGATAATTTTCATGATATTTAGTGTCACTTAGATTAGAATACATATATAAAATTGTTTTAAGGACATTTTGACAAAAAATTTATTTAAGTACAATATTTCGGCTAAAAATGAACATAGAATGACCCATTTTCAAAATATTCTCCTTTTGTGAAAAATGCTTCTATTATAATAATATTTTGCCTGTATATAGCTCATACCTCTGTACAGAGACTCAACTTTTTTTTTTTGAAAAATTCAGATTATTTTCAAAGTTACAACCATTTAAAATAATTATCGGCATTTTTATCTTTTAACTTCTCCCCTCTGTTGTCGTAAAACACGGATAAACCCACTTCTAAGTTAAATATTTCAAAAATTCTACTTGAGCCTCTGTACAGAGGTTAGTGCTGTACACAGGCACAATATTATTATAATAGAAACATTTTTCACAAAAGGAGAATATTTTGAAAATGGTCATTCTATGTTCATTTTTTGCCATAATATTGTACTTAAATAATTTTTAATTGTCATACTATTCTTAAAACAATTTTATATACATTTTCTAATCTAAGTGACACTAAATATCATAAATACATATTATCCATTTATACGCTATTGCAAAATCACGGTTCCGAACGTAGTCGGATACCTTAAGCAATCCCTTTAAGCGATTGTTTACATTTACTAGTACTCATGCACATTAATTTTGCCTGTGTTGCTGTATGCTAGCGAAACCTGGACGCAGAATTTGGAGATTATACGAGCTCTGGAAACCTTCGAAAGAAAAACACTGAGAACTATATTTGGGCCTGTTCAAGATCAAGGATGTTGGCGTACTAGGTATAATTTCGAGATATATAGGCTTTACAAAGAACATCAAGTTACTCAAGTCATCCGAAGTAACAGATTGAGATGGCTCGGCCACATCTGGAGAAGCCCTGAAAACAACCAGACCAGAGCGGACACATTTAAGAATCCTATGGGATCTCAAACAAGAGGAAGACCACCAACAAGGTGGATAGATGATGTTGAAAATGACTTAAAAACTCTAAATATTAAAAACTGGCAGAGAGTTGCTGCGTATCGTTGGAATTGGAAGAAGCGAGCTGTGGAGGCAGCCAAGACCTGTAACAGGTTGTTACGCTTATAAAGAAGAAGTACTCATGCAATCTCTAGGAATTTAAAAACGTCTTAAGACATAGGCCAACTGGGCGCGAGCACAGGGCCTCGCCTTCGTCCTCGTTTGATTCTCGATTAATTCTTAATAAGATCATGATCCGGATAAATTTGATGGCCAAATATTATTCCCCCACATATTCTCCGAAAAACAGGGAATTTCAAACTACATATCAACTGGCGAAAGTTACAAGACTGTATTATTATGTGATGACCGTTGTCTATGTCTAGGATTAGGCCTAATACCATAAACAATCATTAAACTTATTTAATCAAAAGGCGGCCATCAGTCATGTCGGTTTATAGAATTGTGAGTCGTGCACATTTATTTGTTTCAAATTACGGTTTGTATGAGTATTTGATATAATGCATGCTTTACACTATCTACTTTTACAGATCACAGATAGGGCCCACTTTTGACTAGAGGCGTAGGACCTCAAAAAAAGAAACGAGCTTTACAGTAGTCGCATATGATGTGTAACATCTGACATGTTATCGTGGTAAATACGCAATAGTAACTTAAATCCTGAAAAAAAATGAATCAAGTATGATTGGAAATAATTTTCTATCGAATAATTATATCTTTAATGAAAATTTAATTTAGGAGTAATGCAATTTTTAATCAAAAATATTTATTCTTGTTCAATTTGGGGAAGACTGGATACAATAGACTTGTGATAAGTAAAATATGACAAATATATATTTGTTATTTCAAAGTATTTAAAAATCGTTGAAAAACAACACCAATAAAAGTATCACTGTTAGTTGTCTAAATATTTCAATTTGTATTCATTTCGAGCTTTAGTTCATCAATCAAAAAAGCTATGAGCGGCTCAACTTTTGGCAAACTGAAGTTAACGTT
The DNA here is from genome assembly GCA_019973935.1 of Trichonephila clavipes. Taxonomy (NCBI): domain Eukaryota; kingdom Metazoa; phylum Arthropoda; class Arachnida; order Araneae; family Nephilidae; genus Trichonephila; species Trichonephila clavipes. The sequence continues at coordinate 367,731 of BMAU01020045.1, read as the reverse complement.
GAAATCACCTCACAAAATCATGAGTAGCAGGTGATAGTTTATTTTTGAAAGAGCAGAACCATCTTCGGCATGTGGTAAGAGTACAAAATGCAGGAAATTTTTAATTCTTTTAACCGTTTGTTCATTTTCAAACATGCATTCTGCCGCACATATGTCCCAATATCTTGACTAGCAATACCCAGTCCACTTGTTTGACGATAAATAATGTTCATATGAGGAGTTACAACATGTGAGTTGTACTGTTTGTTACTGACAGCGACAGGAATTAACCTCAAAGTATGAAAAAGATACGCACTAAAATATTTATTCGAATCTAATATATATTATGCGAATTAATGCGATATTAATGCGAAAGTTTATGAAAATCTTTGTTAGTCTTTCACGCAAAAACTACTGAATGGATTTTAATGAAACTTTACAGTAATATAGCTTATACATCAGAATAGCACATATGCTATAATTTATAGCATAAACTATAATTTATAAAGATATTGTATGAAGTGTCCAAAATATAACGATATTTGTCAAGTAAGTAGGAAAAAATTCTGTCATCTGCTAGCAATTCTGGCATGCGCTGCAAAAAAAAAAAAAAAAAAAAAAAACCCACGTCTGCATATATCTATCTTTTGTTTGTGAAAAACCATTTTTGTTTTGGCTACGCAAGGTGCTCGCTTCTAATTAATCCTCTGATCAGCATATTTTTATTTCAGAATAAAACTAAGTTTTGAAGGGAGAGGTTGTTATAAATCTCTCTTTATTTTAATGTTTTTTTAACATTTTATTATGCACTTTTGGTAGTAAGAAATTGATCTTTTTTCCAAATAAATGCTTTTATCAGTTCTGATACTTAAAGTAAATAAACTTTCTCTTTCACACTGCATCATTTGGACAAATTTTCAAAATTTGTTTGTGGTTAGTAGTTAATTATAACGCTATAATTTTAATTGAATATGCAGATATTGCATTTTTAAGTATAAAAATAATTAAAACTACTGTACTGTATCTTTTGGAACGAGTGAATATTAACGTCGCACTGTTCAGCTACATGAGGGCTTTTGGCAACGGACCACGTAATTTTGAACTATGGTCATGTGACGTGACGACACCTGATCTGGCACCCTCTTCTCCTAACTACCACACAACACCAACTTAGAAGGAATATTCTACCAATACTTAACAGGAATATTCTTTGAAATCCACTCTTCAAAGATATATAGCAGCACGGGTTCCATGATGAGTATTTTAGCGGAAAAAATAGTTTGTCAAAATTTAAGTTTCTTATTTTTTATATGTTAATGAAGACCTTAGAAAAGGATTTGACTACTTATTTTAAGTGAACTGTATATATAATTAATTTTACAGTGGAATATCTTTAATTAATTTATTAGCTCTAACGGATTAAATTTTCCTAAGTGGAGTATTTTGTTTATGTATATCCCTTAATTTTAAATGTAGTGATCCAAGAAAAAAATATTTTATGAAAAATGCAGTAAATCATAATGCGGTTGGATAAAGTATTAACGTGCATCGCGCCCCTACACGGCGGGTCTTACAAAGCTCTAATAAAGCTCGAGTTATGAAAGTAGCTAGGCATTTGCCAATTTTACTCTATCGTTAACATTTCGCTATGTTTTTCATTGAATCGTCATTATAATTTAATAAACGGCGTTGCTTGCGAATATTACAATTTTAACATAAAATAAATACTACAGAAAGTAATATTAATGTATTATACTTTCAGATAAAAAATATTTACTCTATTTTAAGCGTTCATTACACAAAACTTTTAACAATGTGTTTCTTTTGCTGAGCAGAGATCAGCTTAGGATGGTATTTTCAAAAATCGACCCTCAAGAGTGTTAGGGGAGTTATAAATAAAAAAAAAATCCTTTTTATCAGCTATTAGATCTACATACTTAAAATTTAACAAAGGTGTTTTATTTCTCTCTTTTTTTTTTTTTGTTTTTGTGGAGCTACGCAAAAAAAGCTTTTTTTGTTTAATTTGCAATTCACGTAAAATTAACTCATTATAAACTTCTTTATCCTTCAATCTGTGTTGTTTAATTTTTCAGTTCACCCGTGCGAAGAACGGGTATACCAGCTAGTAATTCCATATTACTTACTCGTATATTCTTAAGAATGTTGAACTTTCTCAGTCGCTTAACAGTAAATATAATTATTAATATAGTTTACACATATAAATTAACCTCAGATTTCTTACACAATGAGTTCTGAGACTTTGACAATTGAGCGTAAGGATCGTAAATTTATCCTAAATAAGAATTCGAATCTTTTGAAATGCTAACTTATAAACAAAACAAACAAACAAAATAATAATAACTACTAGAGCTGGACCCGATGCGAGGGTAGTGAAGAGACACCATCGCGCGAGTTGGACCTCGATGCGAGGGTAACGAAGAGACACGATCACGCGCGCTCATTGGTCAAATCAAATATCGCACGCTTACGTCACTTCGTGTTACCCACTTCGTCCCTTTTGACGAAATCACTCCTACAAATTTGGCAATCGAGAATAAAAAAGTTAGCGAAAATCTTGATTTCTCTGGGCCCAGGTACTCCAAAAGTCTTAAGACGTCTGTGGCGAGAGGAGAGGGGTGTACGAAAACGAAAATTCAAGCAAGACAAATAGATGCGTTTCCAATCCAATGTTTATTTTGGGGGACGTTTGGTTCCGCTGATTACGAAGAGAAAATGACCCTCTCTCCTACACAACAATAAGTGGACTGCCACTAGCGAGGCATTTACAGTAACCTTTTTGGAATATTGGCGCTCCCAATTAAGCCAAGCTCGTCAACATCTCGCCTTGAAATATACATTTCAAACCAATAATACATTCACATAAAATTTATACAGAGGGTATAAAACAACATACATAGTAAGAACTGAAATATAATCAACAATAAAAAGTATAAGAATTAAAAATACAATCGAAATCAAAGCAATAGTAATCATTACAGTACAATCAATAATCAAAGGAAATAAAATTTTTTCAATATTTACATTATGTAAAAGGTAAAATAGCAATTTTTGAAATAGGTCTTTTAGCAAGTTACCATTTGCTAATTTTAATTGAACAGCTCTAATTTTGCCATCAGTACCTGGGTACGTTTGGACAGTTTTTCCTTTAATCCAATGAGCTATGGGAAGATTATCTTCCTTTAACAATACAACAGTATTAATTTTTACATTAGATTGATCAAATTGCCATTTACTACGGGCTTGCAAATTATTCAGATAATCTTTTTTCCATGACTTCCAAATATTTTGTACAATTTTAGTAATTTTTCTATATTTATCAAATTTATTAGTATTGACAGAACATAAATCTGGTTCAACAATAGCATTAAGTGCACGCCCGATGAGAAAGTGACCAGGTGTAAGAACTTCAAAGTTTTCAACTTCAGCTGAAAATGGAATAAGAGGTCTAGAATTGAGAATTCCCTCTATTTGAACAGTTGTAAGGAATTCTTCTAGAGTCAAAGCTAATTTATCAATAATCCTTTTTGCATGAAATTTAAAAGACTTGACTCCAGCTTCCCAAATTCCTCCGACATTGAGAGATTTGGGAGGTATAAATTTCCAATATACTCCTTCAGTAAATAGAAAACTAGACACTTTCTCATCTGGTTGTATTACAAGATTATGCAATTTTATTAAGTCTCTAGAGGTTTTAACAAAATTTGTGGCACTATCAGAAATTATACTTGCACATTTACCACGATGAGAGAAAAAACGTTTTAAAGTAGCAATGAGAGCATCTGAATTTAACTCAGTCACAATTTCTAAGTGAATCGCACGAGTTGCGAGACATACAAACACAGCAACATAAATTTTATTTAAAACCCCTTTACGTTGATTTTTAAATTTAACAAAAAAAGGTATGGTAAAAAGGAAATGTTTCCGTTACTCTTTCTTTAGGTAAATTTCCCATGATTTGACTGGTTAAAATTGGTTTGTTTTTGAAACAAATTACACAATTACGCATGATTTGTCTACACTGATTTCTGCCGTTAATAGGCCAAAATTGCTGCCTTACAAGATGAAGTAGAGTTTTTGGTCCTACGTGCAAGAATTTTTTATGAAAATAATCTAAGATTAATAAAGTAAGTTTATGGTCTTTTGGTAATATTATGGGATGTTTAGCATTCTCACTTAATTCAGAATTAATTAATCTACCTCCTACTCTCAAAATTTGATTTTCATCTAAAAAAGGGTTTAAGGATTTTAACTTACTTTGCGGTGGTATATTATTACCCAATCTTAAGGCTTTTAGTTCTGCGTTGAATTCCTGAGTTTGAGCCTGTCGTACTGAAGCATCACGAGCATGATTTAGTTCTCTACTAGTTAAAAAGATATCATCTACATTCTTTTTTTGTAGCTTCTGCAGGAACCTAAACAAAAAAACTTAAAATTCTAATTAATTTCATACAACTAAAGGGTGTTTTTTTGAGAGGTATAGAACTTGAAATTGCAATAAAACAACGATGTATTATTCGATTAGCATGAATTTTTTTTTATTCGAAAGATAATCTTGTGGCATTACATTTTAAATATGATTTCTGGCATATGACTGCCACGGCTGGTTTGGATGTAGTCCAATCTGGACGTCCAATTTTCGATGACTTTTTCCAACATTTGTGGCCGTATATCGGCAATAACACGGCGAATGTTGTCTTCCAAATGGTCAAGCGTTTGTGGCTTATCCGCATAGACCAATGACTTTACATAGCCCCACAGAAAATAGTCTAGCGGTGTTAAATCACAAGATCTTGGAGGCTAGTTCACAGGTCCAAAACGTGAAATTAGGCGATCACCAAACGTGTCTTTCAATAAATCGATTGTGGCACGAGCTGTGTGACATGTTGCGCTGTCTTGTTGGAACCACAGCTCCTGGACATCATGATTGTTCAATTCAGGAATGAAAAAGTCAGTAATCATGGCTCTATATCGATCACCATTGACTGTAACGTTGTGGCCTTCATCGTTTTTGAAGAAGGATTCCACCAGCCCATAAAGCGCCCCAAACAGTCAGTTTTTCTGGATGTAACGGTGTTTCGACATACACTTGTGGATTAGCTTCACTCCAAATGCGTCAGTTTTGTTTGTTGACGTAGCCATTCAACCAGAAGTGCGCTTCATCGCTAAACAAATTTCGCTTATGAAAATCGGGAACAACGGCAATCTCGTTTTGGGCCCATTCGACGAATCTACGCCTGGCTTGATGATCGTTTTGATGAATTGCCAAACCAAACTGAGAATAAATCACTTGACAGCTGTTAAATCGGTTGCCATCTTGGAAAATAATGTTAACTTAAACTTCTATACCTGAAAAAAAAACACTCTTTACTACTTTACACAGGGGTTTCACCCTCCCTAAAAATATTATAATTGCTATAATAGGGGTAGTTTATGTTTTTGAAACTTAACCTGTGTGAAGAACGAGCATTTCAGCTGGTATATAATATATATAAAATACATTATTAAAATTTATAAGCAAAATACTTTATAATTAATATAATAAAAGTAATATATATCTTATAAATTAATTTAATTATTTTACAATTTTTTAAAATATTAAATAAGTCTTTATCAATAAACGATATTTTTTACAGCCATTTTTTAAGATAACGATATGTCACAACTAATTTCTCAATGAACACTTTTAATCAGTTTTCTTTTTATTTCAAAACCTAAGAAGGAAACTATTGTTATGTAACGATTGATTGAGTAAATGAAAATACCAAACGCCTGTTATTATTTTAAGCTCTAAGAAAATAATTATTGTTAAAATAATGAATATGTTAGTTTTGTATAATATACTTTTTTCCGTCAGATGCATGTTTAAATGATTTACTAAATTTCTTTTGTTTTTGAATGTTATTTTAGTGAATGTAAACTAGGAATATAGGCTTTTCTCCATATATATATGTATAGTGTTTTTTTTTACGCTTACATATGTTTTATCAAACATTCAAACGATCAGAAAAAAAAATCATTTCAATAGCTATCTGTAAGATTTTTTGATTCATCATTTATAAATAATGGGGGCGGGCAGGGAATAGTTATACGCTCCAAAAAGCCACTGTAACGCCGGGCTATAGAGAGATAAATAAGCATGTCTGACAATGGAAAGCTGTGGAAGAAATTTCGAAAAATGGAATTGTAATGACGTTAATATAGAAATCATGCACACACACACACAACAGGAAGTGCTAACAGATCGAAGAGAAGGGGAATTTCCATGACAATATTTTATACATTCCAAAATCTTCGCGCAACGCAGGGGTTAAATGAAGGGGAAAGAAGTGAAAAAATTTCGAAGAAGGGGGAATTTTAATGACATCATTATAGCAATCACTCGCATCATACGCGCACCCCCCGCACGAAAGTGCTGGCATCATGAAGGAAAGAGGAAAATAAGTTACACACTCGGTAAAAGCCCAAGCTAAGCGGAGGGGAAAGAAACAAAAAAGTCAAAGTAGTTTCGAAAAAGAATAATGGAAGTGCTGATTTTGTGAAGGGAAGGGACAATTTATAAAAGTAGAGAAAGCCCGTGCAACGCCGGGCCATGCAGCTAGTAACAAATACAAGAATTCAATAGTTTATTCCTAATCAATATTTAATTAGTTTATATTCGCACTTTTAAATTGGATGAATCATTTTTTTGCTATATCATATTTCTGCGGCAACCATCTACAATCAGTGATAAAAAATCAGTACAAATAATACGCGTTTATTAATAAAATGAAATTTTATGAACTCGATGAATAATTTTACTTTTAATTAAACTGCACATTAGATTTTTCTCAAAAAGTACGTGATTGAGGGTGAAAATTTTGTTTCTGCATAAAAATAAAAAGAAGAAACGCATTATATAAATAGAAATAAAAAGAATCGATATATTGCCTTTTGTATGCTTGGTCGTTCAACAAGACAGCAATTTTAAACATGCAATAAAATCAATAAATGTCCTATAGAAACACTTCTATTAAGAAAAAAAAAAACCCGGCAAATCATTAATGAACTCTTTAACCAGTCATGATTTTTCCTTCAATATTTACATAAATTCCAGTTGTGGGAAAGTTGAATATTCCAGTCACGTAAAAATTGGAAACGGCTTTCACGGAATGTAATTTAAACGCCGATCTTGTATCGAATAAGTCTCAGTAAGACCTTCAACCGTTAAATAAAAGCTATACTCGCGAATTCATGTTTCAAATACCTGCTTGAGTATGACAAATAGCTAATCAGTGTAAATCATAATAGAAAAATTACTTATTTTAAATTTTTACTTATTGCAAATAGAAATAAATGAATAATGCCCTATTTATTCGAATCTAAGCCGCACCCCTAACCGTTCTTGTAAAAAAAAATGTGTAAATGGTTAATCAATATACGATACTTAAGAAATATTTTTAAAAAAGTTTAATGAAAAATAAAAAGCTAATAATATTAAATTAGTTTATTACTATTAAAAACTTTCCAAAACATATATGTGGGAGACAACAAGGGGTCCAAGACGTTGGTCTATCTTCTATTTTATTTTAACATTAAACAAAAATTAATTAAAAAGGTAGAAAAGTTTTTACAGATAAGTTTGACGATGATATTCAGAAGGTAACGCCTGCTCGCGCACCTCTCGCGTTCTCCTTTGCTGCTTCTCTCTTAAAAGTTTTTGTTCTCCTTTCACTAGTTCAAAAGTTTCCACAGTTTCGGTTCTCATTAGCTGCGCCTGCGCGCGAAGACTGTGTTTTGCTTTTGGCTGCATGCCACAACGGCCATTCTGACCGTACGCTGTCCGCAGCGGTATTTCCATGGAGACCAGAGGAGAATCTGAAACATACAAAAAAAAAACGGAACAGACAAGGACTATACGACAAATATACAGAGATTAAACATATCAAAATTTTGTTAAACTAGACAGTTTCTCCATCATGTGAAGGCACCTCTTCGACATCCGGAAGGTTCCACAGGAAAACATTGTGTTTCACCGGCATAAGAACATCTTTTTCAACAAGCTGATCTTTGGTTGAACGCATCGATATTTTCCTCTGTAGAGTTCTGGACGTCTGTTCAAAACGATTTCTCTTTTTCCTTCGCTTCCACTGCCAAGGCTGAAAGATTTTCCGGAGCAACACAAACCGTCGATAATTCCGTTCCATAGGTGAAGGGGTAGGTGAGCGGGAGATGAATTCCACGGAACTCGTTTTCATGGCACCATTGGCTTTCTTACACAATACTATATCAGAACATTTTTCTCTTACAATACTCAATTTTAACTTAGTACTCTTAATGTTATTGCATTTATAATCCTTAATTAGAGAACTCGAATCATTTCTAGTATTAAAGTTCTTAACATATGGCAAATCATAACTACAGTTTTCTATCACATTTGAAACAGAAACATTTGGAAAAGAAACACTTGAATTAAACTGAACACCCAAATCTGCACTCAAAGAGGATCCACTTTCACTCAATAAAACATCGCTCTTTGCGTGGCCTAGTTTCTCTATTTCAGAATATACACTGGGATGTATAATAAATTCTTCGGTCAAGGTCGGTGATATTGCCGTTCCAACACTTAAGCTAGGAGAGTGTTGATTAAGAGAAATACACTCTGTCGCAAAAAAATATATGCACCCAGAAGAAATCAAGCTACAATCACGAAACTCGGCAAGAATGTAATCTGGTAAGAGATATGCAAATGATTAAAATTTCGAAGCCAATGAGACAAGGCTAAGTGTGCTATGCGCATATTAGTTGCGCAACTGGGAGAGTTTAAAAGCATGAGTACGAGCGCCATACGGCTATCCAAACGAATCTGATGACTTTGATAGACGATATTGAGACTTAGGATGCCTCTAAGACGTAACCGGCGGCAGTACGAGCAGCTGACGGACTTTGATAGAGCCGTATAATAGGCCTCAGAGAAGCAGGTTGGTCGAATCGGCCGCCACCTCGGTCGGAGCGATATGGTAGTTGCTCGGTGTTGGCAACAGTGGATCACAGAAGGTAGAGTGTACCGTCGCGGAGGGTCAGGACGTCCCAGGAACACAAATGATCGCGAGGATCGTGCAATCAGAAGAGTGGCCACTTCGGCACCAACAACGTCGCTAGCATCGATTCAACGCCACTTACCTCCTTCCAGACATCCAGTGCCATCAAGAGAAACCATAAGGAGACGACTGACCGAAGTTGGCTTGAGGAGCCGACGTCTGCTAAGACGCTTACCACTGACCCCACATTATAGGCAGTGTCGATTGGATTTTTGCCGACTACGGGCAACTTGGAGTGTGACAGACTGGAGACGTGTCATCTTCAGTGATGAATCCCGATTCAGTCTCAGTGCTGATGACCACCGCACACGTGTCTGGAGGCGCACCGGCCAGCGATCCGATCCGGCATTTATTGTCGAGCGGCATACAGCAATTTCACAAGGTGTGACAGTGTGGGGAGCAATTTCTTGGGACACACGATCATCTTTAGTGGTCCTTCAAGGCACTTTGACAGCTCGCAGATACGTGGACGATATTTTAACGCCGATTGTGCTACCCATGCTATCAAGTCACCCAGGTGCCATTTATCAACAGGATAATGCTCGTCCACATACTGCGCGACTCTCCCAACAATGTCTTCAAGGATATGACGTCCTACCATGGCCTGCCAGGTCACCAGATCTTTCGCCAATAGAGCATGTCTGGAACGCGCTGGGAAGGCAACTGCAGCCGTCCCGAGATACAGGAGAATTAACTGCGCAGATGCAAAGACTATGGCAGGATCTTCCACAGGGTGTCATAAGTGATCTAATTGAATCGATGCCACGCCGAATTTCGGCTTGTATAGCTGCCAGAGGTGGCTTTACTACTTACTGATTTTTAACCTTTTGCAAGCTGTAACCGCTTAATAAAATGATATTTTGTTCTGAATTTTTAATCATTTGTTTATTTTCATATACACTACATGCATACCAAATTTCGTGAATGTAGCTCAATTTCTTCTGGGTGCATATATTTTTTTGCGACAGAGTGTATTTATGGGTTTAACTTCTACCATACGCTGTTCGCCAAAACATGAACTTAATGTTATGATCTCTTCGGAAGGTGTTTGCACTCTAATTAGTGAGGAATTTAAAACTGGGATCTGGCAACCTGAATCAATCAATGCTGTTACGGGCTGATTTTCCACAAAAATGTTTACGTATTGAAGATTTGCGCATTCTTCGCTATTTTGTTTTTCGCTCTCGATTTTCAAAGTATTCACGTTTATTTTATTATGGATGTGATCATTAGATTCTTTAGGTTTAAAACGCTTCTCACAGTCTCTTGCGTAATGAGATGAATCACCGCATATAAAGCAATTTTTATTTTCTCTTTCAAGATATTGGGGATAGTTCTCTTTACTCTTTGGTTTAAAGTTTTGTGATCTATTTTTAAAGGGGTCTTGGGTATATCCATAAGTAATAGGAATTTCTTTATGTGATCCGCTTCTAGATGAAATATAAATATCACACTCTTTAGCTAAATCAATAGGCCTAAACCAATCTTCTGCTTCTCGAATGCCAATATGGGTTGCGGTTTCCTTATTTAAAGTTTTGAACTGTTTCTCTTCGAATTTAGCTGCAGGATTTAAACTTAATGCTTTATTTTTAACCCTTTGAAGTTCGACTTCTTTTTCTAACTGTGCTAACTGTAGTTTTGCGAGCTCAATTTTCTGTTTTCCTGAAGTTACCTCTCTTTCGTTTCGCGATACTCTCTCATCTATACAGTTTTGAATTAAAGTTTTAACGAAATCTGGATCACTTTCAAATGTACTACTGTTCTCAATTTTAGTCTTTAGTTTAACTATAGTGTCAGTACTTTCGACAATACCGTCTAGCTTCTCAACAACTCTTATGAAATCCTCTTTAAGAGCGTTTTTATACATTTTAGAAATGGAAAGATCCTACCTTTTTTTTTCTGGCTCCCTTGTTGCTCGCACGTACGATGTATCCAATAAAAACGTTGATTCCACTGATTTCACCTCTTCGCAGGTAATATAGTTGAAATTGTAGTTCCGGCCTCTACACAGGCGGATTATTCACACTGAATTAGTTCCAACCTCTACACAGGCGGGATTTTCGTCGATGGGTTTTCCAACCTCTACACAGGCGGAATAAAGTTGAAAAATTCAACCTCTACACAGGTTGAACGAAGTTTCCGAAAAATGGCGGAGCGTCTCCTTCACGGACGCTGTTGTTCATTGTCCAGACTTTGGTTCAAAATCGAAATTTTAACGATCCCGGCCGAGCCCCCATAATTTGTGGGAGACAACAAGGGGTCCAAGACGTTGGTCTATCTTCTATTTTATTTTAACATTAAACAAAAATTAATTAAAAAGGTAGAAAAGTTTTTACAGATAAGTTTGACGATGATATTCAGAAGGTAACGCCTGCTCGCGCACCTCTCGCGTTCTCCTTTGCTGCTTCTCTCTTAAAAGTTTTTGTTCTCCTTTCACTAGTTCAAAAGTTTCCACAGTTTCGGTTCTCATTAGCTGCGCCTGCGCGCGAAGACTGTGTTTTGCTTTTGGCTGCATGCCACATATATGAACCTATAATTACTCTAACCCAGTGCTTCTCAAACTTTCAATGCTTACGGACAGTATTCAATCCTAATTTTCATCGCACCTCTCTCCATACAGTAATTATGTATTGAATTAAATAATGCTACACCTTGACGCTGAAGCTACAATACGACTTTAGCCTCTTAAGTGCTACCGGCGTATATAAACGTCTCACTCCGCCAAAGCGTTAAATGCCTCGGGCGTATATATACGTGTCCTTCCGAACTATGATCTTCTCTGTGCACTGCTATCGATAAAATTATTCCGAAGGCTTTGGAATATAATAAAATAACTTTGACAGTGTTTTGAAGGATTTACTTATTTCAGAGAAGGCTTTATTTATTTATTCCTTTTCCTCCCACCTCTCAATACATCACATACACGCACCTGCATGGAAAACGGTGACATCGAGGAGTAAATCTCGTAACTTTTAATCGGCAGTTTCAGGATTAATTATAAACTGCACAAATGAGCATGATACGTGTTGATTTTTGTAAAATTTTTATAAATGACAAGCCGATGCGATCGCTGATAATTATTAAACTTGTTTTTAACTTAGTATTGTTAAATTAATTATAAAATACATTGTGCGGTACTGATACATTTATGAGGGTATTATATGAGTGCAAATGTGTATTTTATGTTTTATTATGTTAGAATGTATTTTGTTTGTTTACTTTCAGTGAATAATTAATTTTTGCTTAAATAATCTTTTGTTTTCGACTTTTCAATATACTCGCGCCTCCCTCGAAGTGCTATCCCTCTCCCCAGGGGGGACGCACCCCACAGTTTGAGAAACGCTTCACTAACCGTCAGTATTATGTTTTGAAAATGATTCGTCACTCCCATAGTCACAGTTTACTTTCGAATGGCGCAGGCGTCACCATTTTCTCACAGTGTGTTGTCTTCCTTGCCATCTAATGCATTTCATATACAACATTTTTTTTAAAAAAAATAATGTAAAAGAATTATTAAAGACGGGTGAATATTTAAAAGCAAAAATTATATCATTTTTTTTACGCCATCGACGTATATTTGTTTCATCCGTGTCAAATTGTCAGTGGCCAATGCTATGGTTCCGTTTTTTTCTGCATATAAAATTACTTCCCTTTTCGCACTTACGTCATAGTAAACTCTTCTTGATGCTATAGCCAATAACTTTGACGCTTAGGTGATTAAAAGAAAGAGAATACACAAATGTTTCCTCAATGCTAACAGACAACGATGTTAAAGACATATTGAATACTGGAGATAAACTGCGAAATGGGATAAGTCATCGATGCATCATGGCCAGAATGAACGGTTACATTTTTCTTTTTGAAAGGGATGGGAATTCAATTTCCCCCTCCAACAAATGTTTTGCCTTTGATTGCAAGCCGCACCCGATTTTCAGTAGCACAGGAAAAATAGTGCGGCTTAGATTACAGTAAATACGATATTCACACACTTACACAATAATTCAGGTCTAAAAGGAAAATTTAGTACAGGAAAAATAGCGCGGCTTAGATTCCAGTAAATACGATGTTCACTTACAATGATTCAGGTCTAAAAAGGAAAATTTAGTAATCAGATCTTCATAATCAAAGTTATTGATGAATATTTGTGTAATCATAAACTAGATTGTCATGAATCTAAAAAAAGCAAAGCAATAATTAGAAATATAAAAAAAACAGTAAAGATCATAAAAATAAGAGAAAGAGAAGAAGAAACCTCCGGATCTAGTAGACATATACACTTGAAAACTGACAAGCATGTTGAGTAGAGATCCAATTAGAACGGGTTTTGCTCAAATCGTCTACCGAGGGGAATTGCAAGGGCGTTCTAAGTAAAAAAATGTCTTCTTAATTATGTTTTGTTTCCTAACTTTTTCTTAATACCTGTATACTTAATTTTGTTATTTTAAATTTTTAATTGCTTTAATTTTCTTTTTAGAATCAAAGTATATATTTAAGTAATGTGATTAATAGAACAATTTGTTCATTGTTATTCCGATTAGCTTAAAAAAATATTTTTATTCTTACGATCACTGCGATATTTTGCTAATGATAATTATACTATTTACTTAGTTCTATAAAAATTTATCCTTTTTCTACTTTTTATGTGAAACTCTAGTATAAGATTTTTCTTTCTCTCTAAGCCTATTTTTTAAATTTATTACGTTTCATTTTCCTGCTTCAACAAGGATTAGAATTAATCCCGCATTCATTTTAGTAGAAAGATGTGGCCAGGCGCCACTTAGATCGAAGCTAGGAACTTTACTTTTACTGTCTATTTGGGGGGAGGGGGAACAAAGCGCGTTTTAGAGTGGCGGGGGGAAACGTTCCTCCTTTCCTTTTCAGGGGTGTGATGTCAGACTGAAGCTGAAAAAAGCCGAATTAGCGTACATTCCCGAGCGTGACGTTCAGTCACGTTCAGTCTAGCAAAACGCGCTTATCACTTCACAAATTCTTAATTAAAATTTGAAGTTATCACTTCAAAAATTCTCGTTTTTGAACTATTAGACATACACGACTTGAAATTTGGTAGGCATATTTCTTTTGTTAAGTAAAGATCTTCGAAGAACGGGTCTGTGGTAATTGACTTCCAAGGAGGGAGTTATAGGGACGTGTAAGAGACAGCAATGTACAAAGACCTGTTTTTTCTTGCAGGGGATATTCAAAAAAACTTTAAAGACAACTTACCATATAGTGATAACATGATTTTATTTTTTTACCAATAGATAACGCTTGAATCTTTTGCGTTAAAGCTTTTTTGTTTAGTAAAATCACTCTAGTACTTGTCTCTGTTAATGTTGCGTAAATAATAAGCTCCAGCAAAAAAAAAAAATACGCAGACGAAAGCGCCAAGTGGTAATAATCTCTATGGGGAAAATTTGTTTGTCTGTAAGAGGAGGATAAGCCCCAAAACTTTTACACCCCCTTTTCTGTACGCTACTGGTAAGAGATAAACGTACGAGTATATTCGTATTTCTGTTAAAGTTCTGTTGTTGTTGCTCATGCCACCTGTCTGACGTAGTCAGATCGAGGCCGACGAAATTCATCGTGGCAAGGGGTTAAAAGTACGCCTGACGTTGGCCTTGAGCACCATACAGGTGACAGTACGAATTAGCTCGGCGAAATTCCCCTAAGGAACGATAGATGGCGACACCACCTATCTACACCTCCATAATTTAGGCATGGAACTGAATGGGAGGGAAATATTTTTCAGTCCCCTGCACTCGTGATTCAGCCCCTCAAGACTTTCGGACACACTGATTTAACAAGCACGTACTCCGTATGTACTCGGAGGGTAATTGGTAGCATCGGGCATCGAATCCAGGCCTTCCGGTCTGGAGTCCGATGCTCTAACCACTATGCTATCCACGGCACAAGTCCTGCTCTCTTTAAATGAAGAATCGAAGCTAGCAGAATGTTTTTGAATGCAATCGAAAGATTTAAGATAGGATTTAGATATTAATAACGTAAAAATAATATACACAGCATCATTAAATACTCAGCAAAGAGAGCAGATAAAAGTTAGCACATATACCGGGTGATCAAAAAGTCAGTATAAATTTGAAAAATTAATAAATCACGGAATAATGTAGATAGAGAGATAAAAATTGACACACATGCTTGGAATGACATGGGGTTTTATTAGAACAAAAAAAAGTTCACTAAATGTCCGACAGATGGCGCTGGACAACAAAACGTCAGTGACTGCGCATGAAAATCGCGTAGAAAAGGGGCTGTCATGAGAGAGAGAATCAGTTGCACCAGCAGTCGCAGCATGTTGACGTTACCTGAAAAGGCACTGTTAGTGAAGCTGTATTATCAGAATGGGGAATGTGCTAGTGCAGCCTTACGTTCCTATCGCCATACGAGGGGGATTCGAAGGGGTAAAGGTCCGTTGACAAATGCAGCTGTAGCGAGAATGATTTCGAAGTTCGAAGCGACGGGTTGTTTAGACGATAGACCCCGTAGTGGCCGACCGAGCACACGGCGGAATGCTGCTGAGACGGTTAAGGATGAAATGGAGACTGTAGCGGGTTCGTCTATGCACGGGGAAGTCAGCGCCCGTGCAGTCGCACCGGCATTCCATACACTACTGTTTGGTTGGCACTTAGGTGCACCCTCCGATGCTATCCGTACAAAATCCATCGGCATCATGAATTGTTACCTGGCGATTCCGTGAATTGGAGGGCATTTGCGGTGTGGGCGTTTCAAAAGATGGTGGAAGATGACGATTGGTTGAGTAACTTGTTGTGGACCGACGAAGCTCATTTCACGCTCCGAGGGTCTGTCAACACCCACAACTGCAGAATTTGGGCTACTGAAAATCCTGGAAACGAGAAATCCTTGCACGACGAGAAAGTCACGGCATGGGTTGGATTTACCACATCTACCGTTATCGGGCCTTTGTTCTTCGAGGAAATGCGTGATTCTGGTTTTGTAACTGCTACCGTGACGGGTGAGCGGTACGCCGATATGTTACAGAATCGCATCATCCCCAGCCTGGCTGATAAACACCTGCTGGAACGTACGATTTTTATGCAGGATGGCGCTGCACTCCATATTGCTAGACGCGTGAAACATCTCTTGTGCAGGTCGTTTGGTGATGATCGTGTGCTCAGCTGCCACTTTCATCATGCTTGGCCTCCCAGGTCCCCAGATCTTAGTCCGTGCGATTATTGGCTTTGGAGTTACCTGAAGTCGCAAGTGTATCGTGATCGACCGACATCTTTAGGGATGCTGAAAGACAGCATCCGACTCCAATGCCTCTCCATAACTCCGGACATGATTTACAGTGCTGTTCACAACATTATTCCTAGACTGCAGCTATTGTTGAGGAATGGTGGTGAACATATTAAGCATTTCCTGTAAAGAACATCATCTTTGCTTTGTCTTAATTTGTTATGCTAATTATTGCTTTTCTTATCAGATGAAGCGCCATCTGTCGGACATTTTGTGAACTTTATTTTTTTTTGTTCTAATAAAACCCCATGTCATTCCAAGCATGTGTGTCAATTTTTATCTCTCTATCTACATTATTCCGTGATTTATTAATTTTTCAAATTTATACTGACTTTTTGATCACCCGGTATATAAGTAAAAAATGCGAACCCCTTAACTGGTTTGTCCGTACACCGTACGGGCTACAGAAAGCTGGCTAAAGCCGGTTTACCCGTACGCTGTACGTGCACTGATATTTTCTTCTTTCTATCTTTCATGTACACATGTGTTTAACTCTTATAGTGAGATTATTAGTGCTAGTGTTTTTAAGAGAGATGCAGTTTGTCCATGGTACTGAAATATTCCTCATCCGGGATTTTCTCTGGTGAAGGCGGGAATTTTTCATTAAAGGCAGGAATTTAGATTCTTGAAACTGTTCGATAAAGAGCAAGTATTTGTAAGGCAATGTGAAATTTGTTGCTTGAGAAGAAATGAAAAGGGAAAGATAATCCGAAAAAGCTATTATTATCTCGGTCCCCTTTGCAATGTAAGACTTAGCATTACACCATGCTTCAAATTGTGTGTGCTTATACGAGGGCATTTCGAGAAGTAAAGATACACCGTAAGCCAGAGGAAAAGAAAAGTTTTGGGGAGCAAATTGGCAACACAGGTGTTAACCTTGAACTGTTAGCTTTCTCCACGCTGTCGTTCGGCATTTCAACGGTGATTCTGGTTGGAGTAGGTCGTGTTTAAAATGGCTGCGCCGATTCAGAATCCCGCCAAATGCGAAGGGCGCTCCCTCACACGTTTTCTTCATGCAAAAGGTCAGCGACCAGCGGATATTCACAAAGAAGTTGTTTCTGTTAATGGGAACATTATGAATCGACAAAATGTAACGAAATGGTGTCGTCATTTCTATGAAGGTAGGACCGATGTTTATGACGAACAAAGAACAGGTCGGCCATCTGTGATCTCTGATGCCCTTCTTCAGAGAACGGAGGAAGGAATTCGTGTGAATAGACGTCTCAAATTGAAAGAATTGCATCAGATCATACCGGAAGTGTCAATGACAACTGTTTATGAAGCTGTGACTGTCAAGTTACGGTACAGGAAATTGTGTGCGCGCTGGTATCCACAAATGTTAATGGAAGAACACAAAAAGAAAAGGATGGGCTTTGCGCTCGACTTCCTCACACGCTATGCAGAAGCAGGTGATGAGTTCCATGATCACATTGTGACAGGTGACGAGGCGTGGGTTTATCACCATACACCGGAATCCAAGCAACAATCAATGCAATGGCGCCATTCGATTTCACCAAAAGCCAAGAAATGCAAAACTTCCATTTCAGCGAAAAAATTCATGGCTTCTGTTTTTTGGAACAGACAAGGCATTCTTCAGTTGGAATTTATGCCTTCCGGAACGACAATTAATGCTGCTGCATATTGCTAGACTTTGACACGTCTTCGAAGGGCAATTAAAACAAACGCAGGGGAATGTTGTCAAATGGAGTCCGCTTGCTTCATGACAACGCTCGGCCTCACTTAGCTCTCGTAACCAAAGCACTACTCAAACAATTCAAATGGGAAGTATTGAACCATCCGCCATACAGCCCGGACCTTGCTTCCATTTATTCCGTTACCTGAAGTAACATCTGGGTGGAAAATCATTCCACGACGATGATGACATCAAAGATGAAGTTGAAATGTGATTCCGACAACAGGCGGCAATCTTCTATGACTGTGGGATACAAAAGCTTGTGCACCGACTTAAAAAATGTTTGGATAACAAGGCTGATTATGTCGAAAAATAATGAGTAATCCAGTTAATAAGATGTAACTGACGTTTTCTAAATAAATGGGGTTTTTTTAAGGAATGCGAGCCATTGTATCTTCACTTTTCGAAATGCCCTCGTATATATGCACACACACGTAAAATCCTCAACTGTTTGAAAAAGAGGTACAGACACCAGAATCACTCGCATATAATCAATACAACATCTGTAGAGATTACGACGCGAATGCATCGATACATAGTAAATAAGTTCGTGAAAAATATTAGTTATTTAAATATCGCAAATTTATTTTAATTGCATTTTAAAATACGGTCCAAGTTTAGAGCTTGCTGCCTAATATTAAGCATAATAGTATAAAGCATGCAATAAAGGAAACCATTTTAAAGTGAAATTCAAAAATTACTGCCACTACTTTAAAAATCAGGTCATCAAATGATAGTTGCTGCTACAACTGCAATAAAAGTTTGATCAATGTGATTTTATTTTCAAACCTTTTTACGCAGAGAGGGGGTTAGAGGAGAATATCTGGAAATGCCATGCTTTATCTAGCTGGTGCCCAGAAGAACATGCTTTGTGTTAAAAGATCTTTCTAAGATGTCTGGGAAATTTTAATCCTAAGAGGATATAGAATTCTGTTATCTCCAGCTTGATCGAGAAAAACTCTTCCATTTTTCTACGAGACATTTCAAAGGAAAAATTCTATGAATGGAACGATATCGCCAGTAAGACCACGAACCAATGATCCATATGAAAAATAGATGTTTAACTGATTATAAAGATTGTATTGTATTTTAACTGATTACAAAGAAAAAAAACTTCTTTAGAACATAAAATTTTTTTCCCCTCAAATTTAAAGATTTTCAATCTAGGTCAATGCTTCTCAAAATTTCTGTACTTTTGCGACCCTATTTTCAATCATAATCTTCATCGCGCCCCCCTCCATACAATAACAATGCCTTCATGTATCAATAATAATATACTTTGACGTAAAGCTACAATACGACTTTAATTATAAACTGTACAAATTATCAAGATAAGTATTTAATTTTGTATAAAGTTTTGGGTCACTGGTAGTTATTAAACTTATTCTTAACTTTGTATTGTTAAATTAATTATGAAACACATCGTGCAATACTGATACATTTATAAGTATATTATATCAGTGTAAATGTGTATTTCATTTTTTATTATGTCAGAATGTATTTTGTTTTCCTTCTTTTCAGTAAATTAATAATTTTTTAAATGATCTTTTGTTTTCGACTTTTCAATATACTCGCGGCCTCCTTGTAGGGTTATTGCGCCCCCAAGAGGGGCGTGCCCCACAGTTTGAGAAACACTGATCTAGGTATTATACATTAAGCATTATCCAAATCAGATACGATAGATTGTCACTACACACACTCAAAATTCTATTTTTTAATCCAACTCATTCATATACAAATATTTAAAATGGAATGTGGTATAAGGATTTTTCTATAAATCAACATTCACAAATGAGTAAAATTTTGAATTTTGTCACCAAATTTCTACAAAAAATGTGTGAGAAGTGCTCATTTTCATATTCAAAAAAAAATATATTCTTGTACAAATAGAAAAATGTATCATGTCTAAAAAAATGTGTTCCTCAAATTTCTCACTTAATGTACCCTTGATATATATCTTCAATGTTTATTGTACCCTCTTTTTGTTGTAGGCTTATTTCTACAGTTTAAATAATTCGAATATGATAAAGTTATTCAATGACATCAGAGTATCGTACTTGATTTATCTTCATTGTAATTAGGATTTACATCGAAATAAAAAACAAGCTGTTTAACTACAATTTCAGCATTTTTCTTACTTTGTTAATTGAATTTATTAACCTTATCACACACACATACAGGGCCATTTTTAACCTCACTGGTGCCCAAGGCACTTTAAATTGTGATGCCCCGTCCCCCAAATTTCCAGAACACTCCTTCCTTCACTTTTTACCTTGCGCCAGTTTTGGTTCAAAAGGGATTTTCCCTTTAGATCATTGCAAAATCGTTAATATCATTGTAATCAATATTCATTCTAATATCATTTTGAGGACATAGCAACATCAAACTGTTAAACGTTTTTTTCCATAGTAGATCTCATTTCAGTCTTAAGGGCAAATATTCTTCTCTCATGATTCGTTAGGTAGTGGTACGTTCACTCTGTAATTTCAATTTTTTTCTCGTTTTTCGCCCTCCATTTTTTCGCGCTCTAAGCATGTGTCTAGCGTGCCTAAGCATAAAAGCGGGTCTGCACACAACATTCAGAGATATTAATGTTTCGATTTTTAACTCCATTTAAAGAGTTCGATTCTCAGGGCATGTTTCCTACACTGACAGTAGCTAAGAGAGACATATTTTCCCGCTTTTTCTCGCCCCAACTGCAACTTTGCAGCATTGCAGAGACGGGAGCAATACTACTGTAAGCACTAAATTTTAAGAACCACATTTGATGTAATAAAATGTATGATAAATATTGGAGAAGAACCAAATCGAAAATTTACACCACACACACAAACTATTTCAAAGAGTCAGATATTAAATTTATAATTATGCAGAGAGAGAATTAAATGGCTAAGACACTTAATAAGATTCGATGACAATCTAGCCACCCAAAAGATCTTGGCTAAGCCATTTGGTATCCGGAAAAGAGGGAAATCAAAACTTAGAATGATTGATTGCCTGGAAAACAACTTAACCCTTTATCTACCGACGGTACTTATAAGTACCACTCACTTTAAAATGACATAGAATAACCATTTTTACGAATATTCTGAGGATACTTAGTAGGAATATTCTTCCAAGATATGTGGCAGTAGGGATTCTATGATGAGTATTTTAACGGGGAAGGCGAATAGTTTTATAAAAGAAATTGTGTTTTCAGATGACATTTTGATCGGATTGCGAAGACTGTCAATTTTGTTCCGAAAAAATAGTTAATGACAAAATATAAGTTTTTTTGTATGTAAATGGAGACCTTAGAAAACGATTTGACTATTTATTTTAAGTGAACAGTATGTATAATTAATTTTTTACGGTTGATTATATTTAAGGCTGTTTTCAGTAAAAGTACGAGAGCTCTAACTAAACGCGAAGCACATTTTCAGACAGAATAATGACCCAATTTCCATGGAAATTTGCAATATTATAACTTGTACCTCTGTTAACAATATATAGTGTTTTTAAAAATTTCAAAATATTCCGGGAATACTTTCTTTTTTGTTTTAATACGTGAAGGCAAAGCCCATTTAACATTACGGTATAGGATAAAAAATGCGAAACCCATTTTATACCAGAAAAAATGAATTAACTCGGTTAAAAATGAGAAGATATGATAAAAAATGCTGCTCCCTAAAGGATAGTGAAGCCAGAATAACATATTAATTTTTAATTTCTTTTATGTCTGAAAAAACGTTCCAAATTCTGGTCCTATTCTTTAACATTAACCGAAAACAGCCTTAATGTAAGGTATTTTAAAAAAGCTTAAAATCTATACAATTTGAAAACGTAAAAATCTCAAAATTGTCATATTAAAAAGATTTTAGGTTTCCAACACCCCTTAAATATCGTCCAAGGGGACAAGCTGGAAAACCTTAGGCAAGAACATAATGACATTGAATAGATATTTGAGGAAGACCAGGTCCCATTCGGGTCTGTCACACCGATGAGAATTTATATTTATAAGACATAACAGCTTAACCTTTATCTTATGAGGTAATATTTCTTACAAAAGATTTGTATGGTGCATTTTACGATTTAGAATAAAATCGCATACTAATGAATTAATTCATTGAATTTGCCAGATATTTTGGACAAAAAAGAAATTATTACACTTCCTGTACTTCAACCACGAAAGTGAATCATACTAAAAGCCACAGTAATTTATATTCTGTTTACAAAGTTAAAATCATAAGTGTACACACTAGAAAAATATTAAACATTTTAGCTCTATTTTAAATTATTCGTAAATAGTAAGTTTCGGGAGTTTATTTACCAATACGGATTATTCTTTAAAAATAAAAAGAATAAAACATATATAATGAACCAATCAAGTATCATTCCTTTTAATAGAATATAATTATCAATTATCTTCGATAGGTAATTAAGATCGAAATAGATTTTACACTTAAAATTATCGCTTGTAAATAAGAAAATCTGTCGTTCACGAAAAGTTTCTTTTGTAATACTATAAATCCTTTCCGCTCTTGATAAAAACATTCCCCAAAACAAACATTTTATGAATGGAATAAATCATATAACAGATGATGTCATAGAAAACAAACAAATTGTGGACAAAATTGATGATGGAGATGACTCATTCAAAAACAAGTAGCCTTTACCAATAAAAAGATCACTATCGCATTTGGGTGAAACATATTCAACATATCCGGTCTCTAACTTAATAAGAAAGATCTAAACAACTTTTAAGTCTAAAAATGCACCTTGTCAATAAATCACAGTATTTTTTAAGCTCATTGAATGGTATATTTCATCTGATATTATAAAACAAATCCTTTCCGTTCAATCACCGGCCATCTTTCACAAAAATATTTAAAAAAAGCTCCCTGAATGAGAATGACAAAGATTCAAAAGATATAAACAAATTCCGTTCTTTAACAATACCAAAAGGAATGTCCAGTATTTATCTGTGCAAACCTTTTTTATTTTAACATTTGATCAATATACAAAACGAGCAGCCATTCCTTTCACCATCTGCAGAAACGAGCCCAGCTCGGTTTTTATCCCGAGTTACAATCAAGACGTGACTTACCCATCCAATACATTCCTCCCTTTGTTCTAGAAAACAGTTAACGATCTCGTGATCGATTGTCCCTAACAATCAAGTAGATTTTAGGATCCGCCGGAAATGAAAATAAAGGACGGAGAAGAAAATGAGATTTATAATCGTAATCCGTGCAAAAACCTTATTCAAATAAGTGTCTTGAACTCCTTTTTGTCTCGAGTTTTTTATTCTTTTAAGGGGATGGGATGAACAAGGATATGTGTAGGAGGGGGTTATAAGTGTTAGCGGATACAAAGGATGTTCATTTTTGATTACAGATGTAGGACAATGTCTTTTAAAAAGATGAATTTTCGATTAAAATAGCCCTAACCTTATGAGATCTTGATGGTATTGGATTTGTGATACTTCTCGAGTATCTGGTGTTATCAATTTTTTTTTCGTTATTGTTCTCCAATGCAAATATAAACAAGAGGTTCAGAATATCAAACCTCTTGCATATTTCTATCTCATTTGCTTTTGTTTCGAAATAATATCAATCTAAAGCATAGATCCCCAACCGGATGCTCGCGATGTTTCAGGGCCACTTAGGTATGACTATAATCACAACTCATGCTTCCTTATTCAGAACAACTATAATTAGATCTTTCATAATCTTCTTTTATAAATGTTTACGCAATCTCGACGTTCTTAAAAAAACTACAACAATCTGGTTTTTTTAAAAAATTATAATATAAAAGTCAGAAAACTAAAAATGTGCTTCTCACCTTTTGTATTCTCACTTTCAACCTCGATTGAAAGAATAGAAAAGAGGACAAATATGATTGATTCGTTTCCGAGGCTGGCTAGTGTTTCGAGTTGCACATACATTGAATAGATAATCATAAACTACCGTTGTGCGTTTGAATCATATTATATTGATTCATATATTTTGTTGTTGCTGTTGTTGTTTAAAATGTTATTTTAAATGGATCACTGAATAAAATACTGTCATCTCAGACTATCTCATTTGCACCGATTTTTCTTTCCTCCTTGGATTCTCTGAGGTGTATTTTCTCGTCAGACAGCATAATCATCGAGATCCAAAAGCAACTTAAAAGCATAAAAGATTTTTAAAAAAACCTGTATAAGTTTTGCATTTATTCGTCGACACACGAGCGTTCTTAGAAATGAGCGGGCCGACTGGCTTGCGAATGCTGCCACCAAGGACGAAATTGATATTGCCGTTAATATTCCTAAGTCATCTTACAAGAAGATTATATAAGAAAAAATCTTGGAAAATTCATTCTTGGAACCAAGAATATCCATTTTTAACAAAGGGAGCGAAAGAAAGAAATTTTTTCCAACCATTAATAAGAGAATGTCCTCCCATCATTTTTACACTACTGTAGAACGTCGTTTATCCGAACGTTTATTATCCGGAGCGTCAAATATCCGAACCATTTTTTTGTGTGTCAACTGCATATACTGTATATGAATACGTTCCAGAACAGTGCAATGTTCAACAGTTGTTTCACGTGAGGCCAACAGTGACGGGAAAACCAAAGGTCAGGGATATTTGGGGAATTTCAGATTTAGAAGGCGAAAAAGACTTCAATGACGACCACATAGAGGAGATTACCGACTTTGTCCAATCGATCCCAGGATTTCAAGAATGCGATGAAGATGTAGAAGCCAGGATGGCATGCGATGCAGAGGACTGGGGATTTCAAATGGTAAATGATGACGAGATTGTGACTTCCGTGCAAGAAAAATCCAACCCTATCGACGATGAAACGGATGAAGACGAGGACAACAGCAACAACGAAAGTAGTAAGGGTCCTCCAAATGCTGACGTGTTTTCTGCGTTGGTGGCAGCTATGCAGTAGTACGTAAAACAATCAGTGCTGTCCTACTCAATTACAGCTGCTCAAGATAAGCAGAGACCTTGCAGCGAAGAAACGAAGGCGTACAATGATACAGCGAAAAATAAGTGATTACTTTGTACAATAAAGATAAAATTGTGACATTTTTGCATCTATTTTTTTCCCCTTCAAGCACGTTTCCCGCATGCGATGATTTTCAATATTCGTATAGTGTCCGGTTTCATATACTGCATGGTTATCCAAACAATCACGTATCTGAACGGTGTGCTGTGCCAATTGATTCGGATAAACGACGTTCTAATGTAATTACAATATGACCCAATTTCTCACCGGTCATGATAATTTTTAAAGCTACTTAAACAAATTTAATTTAGTTCTGTCATCTTCCTGTGATTGTAATATTGGTGGCGAGGAAAATGTAGAACATGTACTATTTCTGAGCTACAAGTTTGTCAGAGAACGAAGGAACCTAAGACTGGCCTTCAAGGGACTTAATATAAATTGGCCTCCGAATCTTCACCTACTTCTTTCCACCAGAAGTGATTTCGAAAAGTTCTTTGAATATGTTCTAAAAATTTGTAATCCTTCATAGCCTCATAATTATTTCCCCCTTTTTTCCTGAAATGCGGGATAATTACTTACTTCTGTGAGCCCCGTGTGATACTTTATGGTGCATGTAGATTTTATAATTGCTTTCAATAAAATAAAAAATAAAAAAATAGCACTGAGAGCATCACAAATATTAGTGAATGACAGAAAATCTAATGATTGTAAATCAACCCGCTGGTGGTTTGCTGCTGGCCATGTGCGCTCAAGTTTGCAGGTTCGACTCCGTCTCAAGTCGGTGGATTTTCATGATGCAAAAAATCGACAGTGTCCCTGTCGTATGATTATACGCCTTGTAAAAGATCCATTGAGTGCCTATTTGGCTTGGGTGCTCTCGACAAAATTAATATCCCTAGGTTTCACAATGTCAGAGCTCTGGTGCCTCCCTCTACGTAGAAAACTAGGCGTCAAAATTATTTGCGGTGATTAATATTCCACCTATATGGTGCCGCAATAAAAAAACAGCTTCCGGGGAATGTATTAGGTCTGAAATCTTTAAACACCAATCCGCAACCACATTGGAAATAAAAAAGTAATTGTAAATTTTTAAAAATTACAATCAAGAAACAGATGTAGATTTGAGATGGTTTAAAGGTTAAAAAACGATAGTGAATATTAAGGGTTCCAAATCTATCTTATATATGTCAGGCCCCAGGCCTGCTGGTAAAATGAGGAGGGCATCATCTCTAATAATAACATCTTTGTTTTGTTTCAATCATATAAAATCCATCATGCGGCCCTATGGCGCTCAACCGAGTAGAACAATAGACAACAATTCGGTGAGGAGTCACCAGCTAAGCCTTTTCAAGTATGCGTTCTCCTTCGTCAGCGCTCGCTCCATCTTTAAATAGGCTTATTTACCCACAAATCTTTACGCGATGGTAAAGAGTTCGCTCTATTTTCATTTATTACTTACTTAATTTTGAAGCTAAACTTTTCAAACTTGACTTATATATATGTAGGATTTTCCCTTTGAAACATTTGTAAAAGGTTGAGTGATATCCTTTTCAGAGGACCATAAATCTCAATTTGATTTATTACTGCATTCGAAGCAGCGCCATCTAGTGAGCTTTCGTAGCTCCGGCTTGAATAATTTTTCGGCAGAGGCCAACTAACTACTGCTTGATCAACACATCGCGTCTACCGCATTTCCGCGCCCAACGCGGCACCGCCAGTCCTAACGTCCAATAATGAGAAAGGTTCATTTCCCCGTCTTCTAAAGGTATTACTCAACTTTTAATTAACTTAATTCCTGTATTTCTTTCTATTTGTAATTATCTTTTTTTTTTTTTGTAAATATTTTCCTTTAACTTTAAATAAATTCTCTCTTTTACTTAAAAGAAGTATTCGTGTTTTAATGACTTAGATTCATTTAATTCATCACTCACCCTTAAATACTTACCCCTAGACAAACCACCTACGCCAATCTAAAATCCCGCCTTCTGAAGAGTCTGATTTTTTATTCGAAGATTTATTCGGACTCCCACATATATATTATTATATACATATGTGTGTGTGTATGCAGAGTCTTTTCAAAGATAAAACCACTTAGCTAAGCCTAAATGGTCCTGGGACCAGATCCTCAGCTCAGACGACGGGAGCTCAATTTTGTTTTGACTTTCGTTCTTAAGATTACGTTTCAAATATTATTTCCGAACGAATTCTTTGAAAAAATTCAGAATTTTGAACTATATGTTATCTGGTAAAATGGTATACTCTACAAGTACTTAAATGGTCGAGAATTAATTGTAACACCTAAAGCAATGCAAGCTGAACTAATTAAATTGATTCACGAAAATGGTCATTTCTCAGTAGGAAAAACAGAAGAAATTGTGAAACAGGAATTTTTTATCCCAAATTTATCCAACGTCGTTAAAAAGTAATAATTAATTGTGTTCCATGTATCTTAGCAAATAAGAAAACTGGCAAAAAGGAAGGGTTTTTGAATCCTATTTCTAAGGAAAGCATTCCTTTAAGTGCGTACCATGTTGACTTCATTGGTCCTTTACCCTCCACAAACAAAAGCTATCAACACATTTTCACCGTAGTAGACGCATTTACGAACTTTACTTGGCTATATCCCGTCAAAACTGTATCTGCTGAAAGTGCCCTCGAAAAATTAAAACAACAGCAGAAGACCTTTGGTAATCCCATCAGAATTATCTCTGATAGAGGTTCAGCGTTCGCTTCAAAATTATTCAACGACTACTGTGATGAAGAGAACATTCAACATCTACAAATAGCAACAGGTGTTCCTCGAGGAAACTGACAAGTTGAACGAATTCATCGAACTTTGATTCCAGTTCTCACCAAACTATCATTAGACGACTCAACCAAATGGTACAAATACGTCGACAGATTACAGAGAATACTAAATAGTACTATAAGTCGCAGTACAAAACGGACACCATTCGAACTATTAGTGGGAATCAAAATGCGTAACAAGGAAGACATTCTAATCAAAGACTTACTTCTAGAAGAAATGGCGAAAGAATTACTAGAACAACGCGAATTTTTAAGAAAAGATGCAAAAAAGAACATCGAAACCCTACAGTCGGAAAATAGAAAGACGTATAACAGAAGAAGAAAGAAAGCTTCGTTATACAAAAAGAAGGTGATTTAGTTGCCATCCAAAGAACCCAATTTGGAGCTGGACTGAAACTAAGACCAAAGTTCTTAGGCCCTTACAAAGTAACAAAAGTTAATTCCAAGGATAGGTATGAAGTGGAAAAGGTTGGTCAGCACGATGGACCGAACTCAACCACCACCTCAGCTGATTTGATGAAACATTTTTATGCTTAATTGAATTTTTATATTAGTTATATTATTTTTAATTTTTCTCATATTATATCCCTCTTGAGAAATTAATAGATGTTCTATGGTAACACTCGTTTCCATTAATCACTTTATATTCACTTGTAACATTTATTATATTTTCGTATTATTCATTATCTTTCTATTGATGCGAAGGATTTTTTTATGTTTTAGTTAATTGTAGATCACAACATAGAATATTTTGTTTTTATATGCTTTATTTTAGGTCCGGAATTGTGAATATTAGGTATACATCTTTTCATCTGTAATATTTTATTTTATTATCTTTAAGAATCGTATTACTTGTCTTTATTGCGTCCACATTCTAATAATCATCAAATTTATAGTTGTAACTAAAAATAGTTTGTATTTAAAGTACTTAAGCTCTCAACATTTTGTAAGAGCTGAGAGACCAGCTCTGTCGGGAGAGGGTGATTCTGTAGGATTTTCCCTTTGAAACATTTGTAAAAAGGTTGAGTGATATCCTTTTCAGAGGACCATAAATCTCAATTTGATTTATTACTGCATTCCGAAGCAGCGCCATCTAGTGAGCTTTCGTAGCTCCGGCTTGAATAATTTTTCGGCAGAGGCCAACTAACTACTGCTTGATCAACACATCGCGTCTACCGCATTTCCGCGCCCAACGCGGCACCGCCAGTCCTAACGTCCAATAATGAGAAAGGTTCATTTCCCCGTCTTCTAAAGGTATTACTCAACTTTTAATTAACTTAATTCCTGCATTTCTTTCTATTTGTAATTATCTTTTTTTTGTAAATATTTTCCTTTAACTTTAAATAAATTCTCTCTTTTACTTAAAAGAAGTATTCGTGTTTTAATGACTTAGATTCATTTAATTCATCACTCACCCTTAAATACTTACCCCTAGACAAACCACCTACGCCAATCTAAAATCCCGCCTTCTGAAGAGTCTGATTTTTATTCGAAGTTTTATTCGGACTCCCACATATATATATGTATATACATATGTGTGTGTGTATGCAGAGTCTTTTTAAGGCTAAGCCTAAATGGTCCTGGGACCAGATCCTCAGCTCAGGACGGGAGCTCGTTTTTGACTTTCGTTCTTAAGATTACGTTTCAAATATTATTTCCGAACGAATTCTTTGAAAAATTCAGAATTTTGAACTATATGTTATCTGGTAACTTTAACAAGAGAGATTATTACATGTTTTCTATCCATGACTACGCTTCAGGCATTTCCATCGTACAAAATCATTACTCATTAAGTCAAATGGTGGGGCAATCAGTTTTCGCCTAGATTAGAGAAATTGTAAATCACACACATTAATGGGTTAGGGCAGTGGCGCACACAAGGGAGGGGGGTCCAACCCCCCCAAAGCCCTTGATTTTTTTCCGATTGTTTATAATTCTAAGTATATAGTACGAAAAATTTAATTAAATATTTGTTATTAATGATGAATTTTATTAATTAATGCTAATTATTTATTCAATAATTAGTTTTTGCTGAGTTTTGTTCCCAAATATCGACAAAATCAAAAGGAGCATGCTACAAGAATGGTGAACTTTCGACCCCGGACACCCCCTTGAAAAATTCCTGTGTGTGGTACTCGCTACGGGTTACTATTTATACGAGTATTCGACAACGAATGCAACGTGTCTTCATATAGGATCAATTTTTTGTAAATAAAATACAGGCTATGATTATCATGGATAGAAAGTAACAAGTGTTTTACCGTTTGGGAGTCTTAACTAAATGAACCATATTTTAAGTCACTTACCTGGGATAGCATGTAATATTTTTCTTATGAAGAGTCAAAGTCAGGTGATATCATTTTCTTAAACCGACTCAAAATACGTCAATTGTAAAAAACCCAGCAAAGCTTTTTGCTGCCTTTGTGATTGTGATTAATAGCACGATTATATAAAATGACGTTAGTGAAAAAAATCATCGTAAAGTAAGGGAGTTTTTGGTCACAGTAGTTAAAAAAAAACTTGGAAAAACTCTTTTGAGGAACTTTAACTTTTGAATGACTTTACCCAGGGTTTCTCAAACTGTGGACACGTCCCCCCTAGGGGGCGTACTAACCTTTCGAGAGGGGCGTGAGCATATTGAAAAGTCGAAAACAAGAGATTATTTAGGAAAATTATTAATTTATGGAAAGTAAACGAATAAAATACATTCTGACATAATACAAAATAAAATACACATTTACACTGATATAATACACTTATAAATGTATCAGTACTGCGTAATGCATTTTATAACTAATTTTACAATACTAAATTAAGAACAAGATAAAAATTACTAGTGACCTCATGGACTTGTCATACAAAAATTACATCTAAAAATTAATATTTATCGTGATAATTTGTACGGTTTATAATTAAAAGCTACGCAAATCGCTCCCCAATGCTACCGTCTTCCACGTTTTCGCGCGTATGTGATTTATTGGGGAGGGGTTGAAAAGGAATAAATAAGTAAATCCTTTGCAAACATTGTCAGGTCATTTTATTGCATTCCAAAGCCGTCGGATTAATTTTACGGATAGAATTGCACAGAAAAGATCGTACTTCGGAAAGACGTATATATACGTCCGGACAATTATTGTTTTGTTTGAGTGAGATGTTTATATACGCTGGTGGCGCTTAAAAGTTTGAAGTTGTGGTGCAGCTTTAGAGACTAAGTATAGGGTTATTGAATTCATTAAAATGTTATTGTATGGGGGGGGCGATGAAAATTATGATTGAATATTGGGACGCAAATAATGAAAGCTTGAGAAGCACTGCCTTTATTTACCGTAAAATCTGGCGTAGAACTTGCAGCGGGGTGTTTAACGAGCACCTATACTTTCAGGCTGCATTTTTAAATTTTAGGCATATTTGCAGTATAACACGCATTCCCTTTTTTACGAAGAAATCTGAAATGTTAGCATACAATCTTATATTTTAAGGAAATTTATTCGAGGTATTATCCCAGACTTTTGAAAAAATAGTACACTTCTAGAACTACAACTCTTTAAGTTTATTGGCTTGCCATTTCTTATCAACAAACAATAGTTCGACGTGCATAGAAGTAAAAAAAACATTATCCTCATATCTCTTGTTATTTTTAAAGCTATCGTTTTTATACACGGCGTATAACGCGTACCCTTAAATTTCAATCGTATTTTTTGTGTTAAAAATGTGCGTTTATATTTGATGAT
The DNA here is from genome assembly GCA_019973935.1 of Trichonephila clavipes. Classification (NCBI taxonomy): domain Eukaryota; kingdom Metazoa; phylum Arthropoda; class Arachnida; order Araneae; family Nephilidae; genus Trichonephila; species Trichonephila clavipes. The sequence continues at coordinate 336,163 of BMAU01020045.1, read as the reverse complement.
GTATTTTAATTTTACTTGTTGACTAACAAGTAAGTACATGTGTAATTTTACAGTTTGCTTTGAGTTCAATGAAGAACACTTGACAATATTTATCTTTTGACCATGATAAATTCAGCCTATTGCAAAAATTTAAAAAGAAATAAAAAAATGCAGTGACTTACGCCGTATATTAAGAACAATTACACAAAACTGAATGTTATCTCGAATCAATAAATATCTTTATAACGCAAAATAATTAAATGTACCACAGCCATATGTAGTATACAGAAAGGAATAGGAAATATAAGTTTCTTTCATGGTGAGTGTATTTAATTATTAAACTCAATTTCTATCATTTCCAAAATATTTCTCGGTAGTCTTAAATAGTTATATTTTATATATGTGGTTGGTTCTTCAGTAATAAATTAAATACATAAAGATTTTAAAGGTATGAATATTTGAAAGTACGTGTTTTGAAGTAAGAAGATACAGCATATGTTGAAAGATGATTAGTAAGTTTCAATAATTTTAGCCGACTGGCAGGCGTAGTTGGTTAGTCACTGGCCTTGCACGCCCAAGTGTAAGAGTTCGCCCTCAGCCAAAGTCAGTAGATTTTTAAGACACACAAAAAAAAAAAATAGATAACGTCCATGTCGTATGATTATGCAGCATATTTGAGATCCCTAGAGTGCCTGTTTGGTTTGGATGCTCTCGGAGATATAAAATTCCCAAAACAATTTCACATCGTCAAAGCTCAGGTGCCTCCCTCTGGGGAGGAAACTGGGTATCCAAATGACATTGTGGCAATTGGTATTCACCTATATGGTGCCATACAAAAAAGGGATACCAGTTCTCGTGGAATGACCAATCCGCAGCCACATTTTAAAAGTAGTTTCAATTTTTTCCCTGTAACAGTGATTTAAAATATAGAGATTAATGAAGTTTTAGATTATACTAACAGCTGTGCTTCTTTGTTGAATTTCAAAAAAGCTATCCAGAAATAAAACGATGCTCATTCAAAGATACTAATCAATTTCACGAATTATTTTATTTATCACATAAATTTGATTAACATTTTTCGATTATACATTAGGTACAAAAGTAAGTCTCTACTGTAGGAAAATATAATATGAAAAGGGGGAGGGGAATAGAAAAAGTTATAACAAAAATTTAATTGATGTCTTTATCTAATTCTAGAATCATCTAAACTAGAATTATTCATCAAATCCAGAATTATTTTTCTAATCTAGAATTATTCATCAAATCTAGAATTATTTATCTAATCTAGAATTATTCATCAAATCTAGAACTATTTATCTAAACTAGAATTATTCATCAAATCTAGAATTATTTATCTTATCTAGAATTCTAATTCAACCACACACAAAAGCTAAAGTGAAATGGATGCGAAAAGATAAGCTTTATGCAAGAAAAGGGGAGGGGGACAAGCCTCTAACAAAACTTTACTGAATGACAAAAACCATACAAAAAAGTGAATGAGAATGAACTTGATTTGATAAATCAGAATTGATGGCTTAGCAATGAAGAAGGAGTAACTTATCGACATATCAAAAGTTTCGACGTTAAAATCTAAATTTAAGCAAGAACAGCTCCTAAATTTTAGTTTGCAGATTTGCAGGATACATAGAAGGCATTTCTCACACAGTTGTAAGCCTTTTAATGACATTATGAGCCACGTATTTAAATTAAAAATATTTCGCAACGTATGTGGCAACAGAAACAAAATATAAAAACAAATGCAGAGAAATGCGACTGCATATAGCTTCAACAGACCTATACTTCGATAGTTTGAGTAAAAAAGTGCTAGTGCTTGTGGCGCACTCAAGAGGGGAGGGGTGGAGGTTCCTGGGGGTCCGGACTCCCCCCAAAGCTCTTAATTTTTTTCCAATTGATTATAATTCTATGTATATAGTACGTAAAATTTAATTAAGTATGTGTGATTAATGATTAATTTTATTAATTAATGCTAATTATTTATACAAAAATTAGTTTTTTACTGTCTTTTGTTCCCGAAAATCGGCAAAATCAAAAGGCGCATGATACAAGAATGGTGAACTTTCGACCCCGGACCCCCCTTGAAAAATTCCTGCGTGCGCTACTGCTAACACATATTCCAACAAATAAATAAAATGCAAGAGTGGATGAAAGCTGGGGCACGAATCAATGAATAAATTATATCATTAATATTAAAAATATTAATAAAAAAAATGCACATTTTTCTTTTATAGTCTTTACTTAAAATAGTTATAACAAACTGATCTACTTTAAATGTTATTTTATTCTAAAGCTTCTTTTTTTTTAGTAATTTGGTTTCCCGGAAACTTCTTATGGTTTTAAGAGTTTCATGAGCAGTGCCGATTTAAGCTCATATCGGGCCCCAGGCGCAAAAGATCTACGGGCACCCTTGGTACTGGAGGATGGAAATTTGTAACCAGAAATTCTGTTTAAGTCCAGCTTATCCGGGTCTTTCCGAGCCTCTGAGCACCCACCCCAAGAGCCTAATGGATAAACCGGCACTGTCCATGAGTCAATAAAATTCGATGACCGCTGATCTGGAGAATTTGAAGCGAACAGCACATGAGAGTTGTACAGAATTAATTTAAACTAAATATAACACATGATTTCATTTCATGATCTAATTCTCTTTTATTTTCCTATGCACACATATTTCTAGAAATATGTGTAATTGAATAAAATTACAATTCATTGTTTTATATGAAAACACTACATTTATACATTACAGACCTTTCAATATAAATAAACAGTGCCATCTATTGTTTTCCAGTATAACTAATCATGTTTATTTTACTAAATTAGAAATTATTTAGCTCCCTAAAATAAAATTGGAAGGATAAAAGAAATTTTGTACAAAAATTTCATACATTTTAATTAAATCAAATTTTATAACCTTGATTTATTCACAATTTTTCACCTTTACTATATTTTATTTTACCTGATTACATTGTTAGCATTTACATGTGTTCTTAAAAAATTAAATGGTTGATTAAAGTAGTAAATACCAAATTTCTCAACAATTTTATTTAAAAATTTGAATATTTTGCTTATAATTTTCGAATGATTTTAAAATTAAAACATGACATCTGAATAAATTCAAATAATTAATTTAAATCAGTAAAATCACTTTAATGTGAATGTTTAATGAATGTTAATTGCTGGAAATTTCTATAGTTTTTGAAAGAATATGGTTTTTAATGAAAGATATTAATTTAATATAAAATCATCAGGAATAATTTGTTTGTATTCCAATTCCATATATATTTTAATTTAGTTTCTTTAAGCATCATATTTAATTTTAGAGCATGAAAAAATTTTGGAACTCTATAAATTCTTGTAAAAATTGTAAGAAATGATACTGTTAAGTAATATATATATATTAAGGTAAAACAAATCTAAATTTTTTATAATTATCTATATTTGATGACTGGTAGTGCCATCTATTGGTTCATTTCCAATATATTTTTTAGTTTATCCATAATACCTAAATATATGGAGCTGCCATCTACATTTATTAACTATAACTATATGATGAAGAAAGAAAATTGACGTTAATTTTTCAGAATAATATTCGAAGGAAATAATGCTATACAAAATGAAAGTATGGTAAGACAGAAGAAAAGAATCAAAAAAGGGTTTCTAAAAATAAATGAGTTTTGTAAAGAAAATTAACGTGGGAAGTATCAGATTACATATATTAATTGAATGAAATAAAAGCAAATAATCATAACATTTTAAAATTTACTTCAAAGAGGAAATTTACTTCTCGTTTGTACTATTTATTCAGACAGCTTTTAGATTTTGTTATAATCTATCATTATCATTTGTTTTGAAATAGTGGAATAAATTTTTTTTATATGATTACAACGTATTCAAAAATTTATAAGAAATTAATCAATAGGATTAGTTTTACGAAAATCGATTAAAAAATTGTTTTTTTTATCGGAAATGATTTTTTATAACTTTTTTATTATCTGTCAAAATTATGAGCTAGCTCTAAAGAAAAAATTCCAGAGTTATGATGAATTTTATGTTAATTGGTATTCATATCTTGATAGCAAGTAAAAACTTTAAAATAACTTTTCTCAGAACAAATAAATCATTAGTTTTTCTTCATTTAAAAGGCAATCCCTTCTTTTTACTATGTTAAATGTCTTGATATTTTTTCTAATTAGTATTATCAATATATGTAATGAAAGTTGGCATGCGTTTTTGAATACATAAAGTGATACTTATTTTTTAAAAAATTAGTTGAATACATTGACACATTTTGAATGAAATCTTTACTATGCATTCATAAAAAAATAATTGTATGAATTTCAATTACGTTATCAGAAAAACCAAACTAATTGTTGAGCATAGCTCGACATGATCCTGAATCAAACTTCGTGAGTGCACATTAGCTATTGTAAGAAAAGTGCAGCATATTTTAATATTCCTTCGTAAATTTTTAAATTAATTAGTTTGCTTTTTGTGGTACTTTGATCATGTTCGCCCTGTTTTACGTATTACTTAAATCAAGTTAAAAAGTAAAATATTTGGAAGAATCATTATCAAAGTTTTCCCCTTAAATGACGCTAACATTTTGATAATAATTTAAGAATTCGTTTATAAGAGATAAACATTTCATTTTCGAACATTTACAATAGTTATAATTTAACTCAGTTTGAATAATAAGAAATGTGACCGCATACAGTTTAAAAATGCGCTTAGATGTACTAGTATTTATTTTAAAACTCTTTTTGTTGTTTCTTTGAAATACGAGCTTGTATTTGATTTTTAGAAATTAAGGATTTTTCTGCATGGTTTTGAAAGTAAATTCAATGAACTTCTTCGCATATAATATAAAAAAAAATAAGTCATAAAATTTTTTTCAAATCGCTTTGAGTTTTATACACTGCTCAAAATAATTAAAAGGATATTGCGGTTTTAAGTGGATCTTGAGCCTGGAAAACTCTTTAGCTGATTGATACATGGTCGACAGACGTAGTAGGTTATATGAGAATAAATTACACATGTTTGGCAGAAAAAAATGCATTTTATTGCGCATTTATGTACAAAAGGAAAAAAACACAATTTGTGCATATGAGAAAAAAATAATAAATAAAGGTGTTTTCTTCAAAGGAAATCATTTTCAGTAGGGGGTATGGTTTCCACGGACGGCCAGCAACGTTGAGCACCTTTGAGGCATGGATCAATGAGGCTATTAATCATGAGTTGGGGTATTCTGTCCCACTCTTCTAGAAGAGCTCTTTCCAGTTCTTGAAGAGTTTGTGGGGGTTGTTGGCGGCCAGCAACTCGTCTTCCTGGAGCGTCCCAAACGTGCTCTATTGGATTCATGTCTGGAGAACACGCTGGTCATTCCATACGTACGATTCCTTCCTCGAAAAGGAAATCCTCAACCAGGTTAGCACGATGTGGCCTGCAGTTATCGTCCATTAAAATGAAGTCATCTCCGATTGATGCAGCGTAAGGCACTACAATAAGTCTGAGGAGCTCATCCCTATATCGGCGAACAGTCAGAGGTCCATCTAGAATGATGTAGAGGTCTGTGCGCCCGTCAATGGAGATGCTACCATACACCAACACTCCCCCACCGCCAAATCTGACACTTTCGTGCACGAACGCATGATTATTCCTACTGCCACGGTCGCTCCAGGTGAAAATACGCCTATTATCCGGATGAACAGAAAAACGGGACTCGTCAGAAAAAAGAACATTGCTTCATTCATTTCTCCTCCAGTTCACAAGCTCTGTTGCCCTCTACCTGCGGTCGCGACGATGCCTTGATGTTAGTCTAACACATACCATCGGTCGGCGAGCATACAAACCTACACCATGGAGCCGGTTTCGGACAGTCTGAGTTGAAACCGTGGTGCCAGTAGCCGAGCGAAGGTGTTGTTGGAGAAGAGTAGCGTTCATATTTCGGTGTCTCCGAGCCGTTAACACTAAATAGCGATCTTCATTGGGCGTTGTTGCCCGACTACGACCTTGTCCTGGTCTTCGGCCTGCACTTCCAGTCTCCAAAAAACGGTTCCAGATCATGGAAATCACTTTGTGACACTCCAATGGCTTGCGCTACTTCGGCTTGAGTTTGCCTCCTTCTATCCCACCAACAACTCTCCAAGCTTCTGAATCGGTTAAATGACTTCGCTGAGACATCGTACTGATCGAAACAAAGCAGTCACTGAATGCCGATCATCCATGTCTTCATTTCAGTTGAAAGTCAAATTTCATTCGCTGCCGCTGAAGCGACGTTTTTGACGTCGAACTCAAAATTAGCATACTCCACAGTTTGAAAATCAGAAAAATTCGCATTTGTGATTCTCTTCTTCCATTTTCGGCAAAAAAAATTTCGGTTATATCTTTATTTTATATAAAACTTACAATATCCTTTAATTGTTTTAAGCAGTGTATTATGCATTACACATGTATTTCTGGTATTTTGTATTGAAAAATAAAGCAAAGAATTTAACTGTTTCTGTAAGTCACTTTCATCACATTTAAAATATTTTTTAATAATTAATATTTTACTGAATAACAACTAACTTTAAAAATAATTCATATTAATTTTAATAATTAACATTTAACACCAAATAAAAATAGAATGTAGTGCCTCATTTGAAATGAAGAAATAAGGAAAAAGTACGTGAAATTCACATTTTTCACTCTGTTGTATAGAGTTAACTTTATAATATTTTGATGCTGTCGATGGTTTCTCAAATGCAAGACCAATCCACATAAATTAATAAGCAAGTAAAAAAGTATTTTGGAGTAAAAATCGTAATTTATTATGGAACTATTCAGGAATTACAGCAGATTTAATCAAAGAACCAAAACACAAAAAATTTGCAAGTTGAAAGAGTCTACGAAAGAGTTTGAGAAATGTCAAAACAGAGATCAATTTTCTATTGAGCCTAGTCAAAGAAAAACTCACAAGAATTTTATTCGCAAATGGTGAATAAATTAGGTAAACTACGTCATAAGGAGTTCTTATAAGGAGGCAGCACACCCCTAACCTCCCTCCTCCTTATGAGAACTTTTAAAATTAATTAGATTAGGATTCACACACACACACACACTGGCGTAACGAAGAATTCCAGCCCCTTGCAAAATTAGGTTTTGGGCGCCAGTCCCAAATACGTACATGATATTAGTCAGGTTTTGGGCCTCTTAGAACACCTGCCCCCCCCCCCTGCAATGCGAATTTACCTGCGAACAAAGGAAAATCTTAAAGCATTTTGCTCCAAAATGGATCTAACTATAAGTACAGGATTATCAGAAATGAAAGACCCAATTACAAAATTTAATAATTCCTAGATAAATAAATAGAAAATGATAATTAAGATATCGTTGTAAAGATAAAATATGAAATTTCACGTCAGACTGACCACCTGACCGAAACATCTGCTCATGCATCTCAGTGCCCAAGGTCAGGAAAACTGAGATGGGCACAGTAGGCTTTGGGCGGTTGCGCCACTGAGTTTGTATGTCCTCCTTTAGAAGAAATGATTCCTTCAACATACTTTGATATTGACTTCGCTAGATCAATGCACATATTAGTGTGTCGTGACAAGTAAGGTAGGAGGAATCTATCCACTTTTTTAATTCTGCAGTTATTTTAAACAAAAGTTGATTGAAAAATGATCGGTTATGAAGGATTTTAATGGAAGGGAAGTTCCAAATGATTAAGTTAGTGTTTACTAACGTCGCACTTTAATCAACATGTGAGCTATTGGCTACGAACCTCGTAATTCTGAACCGTATTCAAGTGACGAGGACGACAGTTGAGCCGGCACCCCACTCTCGCAACTTCCACACCAAGCTATTGAGAGTTTTTTGTGTCCTGGCAAATTTAACGTCATCAGTCCCTCTACATGGTGGGTTTTCAAAGGCATCAAGGCTAGAACCTGCAGCTCAATAACGTCGACCCTTGTTTGTGGCCATGTTCACTAGGCTACCATGGTCATAGAGGGAGTCTTGGACGCATTAACTTGTGAAGAGATTTTCACAAATTACCATTCCCCTAATTTAGTAGTAATTTTATGCTTGTTTTGTCAAAATACGTTGCATACGTTTGTATTCCTGTTCGATTACGAATCCCATTTTTTTCTTCAAAAATGGATTCGAGGACAAGGTATCTGCTTAAGTTTCTGAAGCAAAGTTTGACTGAAATTCAAATTTTTTTCATTTTTGCCGATTTGTGTTGTAAAAAGATTCAGCTGCCAGAAAGAAAAATTTAATAAGATAAAGAAAGAGGAAGGACTATACGCTGTAAAAGTGATGAATTTTAAATATCAGATAATATAAGCGTTGTTTTAGTAAAATAATAATCAAAACTTTCATGAAGATTTTTTTTTTGTCAAAGCTATGTTATTAAAAACCTGATATCTTAAAAACTTATGAATGTATTTCTTTCACATTTTGTATGCATGTTGTTTTAAGTATGATAAAGGCAATAAACTAAGGATTTAGCTCTTTGACATATATAGTTTTTTTCATTTATAATAGTTTATTCAATTGTTACTATACTAGCTGATATACCCGTTCTTTGCACGGGTGAACTGAAAAATTAAACAACACAGATTCAAGGATAAAGAAGTTTTCAATGAGTTAATTTTACGTGAATTCCAAATTAAACAAAAAAAAAGCTTTTTGCATATCTCAGCTAAACAACAATAAAAAAAACCACTTTTGTTAAATTTTAAGTCTGTAGATCTAATAGCTGTTACAAAGGATTTTTTTTATTTATAACTCCCCGTAACACTTTCGAGGGTCGATTTTTGAAAATACCTCTCTAAGCTGATCTCTGCTCAGCAAAAGTAACACATTGTTAAAAGTTTTGTGTAATGAACGCTTAAAATAGTGTAAAAAATTTATATTTGAAAGTGTAATGCATTAATATTACTTTCTGTTGTATTTATTTCATGTTAAAATTGTAATATTCGCAAGCAACGCCGTTTCTAAATTATAATGGCGATTCAATGAAAAACATAGCGAAATGTTAACGATAGAGTCAAGTTGGCAAATGTCTAGCTACTTTCATAGCTCGAGCTTTATTAGAGCTTTGTAAGACCCGCCGTGTAGGGGAACGGCTTCACATATTAAAATTATGTTGGCGGATCAATGGGTGACGCCAGATGAATTGGGAAAAGCGTGCGATATATTTTTCATTTCGATAAACAGATCGCTGCATGACTCGCGAAACCCAAATACTTTTAAGAGTAAAAACGATGATGAAGAACCTCGCGAACATAGCTAATGCAAATCATTTCCAAACACAGTTTCTAAAACAGAACCAAAGTGTTAGAATAGACAGAGCAGTGTCATGTTATGAGGAATTGTACCAAAAAAATGATGACATCAGAAATTGAAAATCAATTGAAACTTCTAAGCCTGATCCAAATAACTTTTTATTTAATGAGTTGCAGTATGTAGACGTAATTGTTGATAATATCCCACTAAGTACTATTTGGACTCTGGCGCGAATTTAATAATCATAAACAAAAAGTACGTTTCGGAGAAAAAAAGAATTCATTCTCAAATCGTTTTGACGAGTTGTTTTGGCGAAAAGAGAAAGGCGAACATTTCAGAATTTACGATCTCATTGAAGGGTGGGGAAAATAAAAAAAATATCAGCTGCGGTGTGCGAGATCGAGGCAGCAATAATAATGCCCTTGAAAATGCATGAGTGTTTAAAAAGTGGGTCACAGGATGAGTTAAGTAATCTGGTATGTTCAAAGAATGGAACAGCGAAGGAAAATCATATTATGCTTGTAACGAGTGATGAATTGACATATAATATAGTGAACACTCAAGAAACCGACGAGAATATTAGAAACATTAAAAGCTTTTGCCAGCAAACAAAACTACCAAGCTCATCCTAAATGATAATGTGTTACTTAAAATTAGTGAAAATCAAGAATTGTTAGTCGTTCCAGAAATGATCTAAGTAAACGTGATTAAGAAAGTTCATTCATTTAGACATTTTGCAGTGACAAAGACTGAAGAGTTGGTGAGAAGAGACTATTATTTTCCGACTATGAGAAAATGTGTTGAAAATGTAATAAAGAACTGTGTTGAATGCAGATTAACCAACAAGAAGATGCAAGAGGAGAATGGGAGAACCTACTACCGAAAACGGAAAAAAGCTCAATATCAGAAAGGAGAGTCGGTAGCAACCGTGAGGACTCAATTTGGAAACAAGATGAAGCCATGGACTTTGCATTGATGAGAGAGGAAGAATGAACTTGTTTCAAATATTTGTGTTTCTGTATATTAACCTTTGTTCTTTGTTGGTTTTTTTTAGTTTGTTTATTTCAGACCCTTAGTACGTGAGCAGTGAGGACACTGCTTGCGTGGATGGTCGAGAGTTGGGGGAAATTTCCACTTGAACATTCTTTAGAGGGCGCTGGCAACGCAGCCACCAGCAAGTTAACGAGGGAGATGGAATTCAGCGAGTGGACTCTAGACGCGGTGGTCGATGATCCAGGGCTGAGAAAAGGAGCGACGAGAACAGTGACCGAGTAGCGATCCACCACCCATTGTTCATAAGAGAGACGCGTAGGTCACTCTCAACACTATCGTGAAGATTGAGTGTCATCAATTGTACTAGAACTGTTGTTAAAAGCCAGAGGTGTTCAATCAAATTGTAAATATTTTATATGTGTTAAACGTCAGTCGTAGTGAGTAGAACTGTATCTATTGTCCAACATTAAACGTTAGTTTAGCAAAAAACGAGTGTAATCATTGAATACCCCTAGAACTGTGTCATAATCCCACAAATATATATATATATATATATACATCGTGTTCAAATTTTCAATCATTAATAAAATACTTTTTATTCATCTATTGAAGTCCAAATACATTTTTAAATATTGTAGTGGATGAAACTTGATGCTAATACGGTTTTTACAAATATTAATACATTAATCAAATGTTATTTTTTAATTTTAAATTTATTCTGCTTTATTTCTGTGAGGAAGTTACAACTAACTCCAACAGATGGCGCCACTCAAATTTAAATATATATTTTTTTAACTCGTAGTTGATGACACGATGTTAATACATATTTTTCAAAAAAAAAATCATTGATTAAATTTAATTAACTAAAAATTTTTTTTTTTCTTGACCTAAGGAGTATAATTGACTTAAAATTTTTTTTTTACATTACTTGTGAAACAGCATGCATCTTATAAAAAATTCTATAAGAAAATGTGCAGTGATCCATAACTTTTTGGTAAATTTGAATATATTTTAGATTTTAGTTCATTGCATATATAACCGTATTAAATATTTTGTAGAAAAAAATAATTTAAATATATGGCTTTGATTTCTCCATAAAGAGTGTTTTGAAATTTGACATAATTTTCATCAAATTTTACCTAAAACTCCTCATTTTTTAATCAATTAAGTTTTTCATATAATTTCCTGATTGGTGTTTTTCTTTAATTAAGTCATCAGCACTAACAAAATAACGTACAATTACAAATAGAATGGTATTTTAGATAATTTGTCTCCGAACTTAAATAGATCCCTTAAATTTTTTTTTATTGTCTTACGTATAACTTATGTCTTTTTTCTTAAACAATCTGTTTTTAATTATATTAACTATTTTATTTTGTGTGATTTTTAAACGGTTAAGGCTTGAACCATCTTTTAGGAGGGAGAATTGTGAAGAATTTAAAATTTTCTCTTATCAGAGAAAAATTGCCAATGTTTGCTTTAGTGTTACGGATTATTAATTTGCTCGATTTATTAATTTCAAAAGGTAAAACTGAAGATCTTTTAGTAATAGAAATAAGTAACTCATGTGATGAGGCGAGATTTTAAACAATGCGAATTTACTTTTTAAAAGTATTTTTAGGAAAGTGTCAACTTTCAGCTCTTAAAACCCATGTAAGAATATTTGATAATAAAAAATTAAATGCCCAGAAGAATAAGATAAAACTAATTTAATTTAGTTTGAAATTCTAAGCAAAAGTAAGGTTTTTTAAAATGCCAATTTTAATTCCAATGTTATTTTTTTTATAACAGTGATGGCAGAAGTCATTATAGGCAAAATATTGATTTGAATAATAAGTAATATATACATGAAAAACAAAAATTATTCAAAGAAAGAGTCTTAAAATTACCTCCAATGTATCCAAAAGGGAGGTAAAAAAATTACCATAATTAACGTTGTTAATAAATTTAGGCTTTCTTTCCACAATACCATATATTGTTTAAGGATTTATTAGTCTTCTTTTTACTTTATTTACTGCTATATATATATATATATATATATATATATGTATATATATATATATGTAAAAGATAATTAAATTAGATTAAAAATTAATTCCCTATCTAGAACTTAACTCATCTTTCTCAGTTCACATCTTCAAGTATCAAACTAATCACCCATTTATTTCTTCCGAACGTATAGCCTAGCGAATAAACATGTCTAATTCCAGATTGTTAGATTTAATAGTCCCCATATGTCAGCATTAACTTTCAAGTACAATCATAAAAGCCGCGATACTTACCGCATCTGTTTTTTAAGTGAATCCACTTAAAACATCCCGTGGCGTTCTTTTTTTCTCTCTCCGCTCAGCGTCAGAGCTTGTACAGATTTCATCGAATAAAGACCCTCTTCTTAAAAATTAAGTTCGATTCTGACTCGAAACATGTCATATATATATATATATATATATATATATATATATATATATATATATATATATATATATATATATATATATATATATATATATTCTTAAAATAAATATATATATTCTAATAAATCTAAATATATATATATATATATCTTAAAATTACTCATTTTCTTAATTTTCGGTTTCGTGCTCTCCTGTTCCAGTTTTTGTATACACTACTTTTGATTTTTTAGAAATAAATTTGAAAAAAAAAATGTCAAAATAGTTTTGTAAAATGTGTTTCAAATGTTTTTCCAGTCAGTGGAGTCTTAATACTTCTTGAGTCCTTGAGTCTAAATGTAAAAGTAGGCCTCAACTTTGAGACCCTTTTAAGTAGACAGTACAATATATGTAGCATAAGCTATCGAATACTCGTAAAAAGGGTAGCAAACAACTCCACGAATCTAGGCACAAACTAAGTCGACCAGCTGCCGCATTTCAAAATAAATAAGTAAAGATAAGTGTGATGAGTAAAGATAAGTATATAGTAGTGGGCCCAGGCCAGTTGTTTTCAAACTATTTCCACTCACTGAGCCCGGAGAACTATACGGTGTTTTCGTGGAACCTCATTCCCCGCAAACACTTAAAAGAATGTATCTCAAAATAATATTTAAAATAGAGCGACATGTTATGGATACTTTATATAAAGACTATTAAAAATCTATGGTATTTGTTATTAAAAGATTTTAATGTAATTTTAATATAATTTATTCACATTAATATTGCTTTGTCATCCAAGTGTCACATACCAATGCATTATATTTAGTAACTGGGATATGTGCTAGCATTTTTTTTCAGAAACTCTCAAAATCTCTGTCCATTGAAATGATTTGCAATAGCATTCATATTCTGCTTTTAATTTGTTTTAGTGTTTTATTTTTGTAGCCAATCACGTTGAGGAATAGTTTTCACTTAAATTCTTTGTTCTGAATGACATTTAAATGTTTATAGCGCTGTGTGAGAAGATACAATTCATTCAAGAAAATGAATTTTCAACCTAGAATTTAGGAGCTGTTCTTGCTTAAATTTAAATTTTAATGCCGAATCTGTTGATGCTTCCTATTCTATACAATAGATATTTTTTTCTCACAAATGAAAAAAGATAAATTCCAAATAGAAAACAATTTAATTCTGCTAAACATTGTACCAAGGAATATAAAATTATTTTGGAGAACCCACGATATTAAACAACAGAATATTCACATGCATATAAGAAAAACGCGTGTTTTAATATTCTACTATAATAAAAGTATAAATAGAGTGTGAAAAAATACAGTTATACTATGTATAAATAAAATTTGCAGTTTTAATGACTAGGATAAGCTTTAGATACTTGTGGTTATACAAACTTGATTTGGAACTTGAATTCATTTCGCTTGCATATTGATTTTTTTAAAAAATTTTATTGTGATTTACAGAACCCCTGGGTTAGGCCTCATGTAACCCCAGGGTTCAATGGAACTCAGACTGAAGACCACTAGCCTAACCTAAGACACGGCCATGACATAATAATGCTGTCTTACCACTGTTTTCTAGTTGGCTTTGTGACGATTTGAGAAATTAACGAGTAGCGTGAGACTTAAGGAATTATATTATTGATTTATTACATCTACTGCTATTAATTACAATATATAATTCAGATACAAGTTATTCAAACTATTCAGTATTTCAGTTTTACCGAACATGTTCTTGGGGAAAGAGGAGGAAAAACACCACGTCTCTATGCTCTCTCAATTCTCTTGGGATGGGGCGGTCCCTTCTTTCACCTCGAATTTCCCTCGAGGTTCGGCTTGGAGGTGGAGGGTTGTTTTTCTCGTGGCCATCGGTAGTCGGTACGATATCAGATGAAAGGACAACACAACATTTTAGGGTTGCATATGTGGACAGGAAAGGCATAATGGTATCTGCATAAGAAAACCGATCGTGCAGCTGCGAGGCGGGAAAACGTTACAGTATATAGCTCGAAATTTCCAGTTTTTCAGGTGATGTGTCCGGGATTAACATTTGATGACCATGATCTTATTGAGGCCGAATCACAACGGCATAAAAGCCCCCTCTTTTCGAGGTAACAGTCCTGTACCTAGCCCATTTGGCCCACGCCTCAAAGCGTCCTCGCTTCCATTTGTGTAAAAATTTGTATCACCTTACTGTTAATCACTTTGACTTAAGGTACCCGACTACACTCGGAACCTTGATTTTGCAAAAGAGTATAAACGGATAATATTTATGATATTTAGTGTCACTTATACTAGAAAACGTATATAAAACTGTTTTAAGAATATTATTACAATAAAAATTATTTAAGTACAATATTTTGACAAAAAAATGAACATAGAATGACACATCTTAAAAATATTCTCCTTTTGCGAAAAATGCTTCTATTATAATAATATTTTGCCTGTATATAGCTCAGACCTCTGTACAGAGGCTGAACTAGAAATTTTAAAATATGTAACTTAGAAGTGGATTTATTCATATTTTACTACAACAGAGGGGAGAAATTTTAAGAAAAAAACGCCGATAATTATTTCAATTTGTGAAGGTCTCCTAGGACCTCACTTTGAGAACGAGAATAAATAGGAGTCATGTAAGAACCAGTAGCCATTTTTATAAACAACTTTCTTTATTTGGTTATCTTATCCAAATAGAATCAAAGACTTATTAACAAATTTGACTACTAATATTATGAGGTTTTAAAGGTAATATCCTTTAACTTAATTAATTAATGATCCAATTAATTAATTTATTAAATAACGATCACGCAGAAATTACCACGATAAGAGATCCCAGAATTATATTTAATAATGTTCTTATTGAACATTTAACTTTAATCTCACTCCTAAAACTTTAATGAGACTTTAAACACAAATCTATATTTACCACTCGGAATCTCAATTCTTGAGATTAAATATCTCTAACAAAAAATCTTCAATTTAAATCCACGATATCTTTCTGCTTCAATCTCTATCTCCTACTGCTCTAACTTTACTATTTCGTTTGACTTAAATACTTTATCTAATCTGCATATAACAAGGAATCCCGTCCGCTTTCTGGAGTTGATTGGAAATAGGTAGGGAATTAAATTTCCCTAAAAAGGTCGACTCAGAAGGTTAGTGATAAAGTTCCGTATAGATTCGTCACAAATTGGTGGTAACTCTGAAAGTGATGCGAATTTTTCAAAAATTCTAGTTCAGACTCTCTGGAAAAGTATTTACTTTATATAAGCAAAATATTTTTTGATTATTATAAAGAGTGTTTTTTTTTCAGGTATAGAAGTTTAAGCTGGCATTACTTTCCAAGATGGCGACAGATTTAACAGCTGTCAAGTGATTTATTCTCAGTTTGGTTTGGCAATTCATCAAAACGATCATCAAGCAAGGCGTAGATTCGTCGAATGGGCCCAAAACGAGATTGCCGTTGTTCCCGAATTTCATAAGCGAATTTTGTTTAGCGATGAAGCGCACTTCTGGTCGAATGGCTACGTCAACAAACAAAACTGCCGCTTTTGGAGTGAAGCTAATCCACAAGTGTATGTCGAAACACCGTTACATCCAGAAAAACTGACGGTTTGGTACGCTTTATGGGCTGGTGGAATCCTTTTTCAAAAACGATGAAGGCCACAACGTTACAGTCAATGGTGATCGGTATAGAGCCATGATTACTAACTTTTTCATTCCTGAATTGAACAATCATGATGTCCAGGAGCTGTGGTTCCAACAAGACGGCGCAACATGTCACACAGCTCGTGCCACAATCAATTTATTGAAAGACGCGTTTGGTGACCGCCTAATTTCACGTTTTGGACCTGTGAATTGGCCTCCAAGATCTTGTGATTTAACACCGCTAGACTATTTTCTGTTGGACTATGTAAATTCATTGGTCTATGCGGATAAGCCACAAATGGAAGACAACATTCGCCGTGTTATTGCCGATATACGGCCACAAATGTTGGAAAAAGTCATCGAAAATTGGACGTCCAGATTGGACTACATCCGAGCCAGCCGTGGCAGTCATATGCCAGAAATCATATTTAAAATGTAATGCCACAAGATTATCTTTCCAATAAAAAAAACATTCATGTCAATCGAATAATACATCGTTGTTTTATTGCAATTTAAAGTTCTATACCTCTAAAAAAACACACCCTTTAGAAGCCTTTTATAGTTTTTAATACTATTGTTCGTGAGAATAATGTAGGGGTTTGGTCCATAGACGACAACGATGAGAAGAGAACATCAACCAGATATATTTTAAATCAAAACAGCACAGCAAAGCACATTAAATTCTTTTCATTCATAACACTTTTCATCCATTACACTTTTCAAAACAAAAAACGTTTTTTCTATCTGTTGCCACTCCCTCACAGAGAAACTTACCTCTCACGGTTTTTGGATAGGGGCGCAACATACTCCCCACCTTGAGTTTGGAGATGCAAACTCAAAAACAAATAAACATAGATAATATGTGCATACAATTTTAGATTACAAAAAAAAAAGTACATACAAATATTTCAAAATATTGGAATGAAATTAATTTCTTAAAGTTCTAATACGTAAAAAAAAAAGTTCAAAGGTGTTTTTAAGTGTTTATAAATTTCTTAACTGGTTTGATGTTACTTCCAAATGGTACAGTCGTTGGATTGGTCTTAACATGTCTCCCCTTTCAGTTCGCAATTTCACAAGCCTAATTATTCCATCTTTTCCTGGAAAGAGTTTCAGTACTCTTCCTAGCAGCCAATGCAGCCGTTTCTTATCATCTGTACCAATTAACACGTCACCTTCATTTATTTTATCTTCTCTTTTGATAACTGAAGAACGAAGAAAACCCAGATACTCTCTTTTAAATCGTTGTTTTAGATTTTCGCGAACCTTTTGAATATATCTCCATCTCAAAACAATATTAGTCTTTTGAATTTGATCCAAATCAGGAACATCATTTAATGGAATGTCCTGAAGAAACATTGAGGGAGTCAAGGTTTTCAGCTCTTGTTCCTCGGATATGTAGGTTAACGGTCTGCTATTCATGACCAATTCGCACTCACAGACGAGAATTTGCAATTCCTCGTAAGACAAACAGGAGCACCCAAGATTTTTTCGTAAGAGATCCTTCAAAATTCCAATCAAGTGTTCCCAGAAGCCTCCCCACCATGGAGAAGAGGGTGGATTAAACTTCCAACGTATTTCGTGGACTCTAAATTCACTTTCAATTGTAGTCCAATCTAATTGTCTCAAAGCGTTGTCTAGACCTGTGAAATTAGTACCATTGTCTGAATACATCACAGAAATTCGTCCTCTTCTGGCAATAAACCTACGCATAGCTTGGATGAAGTCAGTGGTACTAAGTGTAGTTATTAGTTCCAGAGATGGACCGCTCTAAATACGGCGCAAGTAAAAAGTACTATCCACGCCTTTTGCTTAGATTTAGTCAACAAAGGTCCAGCCAAGTCTACACCTGAAACTTGAAAAACTGCTGCTACTTCTGTTCGGTCTTTTGGAAGAGGAGGAAAAGGTACCTCAAGATGTTTAATCTTTTGTCTTTTACATGTTAAGCATTCTTTGATAACACTTCGGACAGTTCTTTTCCCTTTCACTATCCAAAATCTTTCACGTAAAATAGTCAGAAGAGTTAATGTCCCAGCATGTTTGTTAACGAGATGTTCTTGCGCTATAAATCTTCTCAATGCCAGATGTTTCGATGGTAGAATTATTGGAGAAATAAAATCTTTCGATTCTTCTTCATTTATCAATCTGGACTTCAATCCTAATATTCCTTCTTCATCTTCAAATATTAGAAGACCTTTTAAACTTTTTTCGTGTTTCTTCATTAGAGTAACATTCCTTTTGTATTAAACGGAAAATAATCTTTTGTGCATTTAACAATTCTTCATTTTTAAGTTCAGCACATTTTCTTAAGTCTTTGGCCTTTGGTTGGAAACGCAGTATCAAGCCATAACCTAATCATCTTTGAAAATCTAGAAAATCTTCTGGCTAACTGTGATGAAATTGATTCTACCTCTGTGTTATTAGCAGAGATGACTGACTTTTTCGTTTTTCTATCTCTACTTCTTTCTCGTTAATATTTACAGCTGATTTCGGCCACTGTTCCTTCGAATTTTTAAACCAATCTGGCCCTTGCCACCACCGCGCGTTTCTGAAATTGTTTGAGTCCACAACCTCTTGATAAAATGTCTGCTGGATTCTGGTCAGTTGAAATATGGAACCAATCTTCCGAAGTTGTCAATTTTCTAATCTCACTTATTCTGTTGGCAACGAATACCGACCACTGTTCTCGACGAATTATCCACGTAAGAACTGTACAAGAATCGGTCCAAAAGTAAGTCTTGATATTGGAAATTTTCAGGGCATGCTTCACAGAACTAAAATGCCTGGCCCCGATGGTAGCGGCCATTAATTCAAGACGTGGTATAGTAATAGTCTTCATGGGAGTTATTCGTGATCTGGCTTGAAGTAATTGAACGGTCACTGAGGCCGTATTGGATTCACTTCTTAAGAAAATGCATGCCGCATAAGCTGTTTTACTGGCATCGACAAAAGTATGGATACTCAAATTGGATTCCTCCATCACGCCTAACCATCTGGGAATTTTTATATTTTTGAAGTATTTCAGCTGCTCTCTCTTTCCCCATTTTAAAAATTTCTTCCTTATTTCATCATTCACTTCATCATCCCATGCTTCTTTAGTTTTCCAAGTGGCTTGCAGCAAAATCTTAGGTTGAATCATAAAAGGTGCCAAGAAACCTATGGAATCAAATACTCGACTAACCAGTGAAAGTGTTTTCCTTTTAGTTATCTTTTCTTTTTCATCAAATTTCAAAGATTCTGAATCTATTTCTAAAGTATCAGAATTTTTGTCCCAAATCAGTCCTAATACTAGTGATGTCGTACTTTCTGAAGGAATGGCGGAACTTTCCCATCCTCTGAGATCAAACATTCCTTCTTTCATTACATTAGTTGCAGATTCGACGAATATTCTAAGTTCGGCATTATTTTGTACACTAGTTACGCAATTATCGACATAAAAACTATCTTGTAATTTTTTAAGAAATTCTTCAGAGTAACGTTCTTTTACTGATTCTTTTAATAAATGGTAATTAATAACCGCCATTAAGAGAAAAGGACTGCTGGTGACTCCAAAAGCAACTCGAGCATGCCTGTAAGTTCGTATATTACCCTCATTGTCATACCAAAGAAATCTTACGAAGTCTCGATCTTTTTTCATGTAAAGATATTTGGAGAAAAGCTCTTCTGATGTCTGAAATTACACCGATCGGTTTCAGTCTAAAATCTAGCCAAAATAGCAGGAACTGATTCAATTAAATTGTTTCCAGTCTCTAAACAGTCGTTTAACGACGGATGGTTATTGATCTTAGCAGAAGCGTCGAAGACCGGTCTTATCTTCATTGAAGATGTTGCGGATGTTTCCTTGATGACAGGTCGGTGTGGAAGGTAATGGGTACGAACAGGTAACTCCTTTCCAGGAATTTCCTCAATAACTCCTTCCGCTAACCATTCTCTAAAGACTTCATGATATTTTCTCTAAAACCGAACTTTTCCAACTTCCTGGTGGTAGATTCAAGTCTTTTTAAGCACAACTCATAATTGTCTGTTAGAAAGGCCCGATCCACTTTCCAAGGCATATGGACCTCGTATCTGCCATTTTCCTTTTTGCCGGACTGTTTCTAGAAAAAGTGAGACATAACCGCCTTTTCCTTTTCCTCTCTTGAATTTTGCTCAATAGTATCCTGTATACCAAGCATTTCTAGATCCCACAGTGAAGAGACAGGAATATCTTTTTGAGATAACATAGTTACAATATTCATACTTGTATCCTTTTTGTCGGTATATCGGGGTACTTTACCCATTAAAGTCCAACCTAACTTGGTTTCTAATGCTACTAAGCCTGTCTTTAATTCTTCTCGTCGACCAGTAATTAATTTACCGGCTACGTCTGCACCCAAAAGTACCTCAATGGGACCTGTGTTTTCTTGAATATCTGTTAAGAATATGTTTTTAGTTTTCAATTCATGTATCCAAGAACCATTTTTTACACTAGAAATGTCATTACAGATGACATCATGATCTAAAGCATCCAATTTACAAATATAGTTACCATCAAGACTACTCAAGTAGATTTTATAACACTTGTGTTTATACATCCTTGTTTTAGTTCCGCCAAATAAGGAATGGCAAAATTCCTCTTCCCTCTGCAAATTAAAACCCAACTCTTCAGCTGTAGATCTCAAAATATACGATTTTTGTGATCCGGTATCGATGGTAGCCCTAGCTTTACGCTCTCTCTTGATGCCATCTACATTTACAACAAGAGTTTGTAATATAACTTCATTCGTTGCACGAGAATGTAACGAATCAACTTTGTTTTCATTAATATTTTTATCATTCACATCTGGTTTGAGAGAATCAGACTTAATACATTCAATATTTGGGCCCATGAACTTTACATGTCTTTTAGAACACAACTGACAAGTTATTTGAGATCGACATCTAGAAGCAAGATGACCTTTAGCCAAACAAATTCGGCATAATCCTTTCCTTTCTATTATTGCAATCTTTTCTTCTAATGGAATAAAAAACGCCCTTTTACAAAAGCGAACCGGATGATTCTTTAAACATAACACACATATTTCGTTTGGTTCATTAATGAATAATTCATTAGCAGACGGGAGTGAGCGTTGGCTCTCTGCCAACTGCTTGCATTCACGCTGATAGGGAAATATGTCCGATCTACTTAATTTTATTTTTTCTTCTGATTGCATTTCGCTCTTTAGAAACGAAACGATAGAATCAAGTGTTGCAGTCTCATTATTTTTTCTTTGTCTTTCAAATGAATGCAATGTATGGGTCGGTAACGCACTTTCGACTAACGGATATAATATTATTCCGCACTGATCCGTGGTTATACCTAAACTACTTAAAGCCTGAAGTTGAGTAGAAAGTTTATTATACAAACCACTTAAAGAAGCTTGTTTCTTTTTAGTAGCGTTATTTAAAACAAGTTTTAACAACTCTCGTACATAAAAATCAATTAATAATTCATTTCGTCCATATCTTTCAACTAAGCTTTCTATCGCCAAAGGATAGTTTTCATTTGTTATAGGAAAAGATTCAATAAGCTCTCTGGCTTCCGATTTAATTTTTGTCGATTGAACTAAGTAATGAAATTTATCACAATTAGTTAAATTTTATTTTTCGTGTATGTTTTTAAACTGATTCCAAAAGGTTAACCAGTCTTTTAATTCACCTCCAAATTTATACAGTTCAACTTCAGGAAGTCGTGGGGTAATCGCTTTATACGGATTTTCGCAATCAGCCAAATGAGAATTATTACCGGAATTACTACCTTCGTTATTATTTTGTTTACTCTTAATATTCTCTAATACACGTTTAGACTTTAATTCTATTCTCAAAGCCTTTTCTCTATATTCTTCTATAATATTAAATTCAATTTTGAATTCTGTTTCATCTGTTAAAGCATCCAAATAATTATTATGTGTTAACTCTAACGAGTTCGTATTTGCCTAAGCAAATGTAAACACATATCAATTTTTTCCGCGTCAGCGTTTTCATTTTTTATCAACACACTCTAACTTAGTGTATGCTTTCGTAAACGCAATACGCTGTGCTGTTTTATTTCGTTTAATAATTTCCATCTTTACTATCTTATTAAATCATTAAATCAGTTCATACATTCAATAATAAATATATGTCTATGTTTAAGATATAATTATATCAATAACTTCAAAATGGAAATTCAATTCGCTTACCGTTATCAAAATCCAAACCAAAACCCGCCCACCCGGGGGCGCCAGAAATATAGTTTCTAATACTATTGTTCGTAAGAATAATGTAGGGGTTTGGTCCATAGACGACAACGATGAGAAAAGAACATCAACCAGATATATTTTAAATCAAAACAGCACAGCAAAACACATTAAATTCTTTTCATTCATAACACTTTTCATCCATTACACTTTAGAAAACAAAAAACGTTTTTTCTATCTGTTGCCACTCCCTCACAGAGAAACTTACCTCTCACGGTTTTTGGATAGGGGCGCAACACCTTTTTTATAAAAGGAGAACGTTTTGAAAAGGTTATTCCAAGTTAATTTTTTGCCAAAATATTCCATTTAAATAATTTTATTTGTCATAATGTCCTTAAAAGAATTTTATACATGCATTCTAATCTAAGTGACACTAAATATCATGATAATTATCCATTTATGCGCTTTTTTAAAATCGCGGTTCCGAACGTAGTCGGATACATTGTTAACAATTTATTTTTCTGATAATTCTCAATTTTCTTACGGTTAACCCCCCCTTTACTCCGTAATACATTATTCATTCAAATATATTAACCTTGCTTTGACTCATTAAACAAATTTCAAATCTCTTGTCTGGTTTATTTTGACTCAAGCTGCGCACATGACGATTTCATAGCAGTTGCAGCGTATAACAGACATGAGGAAGGCATTGTATAAACTTTTATTCTTCATCGATGAGAACTTTCATTTTTCTCTGGCAGCTGTTTGACAACAAACGATTAACTAAAACTAGTTCCACCACCTTCAACTCTACTCTTCCAAAGTCAATGTCAGGGTCATTAAGAAATCATCTTCACTTTCACTCCCTCGTAGAATTGAAACCCGTTCTGTACAATCGCCTATGCCCTGAACACGACATTCGAAATCATATCAAGGCGTTTCTTTCGTTTTTGTTTTCTTAGTAACGTAATTCGAATCAAAGGGAAACATCTTGCAATTTTACCTGTTTGGTGTCTAGAAAATTTTGTAATTTTGAGCTGTTTCGTAATTGGAAATGCCAGAGATTTTGAAATATTTAACTCTAGATTGATCATAAATAGACAATTTTAATCGACAATATTTTATAATTATAACTTTATTTATTAACTGAGGGATTCTGAAACGCAAACAGTTTTTTTAGGCAAAGAAGAAATTTTGCTTAGTTAATTGTGGCAACTTTGATGCGTGCGTTCTAAAATACAATTTGAGTAATTTATGATTTGGTGATTTCAACTCTATTAAAAGATTACGCTTTGAAATTTTTAAGGTATTCGAACACGTTCTGAGAATTTTTTTTAAAAGTAGCACACTAAAAAATTATAAAATAATTTTTTAAATATGAATATGCCAATAAATATTAATATTTAACCACACACACAAACACACACACACAGCAGTTATTAAAATAAATTATCTAAAGTTTACAAAAAAGCCCAATTATAAGTGAAATTTTATCAATTTTTGAAAAATTCTTCGAAGTAGCCAGAGAAAAAATAATAAACTTATATATCTATATAAGTATGAAAAAAAAACATATGTTTTTCTAGGTAATTTACTACAGTTTTAACATTTTATTAAATTCTAAACATTTTAAAACTCATCGAATATATATTGCAAGAAATGTGACATACTTATGAAGCTATTATTAAAATAACAGGCCATAATTGAAAAAATATTCATACAGTAAAACTTATATTTCAACATATTCCCCCTAGAAAATGACATATAAATTTCAGGTAAGTTTCACAGAAATACATCTTTAATATCTTGATTTAGACCCACCAGGATAAATTATGAACCATTTAAAAGCCCACTTCTGGTGCATAAAAAATACTTACTTCCGGTATTTCTAATTTTATGTACTTTAATGTAACTTGGCCTGTATGTAACGTAAGAGCAAAATGATACATGTTTTGTAAAGACAAAAGATTTTGCAATTCAATAAAATAAAATTAAAAAAAATCGAAAAATATGTGTTTTGGTCATTTCAACAATTTCAGATTCTTTAAAATAATTCTAACTAAATATTTTATAAGAATTCGATTGCATCGACGTAAATAAAAGTTTATTCACTTCAGAATCAGTCATTTACGTTCCTCAGCAGATGGCAATCTATAAGAAATTAGTTAAGAAGTTAAAATCTTATCTAATTTTGAATATATACTACTGAATAAGAAACTATCGGATGATATGAAACAATATGGTTCCAGTTGAAGGATAATGGGCATATTATGAAAAGACCTAAGATGTTAAGTAAATGGAAAAGAGAAATAACGATGAAGGTTTTCGAAGAAATAAAATGAAGATTTAACCTAAAAGAAATGAATACTGGACAAGTTTTTAATTTCCTACTATTAGTTCATACTCTCCCTATATATATTTATTTATATATATATAGGGTGTTTTTTAGAGGTATAAAACTTTAAATTGCAATAAAACAACGATGTATTATTCGATTGATATGAATTTCTTTTTTATTCGAAAGATAATCTTGTGGCATTACATTTTAAATATGATCAAGCAAGGCGTAGATTCGTCGAATGGGCCCAAAACGAGATGCCGTTGTTCCCGATTTTCATAAGCGAATTTTGTTTAGTGATGAAGCGCACTTCTGGTTGAATGGCTACGTCAACAAACAAAACTGCCGCATTTGGAGTGAAGCTAATCCACAAAGTGTATGTCGAAACACCGTTACATCCAGAAAAACTGACTGTTTGGTGCGCTTTATGGGCTGGTGGAATCCTTCTTCAAAAACGATGAAGGCCACAACGTTACAGTCAATGGTGATCGGTATAGAGCCATGATTACTAACTTTTTCATTCTTGAATTGAACAATCATGATGTCCAGGAGCTGTGGTTCGAACAAGACGGCGCAACATGTCACAAGCTCGTGCCACAATCGATTTATTGAAAGACACGTTTGGTGATCGCCTAATTTCACGTTTTGGACCTGTGAATTGGCCTCCAAGATCTTGTGATTTAACACCGCTAGACTATTTTCTGTGGGGCTATGTAAAGTCATTGGTCTATGCGGATAAGCCACAAGCGCTTGACCATTTGGAAGACAACATTCGCCGTGTTATTGCCGATATACGGCCACAAATGTTGGAAAAAGTCATCGAAAATTGGACGTCCAGATTGGACTGCATCCGAGCCAGCCGTGGCAGTCCTATGCCAGAAATCATATTTAAAATGTAATGCCACAATATTATCTTTCGAATAAAAAATGATTCATGTCAATCGAATAATACATCGTTGTTTTATTGCAATTCAAAGTTCTATACCTCTAAAAAAAACACCCTTTATATCTTGTTCAAATTTTCAATCTTTAGTAAAATACTTTTATTCTTCCACTCAAGCTCAAATACAATTTTTCAAATCTGTAGTGGAGGACACTTGATGTTAATACAATTTTTTCGAATATTAAGTCATTAATTAACGAATAAATAGAAAAAGCAAGAATAATAGTCCAACACCATATATAAAAAGGAAAATCGCTCGCTGTGTCTCTGTAGCGCAATGGATAGCGCGTTGGACTTCTAATCCAAAGGTCGAGGATTCGAATTCTGCTTGGGATTTCCTAATTTCTGAGAATGGGATTTATGAATGAATAAATAATAGCAAAAATATTAGTCCAGTACCATACACAGAATAGAAAATCGCTTTCTATTTTGCCACTTAATATTGTGATTCTGTCATATGTATATACATATTTATATTAATTGTAATTATTTAATAAAACATAACTAAAATGAAAATTTTCTTTGTTGACCTATAAGTAGGAATTGACTTCAAATTTCTTTTTATATTAGTTGTTATATTTTCTTTTCAAAACACTTAAAGCACTTTTTTACCTCAGCTTTTTCCCCCGCAAAACTTCTAGGGCAGGGATGGCGAACCAGTGGCACTCGTGCCATTGATGGCACGCGACACAATATTTTTGGCACGTCAGTGATCAAAATGGTTTGCATTTTATTTTTCAAAATTTCCAAGTTCATTATAAAGTATTAAGAACAAAAGTGAGTGATCGGTGAGCACACTCGTTTGTGATTGTCTTGCCTTGGATACGTTGTAGACTACAATTGCATATGATGTAAAGTTTGTCTACGCATAGCACAGACAATTTCATTGACACAACTATGTTTTAAAGATTACCTATGTTATATTTACGATTTTTAACTGTTGTTTAACATGGCTAGTTCAGCAAAAAAAAAAAAAAAAAAAGAGCAAGTTTGTAAGTGTAACAGATAATTTCAAATTAGGTGGACCGAGAAACACGGTATTATTAGTAAAGGTGACAAAGCGATATGCGTTTTATGTTGTAGAATATCGATATGCAGAACATCGTCTGTAAAACGGTATTTTGAAACAAATCACAAGCCTTCTTGTTAAAAAAATGTGAACGACAGCAAAAATAATTAATTACTGTTTTACAAAAGACTCAAATTCACCATGTTTTCTACAAAAAGTAGCAACTTACAATTCTAATATAATTTATTTGTCCTCCTATCTGCAACAACAGAAGTCACATTAATGTTACTTTAATTTTTGCCAAAAAGTCTGCCCTCTCATTTCCCCAAGGACCACAGTGGGATGGTACCCATTGAAAGACGATCTTTCCTTCAGACGGGTATCCTTCAGAACTTTCGCAGAGACCTGACACTTCATTCTGCCAAACTGGAAATTAAAAGGATTTTTAGGGAATCATTTCGCCTTACAGCTTCTCGTGTTGCTCGTGATAAGCCTTCGAGTACACTATGTAAGAAATCCCACGGTATTCCAAGTTCTCCTCGTGTTGCTGATGTGGCTAAATTTAGACTTTTAACCGGACATGACTGCCTTTGTGCTCATCTGTTTCGTTTTAATTTAGTGACTTCACCTATCTGCGTTTTGTGTGACACTGGACAAGACATGACTGCCGCTCATTTGGACGAGTGCTCTGCACTGAATGATCTTAACTGCATTGTAAAAAGGTATTGGAGAGCCCGTTGCCTAATGACCTGATGGTCAATGGCCTGGCATTTGTAAAATGTTACTTTAATTTAAATTACACGAATAACTATAAAGCATTTATAACTATACAACGCAAAAAGTATTTTTCATATATATATATATATATATAGATTTTCGTGTTATTCATATTTAGATAGATTTTTTTCGTGTTATTCATATTTAGTTTTTTTATTTTCCCAACAATTACAATTTGACGGCACGCCTATACGTCATTAGACGCTTCCTTGGAAAAAAGGGCACTTTGATTAGTAAAGGTTCGCCACCCCTGTTCTAGGGAATGACATCAGATTGTTATAAAGAATGATAAGTCCACGTTTTCTTTTTCATAAAAATTCCATCTAAGTTGTAAGAAATTTTAGTCTATTTATTGTTAATGGCGTGAATCATTGAAAAAAAAATTACTTTCAAAATCGCTGAGCTATCAGAAATAATTTTTTTCCGAAAAATATCATTATATATTACTATATCATTATTACTATTTTGTAATGACTTAAATTGTAGTTATTAAATTCTTTTCAACACCCTCCCCCTCTTAAAGTCAATCAAATATACAGAAATAATAAACAACTTTAAGCAGCACATTTCGAATAATAAAGGTCTAAATATGTTTATCACATAACCAATCACAAAAGTGATTCAGCGATTTTTTAAAATATATTTATCGAAAACATCTGTATAACTAAGGAGACCATTTTTTCTTACAATGAAAAGGAGGACGAAAAATTTAAGAAAAAATGACAACTTGAATATAAGAGAGAAACGCTTTATTAATTCAAACAAAAATACGCTAATTAGGCTTAGATTCTTTTTAATTATTATCTTAAAAGAGTATTTTTCCATTGAATGAATTTTTTTTGTCAACATATCATTTTCTAATATATCGGGAATTTCGGGCATAAAATATCCTTCATACTGAATTTTATGGTTAAGCACTGCAGTTAAAATATTAAGGCATCCGACTACGTTCAGAACCGTGATTTTGCAAAAGCGTACAAATGAAAAATATTTATGATATTTGGTATCACTCAGATCAGAAAATGTATATAAAATTGTTTTAAGAATAGTATTACAGTAAAAAATTATTTAAGTACAATATTTTGACACAAAAATGAATATAGAATGACCCATTTTCAAAATATTCTCCTTTTGTGAAAAATGCTTCTATTATAATAATATTTTGGCTGTATATAGCTCAGACCTTTCTACAGAAGCTCAACTAGAATTTTTGAATTATATAACCTACAAGAGGCTTTATCTATATTTTACGACAACACAGAGGAGCAATTTTAAGAACCCCCCGATAATTATTTCAATTGGTTGTAACTCTGAAAGTAATGTGAATTTTTCAAAAACCATTGTTGAGCCTCTGTAAAGGGATCTGAGCTATATACAGGCAAAATATTATTATAATAGAAGCATTTTTCACAAAAGGAGAACATTTGGAAAAAATGTTATTCTAAGTTCATTTTTTGCCAAAATATTGTATTTAAATAATTTTTTTTGTCAAAATGGCATTAAAACAATTTTATACAAGTATTCTAATCTAAGTGACACTAAATATCACGAAAATTATTCATTTATGCGCTTTTTTAAAATCACGGTTTCGAAAACAGTCGGATACCTAACATTCAATTTTGTGTGATTTCTCACTAGTCACTTCACAAAAATCATTACCAACTGAAAAAAACTCTTTCAACTGCTGCATTAGTTCCAGGGCAGCAATAACATAAATTCAACAAGAATAATTACATTTTCAAATGGAATGTGTTCATTTTTGAAATGTGGTTCAAGTAATTTCACCTATCTTTTACCAATTTCTCAGCATGTCGATTTTCCAATTGTTCTAATTTATTAGAATTTAAATATACATTCAGTCTTCTTTCTACTTCAAACAGATAATTGTCATCGATTATAATATCAGGCATTTCTTTACATAACAACTCTACGTAATTTTCTATACCTACCCAATTTATACTTGCGACAAAATCAAAAAGTACCATTGAAAACGATTATTTCTTGTGATATTTGTTTCAAACCATTCTTCGACATTTTGGTAACATGTTTGATTCATCTCTGAATACAGAGATAAACAGATCAGATTTAAAACATTGAAAAGGAGGTGAAAAAGGAGGACACTTTTCAAGGAAGGACAGAACCTATAAAAGGACGACTGTCCTTCCTAAAGGAGGATGGTTGGGGTCACCTTAGTATAACTCGACCGGTTTCGACTTTTAAATCGCTTTCAATTTGTTCTAAAATTTATAAAACAATCATCACGATAAGATATACATTTTGTGAGATGAACAGGAAAATGTCAAAAATTATTTATTTTTTAAAACTGTGGTATCTCTTTCCTCTTCATTCTTCTGTGTCTAAACTACTACGAAACAAACGGCAATAAATGATGACATATGATTCTTAGATTCGTAAAACAGTTCGAATACATCAGGGCAGTGACCTCCAAATTAGTTTTGACCAAATACCTGTAAAAAGAAAAAGAAAAGGAGAACCCCCTTTTCTCTCTCACACACAATATTTATGTGTATATTCTCTACATTTAAATACCTCCTTTCTTGTTTTATAGAAGGCGATGCTGTAGCGCTTATGATTAAAAAAATAATACATCGACTTTCGCTACTCTCATTTACGCGAACCCGTAGTTACGAGATTTTCAAATCACGTTGATTCGTCTTTTGTTTGAGTGCTACACATCTCGATTACTCACTCCCCGCTTCATGTTTAGCAAAACATATTCGGACGTATCGTGAGGAATCAACGCAAATCCATAATAATTTATTTTTTTATTTACGGAGTGTGTAATTGATATTACATGTTATAGTTGTTATACCGTGTTCATTATTATATGTATTATATCTACTCAGATTTGAGAAACGGCTATGCGATACAAATGAAGTAGAACTGATTCTTCTGCACCAAAAACGAAGAGAAAAACTTTATCTTTAAAATGTAAACTTAACATTATTAAAGACTTCGATACAGAAATGAGAATTTGTGAATCAGCATGCAGGTTTAATCTAACGAAATCGACGGTCAGGACAGTAATAAAAGGCAAAGAAAAAAATTCTCGACGCTATGAAAAATGCGCGGTCTTTAAATTCAACCACCGTTCGTAAACGTCTTCGCATTATCACTAAAATCGAAACTTTGCTAAAATTATTTTGTGATAATCAAGTAAGTGTGAAAATTGTCTTCTCAAGCTAAGCTGATTTTTGACAGATTGAAAGAGGATGCTGGAGATAGACGGTCAAAGACGAAGAGTTTAAAACTAGTAATGGTTGTGGTTCAGCAATTTTAAAAGTCATTATAATTGGCATAGCAATGCGATTTTGTATTTGAGTAATTTATGATTATATTAAACATTTTTTTCTTATCTATTTTCTCTCGTATATCCGGCACAAACTAAAAATAATTTATGCGTATTTATATTTGAAATTATACCCCAACTTACGCAGCTAGAACTCAGTCCCCCCTATGAGTTCGGTGTATTACTGTATTCCAGTTTCTTTCTTTTTTTTGTAGTGTATTGTTTTTTTATATATAAAATAGAAAATTTTAAAAATATTCTTTATATAATTCATATAACTAAAGTTTTTACTTTATATGTTTAGTTCATAAGTATTTTTTTAAAAAATTAACTTATTAATAACGGTACAAATCAGCCTTTATTTTTATAGCTTTAAATTTGTATTTGGATCGTTAAATCTAAGAATAACTGGTTTAATGTTAGTTGATTCGAACAAAACTTAAGCATTTTCTAATGCTTCTTTAGGAATGTAACTTTTTTAGTAGTGGTTTTAGAACACATCCATCCATGATATTTCAAAGGGTTTCGCTCAAGGCTGTACACAGAAAGAGGGAAGTTTGGCTAGTTATAGAGTGGTTAAACTCCACTTCTTAAAACAGCGGCCTTCATTCACAGCAATGTTTATAATATACTCTCGCTGCAGCTTCTATCTCTTTATTATTTCCGAAATTTAAGTTGTCTATTTTAATCTTTAGTAATCACATAGTAAATTTCTGTCTCTCTTTCACAAACAATGTAATCCTGGCCTTTTTTCTCGCTTACAAATATCACTTTACTTGCTCTTTGGGGTACGCATATCTCATTCTGGAGACAATGGTGTATTACAAAATATCTGTGTAGTTGACCTGTGTTTCTGAGGATAGAATCCGCGACCTATGGATCTGAAGCTAAGTAGTATGACCACTAGACAAAAGTGATCACCTCTGTCCGGAGGAGGCTGTTACTGGCTTATTTAGATACCGCTATAGTACCAAACTAATTTTAAGAAACTTTGAAGCTGATATACAAATATGTTCATGCAAAGCAGAGACTTTAACGCAGGAGGTATTTTGAAGTTTTCCTGAGGACAGTTTTGGATTTATTACATTGAAGTGCATGCCTTTGTTAAGAAATGTTGCAGATATTGTGTGTGATTTGACGATTGTTTTGGATGACAATATGATACTTTAATGATAATTAATACAAATTAATTACCACTTCATGTTGTGATTCTTTCCTATGTATATACATATTTGTATTGATTGTAACTATTTAATAAAAAGTAGCTAAAGTAAAAATTTTCTTTCTTGATTTAAGTAGAAATTGACTTTTTTTATATTACTTGTATAAGCTTAACTTGTATGTAACGGAATCTATGAATTCAATTTTTACCCACCTTAAAAGTTCAGATAAATTCAAAGTTTTGTTCACTCGTCCAGGACTTATAGCAATACAATAGTTTCATAATTTTGTTCCATTGTCCTGATCAGGATCATCTTGACTAACGATTTTCCATTTTCAGATCCCATTTCCAGATTTGGCGACTAAAGGATTAAGTTACAACTTAGTTTGATTAGCTATAAAAGGGTGTTTTTAGTTTTTTTTAGCTGTAATTTTTTAATTTTTTTAAAATTTCCGTGTAACAAAGACAGCATGAGTGCGTTTTACTGCAATTAAACATCTTTTGAATTGAAATATGAGGAATGGAAAACAAGCACTTATTATTAATGTAACAATTTTTATAGATAATAAGTTTCTCTCGCTGTCGATATTATTATCAATTTTTTTAAAAATCAGAATGATCCTATTTTAGTCTTCATCATTTATCGCCAAAAGGGTCAATACACACAAAAAAGGAGCGGTTTGGTACCATTTTGTTTTATCCGTCGCTAAGGTGGGCACTCAACCAGGATTTTACCAAAAATCGAATTAACAAGTGATATAAAAAAATTTTAAGTCAATTCCTACTTAGGTCGACAAAGAAATATTTACTTTAGTTACTTTTTATTAATTAGTTATGATTAAATAAATATGTATAAACATATATGACAGAATCGCAATATTAAGAGACAAAATAGAAAGCTATTTTCCTTGCACTTTTCCATTTTCTTTTCTATATAAGGGTTTGGACTATTTTCTTTTTATTTGTTACTATTTATTCAATAATTAAATTTAATTATTCAAATAAAATAGCGTAGTAAAAAAAAATCACATGCTCAGAAATTAGGCCACCCCATGTGGGATTCGAACTCACGACCTCAGCATTAGAAGTCCAACGCGCTATTTATTGCACTACAGCAGCGTTTCTCAAACTGTGGGGTGCGCCTCCCGAGGGGGCGTGATAAACCATCGCAGGGGCGGCGAGCCTATCCAAACTTCGAAAATAAAACATTATTTAAAAATATTAATTTATTGAAAGGAAGCAAAACATTCTGACTTAATAAAAAATAAAATACGCATTTACACCGATGTAATGTATTTATAAATGTATCAGTACTACACATTTTATTTGACATTTAATTTAACAATACCAAGCCAAGAACAAGTTTAACAATTACCAGTGACTCCATGGGCTTGTAATGTATAAAATTATATAAAAAATGTAATACTTATCTTGATAATTTGTACGGTTTGTAAATTAAATTTATACTGTAGATTTACGTCGATGTACATTATTATTATTGAATTGAATGCATTGTTATTGTTAGGAAGGGGAGGGGGCGCGAAGAAAATTATGACTTAAAATTGGGTCGCAAGTATCGAAAGTTTGAGTCGCTCTACGCAAAAGGGACACAAAGAATGATTTTCCTTTTTATATATGTTGTTGGACTGTTATTTTTGTTTGTTACTATTTATTAGTTTTTAAATTTAATTAATATATTAATACTTGAAAAAATATGAACATCAAGTGTCATCCACTACAAGTTTAAAAAATGTATTTGAACTAAAATGAATGAATAGATAGCATTTTATTAACAATTGAAAATTTGATATATGGGAGAGTATATAGAGAAAGAGAGTGAACTCTAATAGTAGAGGAATTGAAAAATAGAAATTTTTTGTTATTCAAATGTTTCTTAAAATATATTATAATCTCCATACAGTTATGGAATAACGCTTTAAGAATATTTCATAAACTGATTCATAATCAGTTTATTTAATTTTGTCGCATTACAAAACTGTTTACTCTAAAAGTAAAGTATATTAATGAATTGAAAAGCATTTATTCATGCTTTCCGTTTGTTATTCCGAATATGAAAAACAATTTCATTTTTTGAATTTGTAAAATGACTCATACATTGATATATTGCTCACGCCATTTTTACAACGCAATATACTCTCAATATATAACAATGCATCATCCATCAAAACTTTTTATTTCTTTCGAGTTTTTCTAAGAAACGTAAATGATAAATCTCATAAAAACTTCAACAATTGAACTTCATTTTTTGAAAAAAAAAACACATGAAGTTCGGATTATGAATGTCATCCTTACTAGTCGAATAGACTTTTTAAAATTTCCTCTAATGAATTTTTTTTTGTTATCAAGAGATCTTTCGCTAAACTGTGAGTAGCATATGATACTCACTTTTTATATTTAAATAGAATTGCATATGACTGACCTTTAGCACGTTAAATATGTCGAGAGCTGAAACGTCCTCCCGTTGGTGTGGTGTGGTAGTTAGGAGAGGGGGTACCAGCTCAGGTGTCGTCCACGTCACTTGACCATGGTTCAAAATTACGTGGTCCGTCGCCAAAAGCCCTCGTGTAGCTGAACATTGCGACGTTAATATTCAATCAATCATCAATCATCGACAGACCTTTAATGTTAAATTTTTAAAGCTTAGTATCGGTTTTAAAGAATACAATTTAATATATATATATATATATATATATATATATATATATATATATATACATTTCCGCCGTATACAAAATGGCTTAATACAACGATTTTAAAATACCGAAGGTATTCACATTTCATTTTTATGTACGATATTGCAAGTTAGTTAAATTCAAAGTACGATTTTCTTATGATTTAAATTGTTTTGCTTGCATTAAGGTATCCGACTACGTTCGGAACCGTGATTTTTAAAAAGCGCATAGATGGATAATTTTCATGATATTTAGTGTCACTTAGATTAGAATACATGAACAAAATTGTTTTAAGGACATTTTGACAAAAAAAAATTATTTAAATGCAATATTTCGGCAAAAAATTAACTTAGAATAACCTTTTTTTCCAAATGTTCTTTTGTGAAAAATGCTTCCATCATAATAATATTTTGCCTGTATATAGATCAGATCTCTGTACAGAGGTTCAACTAAGAATTTTGAAACATTCACATTATTTTCAGAGTTACCACCAATTGAAATAATTATCGGCGTTTTTTTCTTAAAATTTCCTCCCCTTGTTGTCGTAAAACATGGATACACCCACTTCTAAGTTATATATTTCAAAAATTCTAGTTGAGCCTCTGTACAGAGGTCTGAGCTATATACAGGCAAAATATTTTTATAATAGAAGCATTTTTTTGCAAAAGGAGAATATTTTGAAAATGGTTCATGCTATGTTCATTTTTTTGTCAAAATATTGTACTTAAATAATTTTTTATTGTGATACTATTCTTAAAACAGTTTTATATACATTTTCTAATCTGAGTGACACTAAATATCATAAATATTATCCATTTATACGCTTCTGCAAAATCACGGTTCCGAACGTAATCGGATACCTTTAGATAAACATTTATCGCGAACGCATTCAGAATCCCGATTCTAATCATACGAGGTGTGGCTATTAAATAACGAGACTGACGCTGCGGAGGCAAAAGTGCGCATGCGTAGTCCGCCATTGACTGTCAGCTGTTTAGTGTGATGCTTTCTCTTCAAAATGCCCTAAGCCTCATTTGCGTAAGTAACACGGTTTATAGTCATAACCTTCATTTCCGTTAACATCGTTATTTTATTTTGGCGAAAAAATGGTTAGTGTAATAATAGAGCAACGAATTGTTGTTAAATTTCACTTCAAACTTGGAAAAACCGCTACTGAAACTTATAATTTACTGAAAGAAGTGTACGGCAGAGTGAATGTTTATCCCGTGCACGAGTTTTAGAATGGTTCAAACGTTTTAAAGATGGCTGACAAGACGTTGAAGATGATTCGCGGCCAGGTCGCCCTTCAACGTCAAAAGCGGATGAAAATGTCGAAAAATTTGCTAGTTTGATTCGGACTGATCGTCGATTGAGTATTAGTGCAATAGCTGAAACTGTAAACATTGATAAAGAATGTGTACGGCAAATTTTACATGACAATTTGAACATGTAAAAAGAGTGCGCCAAAATGGTGCCAAAAATTCTCACGTTTGAACAACAAGCAACTCGCAAAAATGTTTGTACTGACATTTTGGATGCCATTAAAAATGACCCAAATTTATTGGAAAAGGTAATAACATTGATGAATCCTGGTTTTTTACGTATGATCCGGAAACAAAGCGCCAATCCATGCATTGGAAGACGCCAACTTCACCAAGAGCAAAAAAAGCAAGAATGAGTAATCAAAATTTAAAGCAATGATGATTGTTTTTTTCGATATTCATGGGATTGTGTATCTTCACTAGGTTCTTGAAGGTCAAACAATCAATCAACATTACTACCTTGAGGTACTTGGCAATCTGCGAGAAAGAATAAGAAAAAAACGACCCGAAATGTGGAAGGAAAAATCATGGATTTTCCACCAAGACAGTGCGCCAGCTCATTCCGTGTTATCTGTCAAGAGATTCCTGGTCAAACACAGCATCCCAGTACTAGAGCATCCACCTTACTCGCCATACCTGGCACCATGTGACTTCTATCTGTTCCCTAAGGTGAAATCTGCATTAAAAGGAACAAGATTTGAGTCCGTGGAAGCTGTTAAAGAGAAAGCGGCAAGAGTACTGAAGGAGTTGACAAAAGATGACTTCCAGCACTGTTTCCAACAATGGAAAATTCGCATGGAGCGTTGCAGGGATAGAGAAGGGGTGTACATTGAAGGCCATAATAAATAATTATGTATAAAAATAAGAATAAATCTTTTTACAACAACAGTCTCGTTATTTAATAGCCACACCTCGTATAGCACTGGAGCTTACTTTCCGAGTCTCGAATGTGTCTCGAGGTGGGATGTAGGGATTGTAATACCTGTACACTGGGATACCGAATGCTGGTATTTTGAGCCATTTGTACAATTTTGTAATACCGGTATTCACAAGTTTAAATACCGTTTTTTCGGTATTTACGAGAAATTTTTAAAATCGTTTCCACTATATGTTCAGGGATATCTAACAAAGCAAAAGAGTACACGTTTTTGTTTTTATGTCTCCCAAACGCGCGAAATTAATTAAACTGTGAATATAAAGTAGCATCGTACAATTAAGAGAAGTGATAAAATATGTGAATCATCCAAGGTGGCGGCTCAAAACTATCCTATTACAGCTCAGAGAGATACCACACATGCGCAGGATTCGTAGTCTGATATTTGTATCTGTGAAAAACAAGGTTGTAGTTGTGAAGAAAGTGCATAATATGTCGATATTTTTTAAATTAGTGAGTTTGTTATTCACTTTGTATTTGCATATCATACTCTAGAGCTCAAAATATTTTTCAGATTTATATATATATATATATATATATATATATATATATATATATATATATATATATATATATATATATATATATATACTCAATATATATATATATATACTCATAAATAATAACCCATAATAATGAATAATAATAACTTTAAAAAGTATAAGAAAATAAGTTGATAATATTTTGGTTGGGTTTCATTATTTATATAATGAAAAGAATATGGTGGCACAAAATGTAAAAAAATGTTCAAGAGTTATTAAAGTGAATGGAATAAGTTCAAGCAGACTGCATCCTTTATTATAATTTTTTTTGTGATATTAATACTCTCTAATAAAACTGGCAAATAAAACAAAGAAATACTTGTGTTTTCTTTATTTTTCTAAAGTTTCTACTACTAGTATTAAAACCGGTATCACGGTTTTAAAATCTAAAAAATACTGAATACCGGTATTGAACTTTTGGTTCGATATTGCAATCCTTAGTGGGATGTAGAAGACAGGAAAATGATTCGATTGATTAAATTGATTAAATATTTTTTATTAATGTCGCACTTAAAAATTACACAAAAATTATAAGGCAGCGGATCTCGTAGATTTGAATCATAATCAACAAACGAAACTTGAGGGGAATGAGGCGCTTTACCTACCAAAACTCTACGCCACCGTGATTAGTTATAGCCTCGATATTTTAACCCTTTTAGCGGTCAGTTTTTTTTTGCCCAAACTGTTCCAAAAAAGACACATTTTTTATTGTATATGTAACGATGGAGCATTGATATGACCCTCACCCGTCCATTCATGTCTAGTTTGATAGATTAGAGCAGGTGGTTCGCTTTTGGGTCAGATAAAGTGCACGCGGCTTTGGGGTCATTGTCTATTGTTTGGCCTCGGGTCCGCAGTGACCGCATGTCTAGAAGTCATAATAGGCATAAAAGTGCTACCACCATGTGACAACTGACGAGGCCTGTTTGAGTGAGGAGACTGACGTCTTGGAGGACTGCGAGATAATGGCTTTAAAGAAACAATGGCGGCGTGATGAACAAAGTGCGCAGATGAGCGGACGAACGTCTGGCGCCGGTGCATTCAGAAAGGACTAGGGAGAGCTATTGTTAGTTCCGTTCCAATAGGACGATAATGAGCCCGAGGGCCGTGTGCAGACTTTTGGGGGCCGGCCAATAAGAAATTACGAGGGGCGTGTACTGGATCTGCCCCTGTACTTTAAAAGGATCATCTTTTAGTGAGAGGAGATCGGAGATCAAGATTGGATTCGAGACGAAAGCGGATTTTTTCCTGGAGTAAGAGGAAAGATAAGAGGATGAACACCGGCGGCGTTGAGGAAGTTATGTAACCAACTACAGAGAAATATGGGGAAGTGTCTTACGAACAAAGCAGTGATGTATAGAGAATGAGAGCGAATGGACTCTAACGTCTAAAAGAGACTGAACGCACCGGCTTGGCGCAAAGAGACATTTCTATATTGCATTATTACTAATTATTTCAATGAAAAAATAAAATTTTATTTTATTTCTACAATTTGCTGCGAGTTCATCATCACGCTACTCGTCCACGATGTTACACATATAACTCAGAAAAATATTAAACAGAAGGCAAAAATTGAAGGGGTGGGGAATTTAAATTTTTTTCAATTTTAAAGTTTTCATACTATTTTTTACTTCAAAGTTGTTGATTACACAAAACCTAAATATGTATTCTTTTTATATGTGCACTCTTCTACATGCTATGAAGAATTTTTCCTATATCTTAAAAGAATTTCTTTCATACTTACAAAAAAAAATCCTGTGCGTACTTCTTTTTTAAACGGTTGAGGATTTGGTGTGTGTACATATACATATGCACACACAGTTTAAAGCATGGTGTAAGTTAAAATGGTTAAAGTCTTGTATTGCAATGGGGACAAAAATAATATTGGCTTTTTGGATTATCTTTTCATTTTCATTTCTCCTCTAGCAACAAATTGCAAGTTGCCTTACCAATCCTTGTTCGTTATCGAATATTTTGAAAAATCTGAATTCCTGTTGGTAAGAAGCCTGTCTCTTCCCCCTAATTGCTAACGGACCCCTTGCCGACAGACGTTGGGAAAATTCCAGACATTTCCCTAATTCCTGGGAAAGAATTTCGTAACTGGGTGGCAAAGATTTGGACCCTTTTTCCCAGGCTGTCCGGACCATCAAAAAGAGATGCCATAACATTGTGCTTTTGTTTTCTCACGAATTGGTGACGGCAGCACGTCTGAAAACTCACAATGTTCACCTAGACATCGGCGCCCATTGGGCTAGAGATGAAATGGGCTGAGACCGACAGGGGTGGCAGAAGAACAAGAGACCAAGAAAGCCGAGACCGACAGAGGGGGCAAAAGAACAAGAGATAACAGAAGGATGATTAGGCGAGAAATGGTTATATATATATATATATATATATATATATATGTGTGGGAGACAACAAGGGGTCCAAGACTTTTGTCTTTCTTATGGTTTATTTAACATTAAACAAAAATTAATTAAAAAGGTAGCTGGTTTAACAGATAAGTTTGACAATGATATGCAGAAGGTAACGCCTGCTCGCGCACCTCTCGCGTTCTCTCTCTCTGCTCCTCTTAAAAGTTCACAGTCTCCTAGTTTCAGTTTTTGTTTCACTTAGCTGCGCCTGCGCGCGAAGACTGCTTGGCTTTGGCTGCCACAACGGCTATCCTGACTGTCCGCTGTCCGCAGCGGTACGTATACCTTTTTCCTTTCCATGAATACCAGAGGAGAATCTGAAACATACAAAAAAAACGGAACAGACAAGGACTATACGACAAATATACAAAGATTAAACATATCATAATTTTTCTGAACTAGACAGTTTCTCCATCATGTGAAGGCACCTCTTCGACATCCGGAAGGTTCCACAGGAAAACATTGTGTTTCACAGGCATAAGAACGTCTTTTTTAACAAGTTGATCTTTGGTTGAACGCATCGATATTTTCCCTCTAGAGTTCTGGACGTCTGTTCAAAACGATTTCTCTTTTTCCTTCGTTTCCACTGCCAGGGCTCAAAGATTTTTCGGAGCAACGCAAACCGTCGATATTTACTCTCCATAGGTGAAGGGGTGTTGAAGTTCACGGAATTCGTTTTCATGGCACCATTTACTTTCTTACACAATACTATATCAGAACATTTTTCTCTTATAATACTCAATTTTAACTTAGTACTCTTAATTTTATTACATTTATAATCCTTAATTAGAGAACTCAAATCATTTCTAGTATTAAAAGTTTTTAACATATGGCAAAATCATAACTAGAGTTTTTATCACACTTGAAACAGGAACATTTGAAACATAAACAACACCTAAAGAGGATTCACTTTCATTCAATAAAACATCGCTCTTTGCGTGGCCTAGTTTCTTTATTTCAGAATATACACTGGGATGTATAATAATTCCTTCGGTCAAGGTCGGTGATATTGCCGTTTTAACACTTTAGACCGGGAGAGAGTTAATTAAGAGAAATATTTATGGGTTTAACTTCTACCATTCGCTTTTTCGCCAAAACATGAACTTAATGTTATGATTTCTTCGGAAGGTGTTTGCACTCTAATTAGTGAGGAATTTAAAACTGGGATCTGGCAACCTGAATCAATCAAGGCTGTTACGGGCTGATTTTCCACAAAAATGTTTACGTATTGAAGATTTGAGAATTCATCGCTATTTTGTTTTCGCTCTCGATTTTCAAAGTATTCACGTTTATTCTATTATGATG
The DNA here is from genome assembly GCA_019973935.1 of Trichonephila clavipes. Classification (NCBI taxonomy): domain Eukaryota; kingdom Metazoa; phylum Arthropoda; class Arachnida; order Araneae; family Nephilidae; genus Trichonephila; species Trichonephila clavipes. Next base: position 294,902 of record BMAU01020045.1, on the reverse strand, counting down.
TGGTCAATAGATTCTTTAGGTTTAAAACGCTTCTCACAGTCTCTTGCGTAATGAGATGAATCACCGCATTTAAAGCAATTTTTTATTTTCTCTTTCAAGATATTGGGGATAGTTCTCTTTAATCTTTGGTTTAAAGTTTTTGTGATCTATTTTAAAGGGGTCTTGCATATCCATAAGTAATAGGAATTTCCTTATGTGATCCGCTTGTAGATGAAATATAAATATCGCACCTTTTAGCTAAATCAATAGGCCTGAACCAATCTTCTGCTTCTCGAATGCCAATATGAGTTGCAGTTTCCTATTTAAAGTTTCAAATAATTTATCAGAAATTATAAGATCATAGAGATTCAAAAGGAATTATCTTTTCTTAACGAACAATAATATTGGAAGTTTGCCGTCAATCTTGCAGCAAATTGGATGTATGTCTCGCCTGATGATTTTACAGCATTTTTAAAAATGAGTTTAAACACTCGCGAGGGGTTGAGTTGAATTCTCTGAGTACTATAGATTTTTTTTAGTTTTTCATAGTCATTTAATTCCTCTTCTTTAATATACAATAAGACGTTATGAGCTCTTTCGCCCAGAAGATTTATTAAAATTTCAGATTCATATTCGTCATTTATTTTCTTGGTTAAAAATGCGCGTTCTAATGATTGGAAGAACAGATTAAAATTTTCAGATCTGGTGGGAACAGGAAGAGATAAAGTTCTAATACTGTTTATCATATTTTCTATGTTAGTTTCGAACTGTTTTTCTTCGACTTTAGCTGCAGGATTTAAACTTAATGCTTTATTTTTAGCCGTTTGAAGTTCGATTTCTTTTTCTAATTTTGCTAACTGAAGTTTCGCGAGCTCAATTTTCTGTTTTTCTAAAGTTACCTCTCTTTCATTTCCGATACCTCTCATCTATACAGTTTTGAATTAAAGTTTCAACGAAATCTGATCACTTTCAAATGTACTACTGTTCTCACCAATTTTTAGTCTTTAGTTTAGCTACTTATGAATGTCCGTACTCTCCACAGTACCGTCTAGATCCTCAACAACTCTTATGAGATCCTCTTTAAGAGCGTTTTTATACATTTTAGAAAAATATGGAAAGATCCTACCTTTTTTTTCTCTAGCTCTCTTGTTGCTCGCACGTACGATGTATCCAATAATTGAAGAAGAACGTTGTTTCCACTGATTTCACCTCTTCGCAGGTAATATAGTTGAAATTGTTCGAATTGACACCTCTTCGCAGGTGTTTGTGAAATTGTAGTTCCGGCCTCTACACAGGCGGAATTTTCGACGATGGGTTCCAACCTCTACACAGGCGGAATATTTAGGGTTCGATGAAAAATATACCTCTACACAGGTTATTTTATTCAACAGTTCCAACCTCTACACAGGCGGAATATTTATGCTGAGTTCAAACCTCTACACAGGTTGAACGAAGTTTCCAATCCCGGCCTCTACACAGGCGGAGGATATTCATGCTGAGTTCAAACCTCTACACAGGTTGAACGAAGTTTCAAAAATGGCGGAGCGTCTCCTTCACGGACGCTGCCGTTCATTGTCAGACTTTGGTTCAAAATCGAAATTTTATCGATCGCGGCCGAGCCCCATAATTTGTGGGGAGACAACAAAGGGGTCCAAGACTTTTGTCTTTCTTATGGTTTATTTAACATTAAACAAAAATTAATTAAAAAGGTAGCTGGTTTAACAGATAAGTTTGACAATGATATGCAGAAGGTAACGCCTGCTCGCGCACCTCTCGCGTTTCTCTCTGCTCCTCTCTTAAAAGTTCACAGTCTCAAGTTTCAGTTTTTGTTTCACTTAGCTGCACCTGCGCGCGAAGACTGCTTGGCTTTGGCTGCCACATATATATATATATAAGGGGAGCGAGAAAGCTCGAAGAGGAGGCGGGATTTGAAGGGAGCCGTTGTGAGGTCCCTTCAGCGATAGAGGAAAACGATAGTGAAACCGCGAAGTACGGCGGATTCCTAGCTGAGAAGATCCGGGAATGGTCTGAGTCTCGATCAACGATAGGCAAGCGATACTGAATCCGCGAATTAAGGTGGTTTCTGAACCGGAGAAACTTTACGTGAGGGAACCGATTTGGAGGTCCCTCCTGCTAAAAACTTGTGATACAGCTATACCTTAGTTCGCGAAGTAATTCGGATTTTGGAACGGTGGAAATTGCGAAGGAGCACGGCAAACTTGGAGCCAGCTAACTCACCCAGACTCGGTGTGGAATTACCGAGAGTTAACCCTTTTTACGTATCCTAGGTTTAGGACTTTCCTCTACAGAGACAATTAACATTATTTTATGCGAGAGATATGAGATATTGCAGCGAAAGAGACTCGAAATCTGTGAACCCTTTTGCTAATTAATTGTGATAGAATATTCTTTTTTTTATGATTTTCTTACTGAAAAATAAATAGTTTATCCCAGAGCTGTGTGAAGTCGTTACACTGTCTTCAGTGAAAAATTCCCGCCTTCACAACAAAGAAAATTCCGCACAAAAAGTATTTCAGTACTATGGTAACGTCGTCAGATGGTAGCAAAATAAATATATCATAGCAAGGTTGTGGAGGGTAAAAATACTTTAATTTTTTCTCAATAGGAAAATTGATTTTAGTTAGATTAAGAAGTTGATAATTTCCGTGCCTAGCCAGTATGGTTGACCGTTTTAGGTCGCTCACCCACAGCTTGTCTCCGTCCAGTCCGCAAGGCGTTTTTACTCATTCGCGTTTTGGATTCTTGGACAGCATCACGGATCAAAAACTCTGGGATTCTCCCTCCTCCGCTTCCTCAAACGATCAGCCCTTCTCTTTTCGAGCTCTTTTTTTCTTCTGTTTTGCTCGTTCTCTTTTTTCCCGGTCTTCCTCGTCTCCTGAAAAAAAAGAACCCTTTTAAACACCAGGGGTGTACCCACAACCCGCCCTCGCCCTTCTATTCGGGTCACCAAAGTCTCTTGACCTCCTTCTTCCTATTGGCATAACACGCCAAAACACACAGCTGTCTGGCCCAAGGTGCCATAGTTCTCTTGTCCACATCTGGACACACTTGTCCATCACGCCACCTGTTTCTAGTATTCCATTCACAAAACCCTAGAAAGATGACAGGATTATTTTGAGATACGCTTCGCCTATTGTCAAAGGGCGCCGAAGTCCAGCATTATGGTGACCCGTCTGCCGTCTCCCACTCCTGAGTTCAGATAATAAACAATGGCCCCATGGCCACGTGCACCTAGTCACTCCCAGCTGGAGTTGATCACAACAATCCAGGGACAATCGATGGGTGTCGTTCTTGTTCTGACCAGCTGGTGAAACCATAAAACCTATTGTGAATCGGAAGATGGGAATTTACTCCCATCGAAGATGTCACAATGGACACAAACTGCGTGTCTTAAAAACACTAGCACTAATAATGCCACTATAAGAATTAAAATTATAAGTGAGGCATTAGAAACAAACGAAAATATCTTTTTGCCCGGGTTGTCAAACTCGCGGTCCGCAACGAACATTTTTGTGGCCGGCCAGGATATTGGCCCACAATAATATATAAAAAATATCAAAATTTTTCCCGAAATAGGAAAGATAGAGGCAGAGGCAAGTGTCAGGACGAAAATATTGAACTTTCTTGTTCTTTTATATATATTTATTATATAAATGTATTATTCGAAATAAACCTATGTTTCCATAAATTTTGATTTTTTTGCGGCCCACTTAAGGTTAAGAGGACAGGTACGATTCAATTTACAAAAATCGGACAAAAAATCAAATCTAATTTTTTTAGCTTAAATTATTCTTTATATAAATGTATTTAACCTCACAAAATTTGAAAGCTCTAAACTTAAAAAACGCAGAATTACTATAGCTTTTATATTAGTTTTTATTTACATTCCTATGGCAAATCAAAACTTTAAACGGACTTATCTCAGAAAGATAAAATAACTAGTTTGTCTTCATTTGAAATGCTGAGGCTTTTTTTCTAATGTACCTAATGCTTTGAATTTTTTTACCTATTGCTAATAGTAACAAAAGTTGGTATGCATTTTTGAATCAAAGCAATACATATTTTTTTAAAAATAATTGAACTCAGAATTTATACTTTTCTTAAAGAATTTTCAATAAGCATTCATAAAAAGAAGTATTGCACAAATATCAATCATGTTATCTCAAAACCCATACCAACTTTTGTTATACGTGGCTTGATGAATTTGTAAATCAAATTTCATGCGTGTATGTAATTTTTTGTAGGAGGAGTAGCATTTTAAAATAAAAAAAACTTTAAGTTTTTTCTTTAAAAAGTTAAATGGCTAGTTTTTTATGAAATTTTGAGCATGAAAACTGTTTTACATAGCATACGCACATAGGAGGCAACCAAAAATTTTTTGAAAATCCTTAAATTAAAAATTTTAGTGTAAATCGTACCTTGTTTGCTTGGCCCAAGCTAGCATTTGAGTTTGACACCCCTACCGTACGGTGTATGGGCAAACTGGTTGTGACCCCCTTTTCGGGTTTTCGATATCCCGTACGGTATACGGCAAGCCAGTGAAGTGGTTAACGTGTATCAGCCCCTCTGCACAACAGGTCATCATTCGCGTCGGAACTTCACATTCCCGGCCACGAGTTCGCGACTATTACCACTCGGCTACTGCGGTCACGGATTCTTAATAGCAAACTGATTCGAATTGACGACTCGGGTCATAAGTTTATCATCAAATTTTGTCACTTAAGTACAATATTTTGGCAAAAAATTAACTTAGAATAATCTTTTTTCAAAATGTTCTTTTATAAAAAAAATGCTTCTAAAATAATAATATTTCACTTATATAAAGTAAAGACTTCTCCAGAGAGTTTGAACTAGGATATTTGAAAATTTCCCATTATTTTCAGAGGTACCACCAATCTAAATAATTATCGGCGTTTTTTTTTCTTAAAATTGCTCCCCTCTGTTGTCGTAAAATATGGATAAACCCACTTCTAAGTTATATATTTCAAAAATTCTATTTGACACACAATTGCTATATACAGGCAAAATATTATTATAATAGAAGCCTTTTTCACAAAAGGAGAATATTTTGAAAATCGGACATTCTATGTTCATTTTTTCTCAAAATATTGTACTTAAATAATTTTTTATTGTAATAATATTCTTAAAACAATTTTGTATACATTTTTTAATCTAAGTGACACTAAATATCTTAAATATTATCCATTTATACGCTTTTGCAAAATCATGGTTCCGAACGTAGTCGGATACCTTATACAGTACTGTCTGGTATACAGAAAAATGAGATGTCTTTTCAATACATTGCATTTAAAAGTCGAAATATGTTATTAAAATTAAGACATCAATCATCATTATCGCGAAAAAAAACCACAAAAAGAAATCTTTGAAAACTTTGATAAATTCCAGAGAATATACCATCCAATTTTTTTCTACGTTCAGAATGATTATAAAAATTACATTCGACTTTTTTGATTAGTTAAAAAGCTCAAACACTGACTATATCCTCTTTTTCTCAACTTTCATTTTCCTAACACCGCATTTCACTTAGTTTCATCACTCCCCCTCCCCTCTCGCAACACTTGTGGTGTTAGGGGTTAAATTTCGTTTCTGTGACTTTCCATTTGACGAACCACTTGCAATATAAGTGCAATATTTTTCTTAATTTTTTTTATGAAATATTTTAGACGCTATACCAGCAGATATTTCAGGATGTTGATGTTTAGTTCCTCCCACCCTGATACCCAGGATGCACTGCGTCATGTGAAGTAAGGCAGTTGTCATCGTTTTAGAATTTTATTTCATCATTTGGCATTGCAAAACAATTTCTGAGGGGGTATATAAAGGCGCTTCTCTATTTTCCCTTCTAAAGGCACTCGATAGATTATCCAGGTAAGATCTTTTAATATTGTTGTTGAAGACTCGGTTAATTGGGATTGCATTTTACGCTCTAATGATTTGGAATATTATTGCTTCGCGTAACTAACATATTTTTAAAGTTGTATTTTTTTTTAATAACTATTTTCACCGAACCAGAAATTAATCTAAATTTGAAATGTTGATATTAAGCTATATTTTGTTTTTGAAGCATTAGTTATGTAAAACTGTTCAGTATTAGTAAATTCCCTAAATGTAAATTTAATTTTATTTCTACTTTTTTATATATAACCAATGTGTCTCAATTTGTTTTAATTTTTAAATATTGTATCTTTTTTTCGTTAACTTTAAACTCTTTTATGTTCCTTTTAAATGATTTAAATCATTAGCAACCAATTTTAAAGAAACTAAAATGTTTTTGCAATTTAAATATTTTTCAACAAATATATCAATATTTTAATAGAATCAAATTTATTTCCTTAAATAACTTTAGGTATTTCATTTTAGCCAACGTGTTGATTACCGAAAGGAATAGTCTGTTATAATTAATTTTTACTAGTTTAATGTAATAGCAAAATAAGATATTACGAATGTAGATTGCTTGTATTTAATGCTTTTGCTTACATATATATATTAAAGTGTTTATCAAGAATGTGTTCAAATTGAAAATTTTTATCACTATAGTTTACATTAAAAAACAATCATTAATAAAATTAAATAAAACTGGTCTTGTCATGTACATTTGATATATCTTAAGATTTCGCTAATCTAAAGACAAGTGGACATATTTTTAAATAACTGTCTGGATCAACGAAAATTTATTTAATTTACATTATAAAATTCTCAGACTGGATGGCGTAGTTGATTTGTTGCTGGACTTGTACACCTAAGGTTGCGGGTCCGACTCTGGCTTAAGTCGATGGATTTTCATGATGCAAAAAAATCGACATCGTCCATGTCGTATGATTACGCGTTATGTTAACCTAGAGTGCCTGTTTGGTTTGGGTGCACTAGGCAAAAAATTCCTAGTACCATTTCGCTTCGTCAGAGCTCGGGTGGCCGCGTTAGCCGAGTGGTATAGGTATCGGATCGTGGCTTGCCTTGTCACGAGTTCGAGCCCAGTACCACTAAAGACCCGCCATGTAGTGCAGCAATGCACGTTAAATCTGTCGAGAGCTGAAACGTCCTCCCGTTGGTGTGGTGGTATTAAGGAGAGGGGGGTGCCAGCTCGGGTGTCGTCCACGTCACTTGACCATGGTTCAAAATTACGTGGTCCGTCGCCAAAAGCCCTCGTGTAGCTGAACAGTGCGACGTTAATATTCAATCAATCAATCGTCAGAGCTCGGATGCCTCTCTGGGAGGAAATTGGGCGTCAAAATGGCATTGAGGAGATTATATTCAGTCTATGTTGTGTCGCACATAAAAATGATAACTCCCGAGGAATGTACTAGATCTGCAATGTGGTAAACACCAATCTGCAGCCTGGAAATAGAAAAAAATATTAACTTGAGTTGACCAAGATCTGATATTATTTGTTTTTAGCTGGTATAGGTATCGACCGTGGCTTGCTTTGTCACGGGTTCGAGCCCAGTACCACTAGACCCGCCGTGTATAAGCATGATATTATTTGATCTCTCAGGTGTCGATCAAGCCATGGTTCAAAATTACCCTTAGAGTTGGTTTTTCAATCAATCAATCAATCATTGATCAAGTATCGAGTTGTTTTTAAGGTATCGGACTACGTTTGGAACCATTACTTTGTAAAAAAAACGTATAAATGACTAATTTGATCTTTAGCGTCACTTGAATTAGAATATACATATAAAATTGTTTTGATATCATTACAGTAATTATTGGAATGGATCTCTTTTTGGCTAAATAAAGAATGTTTTTAATATAGTTGGTCTAATTATCAGAATGCGTAACTCCTTCTGCTGTGCTAATTTGATGTAGAAGTGCTACGCGCCAAGTTGTTTATATTCACTAAGATGGGCGATAACATTACAGTATGGTTACCTTGGTATTTTTATATGTGGCAATGTGGCGCGATTAAGGAATTTTTGGTACGATTAAGGAATTGCGCCCAACAGCACTTGGCGATCAGCACGCCTATATCAAATTTAGTTCCTTTGTGGAGTTACGCATTCTGATAATTAGGCCGACGATATCTCATTCTTTCTCGTACAGAGTATGAACTAGAAATTTTGGAAATTATTTTCAGAGTTACTATCAATGGAAAGAACCAGTATGGTTTTTCTTTAGATTTCTCTACTCTGATATATTAAAATATAAATAAATCCACTTCTAAGTTATTTAAAAAAATCCTTGTTTAGACTGTACAGAAGATTTAGTTCCATATAGGCAAAATATTATAGAAGCATTTTTCATAAAATGAGAACGTTTTGAAAAAGTTGCACTTTTAACGCAAAATAAAGAACTATTCTTGTAATATTCTCAACTATATTTTATGCGCATGTTCTAATTAATAATACTAAATATATGTATAAAAATTCCTTTATAAAATTTTCAAAATCACGGTTTCGAACATTGTCGGATACGTTGATATATTCCAATTATTTAGCAGTATATTAGGGTTTCTTATAAAAAATAGATATATTGAATCGTGCACAACAAAACAAAACCACTTAAAAAAGTCGCCTTTCTTTACAATAATACACTTGCGAGAATCGTTGGGGAAAATTCTGCTACCAGTAGGCTGGCAACATCTGATAGTAGCAGTTATTCTCTGCTTGGATCACAGGAGCAAGTAGCGCAAACTATGCCTTTTTAATAAATGCATCTTGCGTCTTATTCTTGTATCGCATTTACAGATCTCATTTTTTTATAGAATCGTAATCGTATATCATATTAAATATTTATAATAAAAATCTCTATTTTAGTACAGATAAAACTTAGGTCGTTTATAATTGATCAAACAAGCAATGATAAAACTAAGATATGATAAACGTAATCTATTCGAATCTTTAAAGAAAAGATTCCCCAATAAAGTCCTTGCGTTGAGTGCAGTAAGAAGTTTGGAGAGGGGTAACAGCTCGGATGTCTTCCTCGTCACTTGGTGGCTACGGTAGCATAGAGGTCAAGACAATGAACTCGTGGCTGTGGTGTGTGGGGGGGGAGTGTCACGAGTTCGAGCCTAGTACCGCTGAAACTCGCTGTGCAGAGGAGGCCGATGCACGTTAAATTTGTCGAAGCTCAAACGTTCTCCTGTTGATGTGGTGTGGAAGTTAGGAGAGAGGGTACCGGCTCGGGTGTCTTCCTCGTCATTTGACCATGGTAGTCTTGACCATTGACATTCCTGGTCACTTGACCAAAGTTGAAAATTAAGAGAACCATAGCTAAAAGTCCATGCTTTAGCGAGTGGCGTAAGTTAAAATCAATCCAATTTAAAGGGAAAATTAAGGATTCGTTTACAGATTCTCAAAATTTTAAAAACAAATGTAATATTTTCAAAAATATGAATGTAGTTTTGAAGATACTTTTCTTCTGTTCGGATGAACTTTATTACTTTGATATAAATACAATAGTCTAAAGTATCGAGAAAGAAATAATTTTGTTCATGAATTCAAAATGACCAGTTGACGAATGACTTAATACGAAATTTTCTTTTAATATTGTGTGAAAATTTGGTCAGTGACGTATTTCCCTTGGCATTGTTGTCGAGTCATCTAGTTCAAATTTATATCATCCATCGTCTGTAGAACATCACATTATTCAGTCTTGACAAACTCAATACTGAGGAGGTTATAGAATGAAATAATAGCTGCTTCTCGTGGCACATATTTAAAAACTAACGAAAGATCCGTCAATTGGTGTTGTGGTGAATATAGAGTAAAATATTTAATCGCGTGCATTTATTCCCTATTACCACAGCTTAGCATTATGAGACTCTTGATCGTTCGTACATGTTTGTAAATGAATACACCTTCATCGGAAACTACAGGGTCTTGATTCCCGAAATTACATACAGTGGTAGGCTTCCCGATATCCGAAGCAGTTTATCTGTTTCTTTCCAGCGGTATTATACGAACGTATTTTTATCTTTTCAAACATTTGTTAACGTTATTGTAAGTATAAATTAATATAACGATTGCTATAATGACAAATATTATGACTTTGTAAAAACACTAAAATAAAGCAGCAAGAAAAAGCGGGAGCAAATTTTGACAAGAGTTCAAAGGAAAGACGGGGGCGTTATGGATGTCTTATCCACTTACCAACAACTTGTAAGAGCAAAAGGAAAACGCAAATTACATTAGATGCCTTCTTGATAAAAAGGCAGACAATTGGAAATACAGAAGATTATGATCTGAAATGTAATCATACTGACTTAGAATTTTATTTATTTTTATATGTATATTCATTTATTGTGTTTCTATATTTGTAAGAAATACATTTTTGTTTTATTGTTATAAAACACATAATTAATAAATTTAATAGTAAAATACCTGACCAATTTTCTACCCATTTTCCTCTAACCCCATTATTTGCATGATGAGAGCCTCGTTTAACGTTGTTTCATATTACGCTCTACTTTGATGGAACGTATACCCCGCGTTAAGCGGGGTCTTACTGTATTTTAAATAGAGTATAATAAGTTACCAGTTAAAAAAACTAAAACACGCTTTTATTGTAGATCGCTTTTTGTTTATTAACCATGAGCGTTTTCGCCTTAGGGTTGTAACTTAGTCTTTTAGTCGCCAAATCTGGAAATGGGAAATCGTTAATCCTGGTGATTCTGATCAGGACAATGGAACCAATTAATTAAATTATTGTATTGTCATCGGTCCTTAAGAAGTGTGCAAAATTCTCCGAATTAAGCTGACATTTTAAAGTGGGTATAAATAGAGTTCAAAGATTCCGTTACATACAAGTGAAGCTAATAAAAGCGTGTTAAAAATGAAGATATTGTAGTTTTCACTTTAATTCTACACAGGATTACACAAGCTTCTAAAACTGCATATTAAGTTTTGAGTAGAAATTGTCGCTGTAATTGCGAAAAAATTTCAAATTTATTATTTTTACAGATTTATTGTCTGTATTTTTAATTGTTTTCAGTTTAATATAGTATATATTCTTGCATTTTGTAAACTAACATTATTTTCAAAAAGAAATACAATAGTGAATTGGACACGAAGGTTCTCGAGTACATCACACGATTTCGTGATTTCTTTTGAAGGCGAAAATAAAACTTGTTTATGATACATTCTACGAGGTTTTGTCTTTTTTTTAAAAGCTATTCTTTTTAGACACGGATAAGTTGATAATAACTTCTCAGAAGTATTGTCCAAAAATTCAAAACGAGCCATTGAAAAGGTTCTCCTCGGCGGCTTTTTATTTTAAACGTATAAACTTGAAATTTATTATTAGAAGTATTAATACATGGCTGAAACTAGTTTCGTGTATCTTATGCAGTATTTTGTAATATTGGTGCGAACTATAAGCAAAACACGCATGGAATTATGCGGTTTTATTCTTCAAAAATGAGCTTCTTTTTATCTGAAAATTTTAATATTGGTGGGAGGGAGTAAAAATACAGGAAAGCAAATGATTTTAAAAAATCTCTAGATTATGAAATATTTAAACTTTTTCCCCATCCAAATATTAGTTCTAGAAGTGCGTATTTAAACGGTTTTAAATGGGAATGTAATTTTGAGAATTCATTTTCAATATGCAATAAATTAGTCTACTGTAATAATTAAGCCTCAGAACTAAGTGGGCAGCTGTAGTCAAGGTCACGGACGCGTAGCCGGCGTGTCATGAGTTCGAGCCTGGTACCGTTGACGATCCGCCGTGCAGAAGGGGCCGATGCACGTTAAATATGTCGAGGCTCAAACGACCTCCCGTTGGTGTGGTGTGGAAGTTAAAAGAATGGGGTGCAAGTTCTGATATCTTCCTCGTTTCTTGACAATGATTGAAAATTACGAGGTCTGTCGTGAATAGCCATAGCTGCTTCAGAATGCGATATTCATTAAAAAAATCATACTAGAGCAAAGTATTGAGAGCGGTAAATTTGAAAAATCTTATTTTCTGATACACTATAGTAGTTCTTTTCTAAACTGTGCATTTTAACATACAAAAGCTATTGGCGGAATTTCGTTTCCGACTTAATGGATCGAAATCTGTATGGCGCAATAAAAACCAGGGTCAAGGCGGAAGCTCTGTATTAGTAATAAGAAGTTTATATCATCACCCGAGTCTCTGCCGCCTGTAGCTAAGTGTCGTCGTGACGTGGCTTCTATGGAGGCATAGACTCGAATCTTGAAGACCTACCATCTAAAACAGGGGTGGACATTAAATCGATCGTGGTCTCCCGGTGGACCGCCAAGATATTTTGGAGCGACCGCTTGAAGACCAGCATTTTGTTATTGTATACCGAAATAGTCAAAATTGGGTGACAATATTCAGATTAAGTCTTCTACTGACTATAACTAGAACTAATTTTACATGGAAAATGTTCTTTTTTTAAAATGTATTTTGAATTGTTTGATAAAAAAAGTGCATCATTTGATAGTATTGTTGTAAGAGTGAATAGTGTGCGATAGGACTAAATGCAGTGGGATGCCAGCATTAAACTTAATGTCGATAGTGCTCAAAGAAGAGAAAAACTAACTTTAATCCAACACAAATATAGGTTTATTGCCATCAACGTGAGGTAATCAGTATCAACGATATATTTCGCAATTAAAGTATTTTAGACAAGAGGCACTTCCGTATGATTGGACGACTGGTATTTTACGTCCGCCCGGACTGAATTAAGTCGAGGAAGAGAGATTTGCAGGAGGCTCTACTATGGACAGTAGTGGAATGGTACAAGGTACCAACAATTGTATATTTAGGGTTGTTATTATGTTTGTATCCTACGTTTTGCTTTAAACGCGGTTTTAAAAGTGTGGGTTTTTTAACTTTAGTTTTGTGAGTACAAGTACATATTACTAAACTAGAATAAATATGGGGCCATGGGTAGCTTAGTAGTTAGAGCATCGGAATCCAGACCGGAAGTCCTGGGTTCGAAGCCCAATGCCACCAAATACGCTCAGAGTACACACGGAGTACGGGCTCGTTAAATCAGTGGGTCTTGAGTCTTGTGGGCTGAGTCACGAGCGCAGGGGGACTGGAGAATATTTCCCTCCCCTTCAGTTCCATGCCAAAATTGTGGAGGTGGAGATAGGTGGTGTCGCCATCTATCGTTCTTCGGGGTAATTTCGCCGAGCTAAATCGTACTGTCATCTGTATGGTTCTCAAGGCCAACGACAGGCGTACTTTTAGCCCCTTGCCACGATGAATTTCGTGGGCCCCGATCTGACTACGTCAGACAGGTGGCATTAGAAACAACAAAATAATTAATAAATATTGTAGACCTTTTTCTTACCTCGCCACACATACGCCAATGGGTTTACCGCAGAACCATAAAAAAAATTAGAAGTATCTTATACCCTGAAAAAATCTGCCCACCTCCGTTCTAGAAAATCTGATTCCTGTTAAATCTGTCGAGGCTCAAAGCTGTTATTTAGGTGTGATGCGGAAGTTTAGGAAGTGGTGGGCTTGCTCAGGTGTTCGGATTACTGGACTGTGGCTCAAAATTACACGATCTGTCGTCAAGAGTTCTCGCGTTGCTTCGGAGGGAGACGTTAATAAACAACTTGGCGACAATTTTCGAACAGGATGACTTGTTAAACGGTACTCGGCCTCAAATTTTTGAGGTCGATGTCATTTTTTTTGTGTTCATTATCTCAATGTTTTTAGGTAGTGTTGTGACGGGCTCCCGCGTTTTTTTCATTAACATGTCCTTTTGGGTTCTTTGGGGCCAGAATAAATGGCAATTCTTTTCAAACCAACCCGAGAAGTAAAACGTGAAGGAAAGATGCAAATTAGGAAGCTTTTAAATAACAGAAGTTTAGAGTAAGCGTTGTGGCATTTGGGGAGTGTTATGATAGTCCGTGTTTCAAGTGTGAAGAGTATTTCGAGAAGTTAAGTGTCAGTCAAGAGAGGTTACCCGTTACAGAGAGCCTTTAGTCAAGGGGCATACAATTGCACGCCAGTGAACCGCAACTTCAGCTAGGATCAGATATATTGCTGTTTCGTCGGACATTAAGGTAGGAGTGATTATTTAAATATTCGGATTTGTGATAGCATTGGAATTAAGCTTAGGCGAGTTACATATTGGTAGTGGTCCGAGTTACGTTATTTCTGTATTATATATTGTGTGTTTAGCCACCGTAGGTTCTGTCGCGTATCATAATATTATCCAATCTGTTAGAAGTTTAAGATCTTAATAAAGTCCTATTAAGATCATGGCAGCTTCTGGTTCTTCATTTATTCCTACACCTCACGCTGATAATCTAGAAGGGGGCACCCGAGGGGGACGCCCTTGCAGTGTAAGCGCAGTTCTGATAATTTCACGATGGTTTAAAATTGCGACAAAAGCCAGCATATAGCTGCACAACAATGTAAATTCTCAAAAAATGAACCGAAGCGTGAGATATCATTTCTCTTGAGTTATAATCAATTTAACAAACTTCCTCCTATGATTATAAGTGGCCGCGGTAGCCGAGTGGTATAGGTATCGGATCGTGGCTTGCCTGGTCACGAGTTCGATCCCCAGTACCACTAAAGACCCGCCGTGTAGGGCAGCGATGCGTTAAATCTGTCGAGAGCTGAAACGTCCTCCCGTTGGTGTGGTAGTTAGGAGAGGGTGCCAGCTCAGGTGTCGTCCACGTCACTTGACCATGGTTCAAAATTACGTGGTCCGTCGCCAAAAAGCCCTCATGTAGCTGAACAGTGCGACGTTAATATTCAATCAATCAATCAACCTATGATTATAAAATCTTTTTCCCTTTGTCTTGAAATTAATTAAAATGCAATTGTATTTTTCAGATTCTCTTTGATCATTCTTCAGTATCTTTTTCAAGGTAAGTAAATTTTCTCAATCAAAATTGATATTAACCTTTTAACCACAGTTAGTTATTTCACAAATCGATTCAAGTAGATTTATAAGACTTTTTATATTAACGCATTGCAGGTAATATTGTTTAAGGTGCCTGACTAGTGCAAAAACGTCAATTTTGATGAAAATGACGATTTTTTTTACTTTAAATTTTATATAGTTGAATTTTCTGCTTTTTAAAAATGCCTTACTTTTGTTTGTACTTCAATTATTTACGAAGTTATAACAGTCATGTCGAGAGCAGAAAAAACGAACCGCAAGTTGGATATCGAAACCGGAAGTGTTTGAATTTTAATACTTTTTTACACTTTGTTGGTGTTTATCGAATTTATTTAAAAGAAAAAAATTAATTTAGGTAAGGTAATGACGGGACAAGGTGATATTTGTTAAAAAAATATTTTAGTTTCAAGTGAAATTTGGCAAATAAACTCGTAAAATTTTTGTCATTTTTCGATTTTCTTATGTCATTGCTTCTCAATATTTTGTTTCATATTTAACTTTTTTATATATATTTGATAGAAAAACTCTGTTCTTAAAGACAAAATATTAATTAATTATGCCTAAAGCAAGGTCTGGGAGGTCTAAGGAATTTGTTTCATCATTGGTGCTAGCAGTAATGAGAATGTTGACACAGAGCTAATCCCAATAATACTTAATCAGTTGGTGACAAAAAGTTGAAATCTATTCATAAATGTTTCAAAATTTACTCGGAAAGCCTTTTTCAGTAACATTTTATGGTGTATTTTACTTAAAGATACAACTGTTAAACTAGAAACATTTCGCTTAAGTGCATTACTAACGTTAATTCTTTTTAATTTACGATATACAGGTTTATTATCATTGTATATAATTAGAAAGGCACAAATACTTCCCTTCCTAAGATCTTGTACATGGATTTGTAAAATTTGATCTGGAACGCATTTTAACTTCTGTGGGACACCCCTTAGAATATAGAAAATTTTCTCGGGGGGAAAAAAAGCTACATAGAAAACAAAATTACTAAGAATGGAAAAAAAAAGTGTATTCTTATAGAAGTTTTAAAAACTGTTCTTCATATGCTTTTCATTATAATTTCTTATAACCTTTTGTGATAACAATATTTTTTTAAAAGAAATTTTCGGGAATATTTACTAAAAAAATAACACACATTAACATATTTTATATTACAAATTTCTTACGCTCTAAGATACTTAGTGGAAATATATACCTTCCATATAAAAAAATATTACTTTTTAACGCAATAAAGTTTGTATTCAAAAAATTTGTATTCAAAAAATATCTATGCATTTAGACGTTAAGAAAAGCTTTTTTGACTTTATAAAATTGGTAACAAAATTAAAAAAACTTGAAACAAATATATAACACTGATATGGGCTTATAAAAGGTTTATTTTTTGATGTAAAGAGGTTTTAGGTTGTTTTAGCTGTATATTTTTTAAAAATTTAGATTTAAAATCTTTAAATGCGTTTTTCTCCGAAACAGACTTTTCCATATTTTATCGCATGGCAAACATGATATCTTAAAGTCCTCGAAATAATTGCAGGAAATTTAGCATCATTATTTATTATTATAGTATGCATGTTGTGCACTAGAGAATAAGAAAAAACAATATATTTACCTTTTTTATGATTGTTTTTCTTTGTGATAAATGCAAAATTTTCCTTTTGTGCACTTTTTGACCCCTAATTTTGTGATAAATTGAAATTATTCAAAGATTATATAGCAAAACATAGATAAACGTTTTCTTAAAAAAATTCAGAGCTTTTTTTATCTTATGCATTAGAATTTATTTTACAGTGTTTGCCGTGATGGGCAAAAAATACCTAATTTTAACCTAAAATCGTCCATTTTCTAACAAAAAATATATTAGAAATTTTTTTCTTTGTTATTTTTATAAGTTTTCAGTTATAATCAAACAAAAAATGAGTTTTAAAATGAGCTTTCAGCATTATTTCAAAAAAATGTTCCCGCAACTAGTCAGGCACCTTAAAATGCTGAAAAATGTTTCAACTTTCATGCAAATTCATTCTTTTATTACAAACACAATGATTCTGAGTTGAATGCAACTTGAAGCAATTACCGAATTAAAGGCCGCGGGTAGCCTAGTGGTTAGAGCATCGGACTCCAGACCGGAAGGCCTGGGTTCGATGCTCGATGTCACCAAATACCCTCCGAGTGCACACAGAGTACGTGCTCGTTAAATCAGTGGGTCCGTAGTCTTGTGGGCTTATTCACGAGCGCAGGAACTGGAGAATATTTCCCTCCCTTCAGTTCACTTGCAGAAATTGTGGAGGCGGAGATAGAGGTCGTGTCGCCATCTATCGTCCCTTCGGGAAGTTTCACTGAGCTTAAATCGCACTGTCACCTGTATGGTGCTCAAGGCCAACGACAGGCGTACCTCTTGCCCATGCCACGATGAATTTCGTGGGCCTCGTTCTCACGTTAGATAGGTGGCATTAGCCACAAACAACAACAACAAGAGGAAGACAAAGCTTGGGTGCTGATCGCCGTGTGATATTGGTTAGAGGCTACTTATTAAAGTGTAATTATAGAACATACTCTAGCTTGTCGAGGAATCTACAGTAGGTAAAGATTCGGAGGTTAATTTCTCATAAAGATAGTGAGTAGGATTTCGGGCGCTATTTTAACTTAGTATTGATAATTACGTAGTATCACTTCTGATCTGATACCTCTAGGAAGACTTGTGTTGCATTGAATAATATATATTGAGACAATAATAAATTAGCTTTATATATTATGGAGAGTTCGAGGGGTCAATCATTTGTTCCTACAAATCTAGGTCGCGTGTATGAAGAGATGATACCCCAGGACAGGGGGGGGGTATCACATTTTTTCTTTTCAGGTGTCTTAAGCAGCACCAGAACTCGAACTTACGCCTTGACAAAACTGGCCACAAGTTCGTGAACCAGATATCTCATTCAGCTATCACGGCCTCTACATTCACGCCGTATAGAACAAATTCAGCCCTGACATATTTAGCTTGCATAAAGTCTTCATGTTCCCAGAGGGCAAGTTTAGGAGTAGAGTTCCAGCTCGAGGCACGTACTAGCTTAACAATGGTTCAAAACGACGAGATGTCACCCACAGCCCTCGTATCATATCAGAACGCTTTACTAATATACAATCAAATAGTTTTCCCAATGCTTGGTAAATGAATTCACTCCAAGTTATTCATATTCATTGAATAAGGACGCTTACAGTTTTATATTCGCCTAATTAATGTCAAGTAACATACACATTACTTATGTATAATATGCTGGAATATAAGGCAAGCAATATAATTACGGGCAACTTGACGTGCATGTGCGATAACCATAATCGAATTATGTTACGTCGATTACGTTGAAATATTGGAAGACTTCATTTGACGTCTCACACAGTTCAATATGTTAGTAAACATTCAATACCGATATTATTTCGTGTTTAGTCTTCGATATTTGACTTAAAAATTTGAAGGTCTGTTATCTATTATTGTAAAGTTAACTTATTTGTGCTAAGTAGACATATATTTTCATGTGCTGATAAACCACTGAAAATGCTATTCATAGCATTAACCTTAAAACCTAAGCTACAGATTAGGTTTTTCCAGCAGTCAGCAGCCATGATTTGCATATTCTTTTTAAAATGTAATTTATCACCAAACGGTTTTTATCGTCTGAAAAGGGTATATAATATGCTATATACATGGTTTACCGCCTAGAATAATGTGGGATTTTACGTTTATGTAAATGTGACGCGCCTTGCTAAAATAAGTTCTTAATCTCGTAAAAAAAGCTTCGTAAGTGTTCTTAATACAAGCGGAACAGATGGGATTTATTCGTGTACTTCAACACTAACCACCGATAAAAAAAAAATCAACGGAGTGTTTCGTTTCCTTCAAATGAAAAATGAAAAAATTACAGTAAAACAAATTATCGTCTCCGGTAATTTGTGGGGAAACACAATCTTGAAAGCATCAGATTTTCCTATACAGGTACTAATTGTACCTTTCCTGTCCTTCAACCCTTTCCGCACACCTTTCGCTAATATTAATCTTTTGGATTCAGCTTGTTTGCTTGGTGCTGAATGTGACATTTGCCCTGATAAATATTCAGAGATTATTTCTTTTTAAAAAGGAAATGTATAATCAGTTTGTCTCGCTAAATGCTAAAAAACCAATCCACAGCCCATTAGAAATAAAAAAAAATCTTGATGTTTAATATTTTTGAAGAAGCAGTAATTTTTTTTATATTAAGGTATCCGACTACGTTCGGAACCGTGATTTTCAAAAGCGCATAAATGGATAACTTTCATGATATTTAGTGTCGCTTAGATAAGAATATATGCATAAAATTGTTTTAAGGACATTTTTTGACAAAAATTATTTAAATACAATATTTTGGCAAAAAATTAACATAGAATCTCTTTTCCAAATGTTCTCCTTTTGTGAAAAATACTTCTATTAGAATAATTTGCCTATATATAGCTCAGACCTCTGTTCAGAGGCTCCACTAGAATTTTGAAATAACTTAGAAGTGGGTTTATTCATATTTTTACGACAACAGAGGGGAGCAATTTTAAGAAAACTCTAATAATTATTTCAATTGGTGGTAACTTTGAAAATGTGAATTTTTCAAACATTCTTGTTGAGCCTCTGTAGAGAGGTCTGAGCTATATACAGGCGAAATATTATTATAATAGAACCATTTTTCACAAAAGAACATTTGGGAAAAAAAGATTATTCTAAGTTAATTTTTTTGCCAAAATATTATATTTAAATAAATGTTTTTAGTCAAAATGTCCTTAAAACAATTTTATGCATGCATTCTAATCAGTGACACTAAATATCATGAAAATGATCCATTTATGCGCTTTTTTAAAATCACGGTTCCGAACGTAGTCGGATACCTTAACTTAGCATTAAAGGTGCACAAGTTTTTCATTTTATATTTCTTTACATTAAATAACTAAATTAGTCTATGTATGTAATAGACTACTTACTCCTGCAGACACACAATTAGCTCTTTTATTTCTCGCAGAATTTCTAAATTGTTTCAAAATTTTATTTTCCATCTTTTAAAAGCCAATGGAACTACTTTATATAGAATGAGTGAAAAGCTTCTTTTGAAACCTGATTTCCTATTTTTGAGAATTAGAGCGCTGGCAAACTACTTTTTACTGGCCATTGTAACATCAAATATTCTTAACAAATTTATTGTAGATTATGAGGAAATTAGAATTCCTTTAAAATTAAAAATATGTGTTCAATTAGTATTTGAAGTCGGGTGTAAAAAAAAAAATTTAAAAAAATTTGTATTGATAAAGTGGTCGGAGCGTGTGTCCTTGCCAATCCAGCAAGGCTGTTCAATTTCAACATCTTCCAAGAAAATAGATGCTCTCTATTTACCACTCTTCCATTTCTTAACTGAAATATCATACTTCTCTAAAATTACTAAATTGTTTGAAATAAAGGAAAGATAAAAACGGATTTGTTTTTGATTCGTTGTCCGAGCCTAATGATCAGTAACATAACCCTGACCAAACCCTTCACTTTCATCACACTTCTCCGAAGACTGATTTTATTGACCTTTAAGATGGATGGGAACTATAAATATATATACTGTATTGATTTTCTACTCTGACGCAGATAGGATCTTCATATACAATAGACGGTGAAAATATCCCTAATTGTTTGTAAGGAGCAAGCTCGCGTTTCTTTTCATGCAATTAGTTCTGACGCAAACGAGCTTCTGTAGAAATGGACGGTTTCGAAAGCTCATCTAACGAGCTATTTTATCGGAGGATATTTCGAGTGAGTTTATGAACAGATCAGTAGTTTTTAATCGCAGTAAATTGTCAGTATTCAGTTAATTCACTGAATGGACAAAGATTTTGAATTGCTCTATTCCAGGGATATCAATTTTTTTAAAATTAACGTTACACCAGCGTCTCAAACTATGGGGCACACTCCACTAAGGGCAGGATAACTCTGGAAGGGGGTGTGAGCATATTGAAAAAGTCGAAAACAAAAGATTATTTAAAAACGAATGATTAATTTACCGAAAGTAAACATTCTGACATTATAAAAAATAAAATACTAACACTGATGTAATACCATTATAAATGCATCAGTACTGCACGATGTATTTTATAATTAATTTAAACAATATTAAGTTAAGAACAAGTTTAATATTCATCAGTGACCCCCAAAAGGAATTGTCGTATATAAAATTATATACAAGAATTAACATTAACCTTAATTTATACTCTATGTAATTAATCCCTTAACTTATGATTCAAGTTTACACAACTTGCTCCCCAATGCAGTTTTTGTGGCCGCGGTAGCCGAGTGGTATAGGTATCGGACCGTGGCTTGCTTTGTCACGGGTTCGAGCCCAGAACCACTAAAGACCCGCCGTGTAGAGCAGCGATGCACGTTAAATCTGTCGAGCTGAAACGTCCTCCCGTTGGTGTGGTAGTTAGGAGAGGGGGGTGCCAGCTCAGGTGTCGTCCACGTCACTTGACCATGGTTCAAAATTACGTGGTCCGTCGCCAAAAGCCCTCGTGTAGCTGAACAGTGCGACGTTAATATTCAATCAATCAATGCAGTTTTCCTCGTAGGTGCGCGTATATGATGCATTGCGGGGGGGAGAAATAAATAAATAAGTAAATCCTCTATATAAAATAACAATCCTTCGCAAATACTGTCAAGATAGTTTTTTTTTTTGTATTTCAAGGCCATCGGAATAATTTTATGGACAGCAAGGCACAGAAAAGATCGTACTTCGAAAAGACGTATATATACGTCCTGGACAATTAACGTTTTGGTTGAGTAAGACGTTTATATGCGCCAATGGCACTCAAGAGGTTTAAGTTGTAATGTAGCTTCAGTTTCAAAGTATAGTGTTATCGAATTTAATATATTGTTGTTGTACGGAGGGAGGGCGATGAAAATTATAATTGAATATTGGGTCACAAATATTGAAAGTTTGAGACACGTTTGCGTCACACTTATATAAGTAGTAATGATTATGAGCGACGGACTCAAGTGTCGAGGAATACATTTGAATTTATTTCCAACTTTCCTATGAAGTACATTCCATACTTTGTCCTTGAACAAAGTTCAAAATTACGAGGTCCGTCGTCAATAACCCTCGTGTTCCCTTATAGTGCGAAGTATACAGATACTTACTTCGTCACTAGAATTGCAATGCTAAAGAAATGTTGTTTATTTTTAACCATGCATGACCTTTCTTGGGTATAAAATATGAAGGATGAGATAAAAGGAATGTTTTTGTAACAAAGCTAACATATTTTAATAATGAGAAATCTTTTTTAAATGAGGCTGCATTTTGGCTGTTGGGTACTTGTTGCGTCTGAAAAGGCTCATTGGTTGCATCATCTACTGGCGGGCTCCCACAACCAAATTTTTTGACTGTTGAATTTATTTTATTCAAACCCTCGTCAGATGCTAAATATTGTGATTTAAGTTTGCCGAGAGTATCAGTCAAATTGATACTCAAGGGATCTTTTGTATGCCATGACATGCGTGCCAACGATTTTCACATCCAGAAAATCTATAGACTCCGACCGGGATCGAACCCGCAACTTAATGCACATTAACTCTAAGCCTTCGAGCTGACGTAATGAGAAATCTTCAGTCAAAATACGTTCCGAATCGGAACTTACTCCAAGAAATGAGATTAATAACGAGTCCTGTTGCCGCTCAAGACCCACCGTGTAGATAAACTGATACATATAAAGTCTGAAATGGCTCAGAGTCCAACCATTGGCGTGATACAGTAGTTTGGAGAGGGGTGCCAGTTTAGGTGTCGACACTTGAATATGGTTCAAAATTGCGAGGCTCGTTGCCAATAGCTCTTGTGTTGCTGTATAGTACGACGTAAATGAAAGTCAATCAAGGACGAATAGTAAAAGAATAAAATGTTTATATGTATCCTAAATTAATTCTAATTTGATTAGATTTTAAAAGGAGCATACAATATGTGATCATGCAAACCTTAATCTAAAATTCTAATTCTAAATAAAAACAAGTCTTACAGTAGTCGCATATGATGTGTAACATCTGGCATGTTATCGTGGTAAATACGCAATATTAACTTTTTCCTGAAAAAAATATGAATTGGGTATGATTGGAAATAATTTTCTATCGAATAATTATATCTTTAGTGAAAATTGTATTTAATTAACAAAAGAAGTAATGCAAAATTTTATCAAATATTTATTCTTGTTCAATTTGGGGAAGAGTGGAGACAATAGACTTACGATAGCTAAAACATGACACATATACTTGGGATTTCAAAGTATTTAAAAACCGTTGAAAAACAGCGTCAATAACAGTACCACTGTTAGCAGTCGAAACATTTTGATTTGTGTTCATTTCGAGCTTGACTTCATCATTCATAAAAGCTATGAGTGGCTCAGCTTTTGGCAAACTGAAGTTAATGTTAAAATCACCACTCAAAATCAGGGGAAGCGGGTTATAATTTTTTTAAAAGAGCAGAATCACCTTCTTTATATGGTAAAAATACAAAATGCAGGAAATCTTTAATATTTTTCTTAACCGTTTGATTCGACGAAATGTATACGACCACCGAAATCACTGTTTGTCCATTTTCAAATAAGCATTCTGCCATCCCCCAATATAGTGATTAACGAATTTAGAGTCAAGCGCTCGAGTGCTTGATGGCTACTAGAGTTGGACCCCCATTTGAGGGTAGCGAAATGACACAGCCACGCACTCTCATTGGTCAAATCAAGTAGAGCACGTTTACGTCACATCCTGTGACACACATCCGTCCATTTTCACGAAGTCACCCACAAATATCCAGCAACCAAGAGAAAAGATGTTACACATAAAAAAACAATCAATCTCACCGTAAAAACACGAGTTAATATATTGTCAAATCAAATTGATCGGGTATAGACTGTTAATCATTGAGATATACAGTGGGTGATCGGTTAACGAGCAGATCGGTTGACAAACCCTTTCACGAAAGATTTTTGTGTTCGGATAACGAACACATATTCGGAGGTGATTAGGGAGACGCCAATTAAATTATGAATGAAATTTTGAAAACTGCTAGAGATCTGGAATCGGAGGTGGACGAGGATGACATAGAAGAGCTCATAATGGGACATGAAGATGAACTGACGATAGAAGAACTCCAAGAAATTTTGAATGAAAAACACCAAGAAACACAACGAAATGTGTCTCCTTCTGAACAAGAGGAAGACGAAAGAGGACCAATGCCAGCATCTGCCGTTAAAGATCTTTTGAAAAAGTGGGAGGCTATCAGAGCAATGGTCTTAGAATGGCACCCAAACCAAGATGATGTCAGTAGGGTTGGGGATCTTTACAACGACAATGCTATTAATTCCGGAAAATCCTGAGACAGGAAGAAAATCAATCGACATTGGACATGTTCTTCAACGCCCCATAAGTAAAAAATGAAAAGGACTGATCAATATGAAAGACTATATGTATGTAAAATTCTTTAAAAACTTACTAAGAAATTATACATTTTTAAAATTTAATTTTTAGGGTCTCCAGAACGAATTAATAGATTTCACATAGAAGTCTATGGTGAATCGATGATTGGTTAACGAACAATTCGGATAGCGAACATAGTCTTGGAGCGGATTATGTTCGTTAACCAATCACCCACTGTAGTATGTATATTAAAAATGGAAACATTGTTTGCTGTTCTACGCTTACTTGAAAATATTGAAATTTTTGAACGGAAATGCTTCAAGATCTCCATACTCTCTCGTGATAAAAGTATTTCCTCTAAAATATTCAACCTCAAATGAATATGAATAATATAGACACTAGTGCTTTTAAAGCATTTGTGTCCAAGCGTTGCGTTTATCTGTAATAAAAAATGTTAATAAAAAATGTTATAGACCAGAGCTTAAGATAACAAGGCTTTTAGCTAATTTTGAATAAGTTTTAGTTCCCTGATAATTTTACTGTTCTTCATTGACACAAATTAAATTCGTGGCCGTTTTGTACTAAACTTTCGAAATATCCCGGCTCTGTTTTCTTTTGCTATTTTATAACATGCTATTTAAAAGAATATTTTGTTATATTGGAGACTCTCTCTCTCTCTCTTTTTTTTTTTTTTTTTTTTTTTTTTTTTGGTGGATCAGAGACGTCAATAGTTGTCTCCGATGGACGCCAAACAGGGTCGTCTTGAGGCATGCGCCAACTGAGCCCAGGGCCTCGTCTTGTTCTGGACTCAGCCTTAAGGCTGTTTTCGATAAAAAGTACGAGAGCTCTAACTAAACGCGAAGCACATTTTCAGACAGAAAAATGACCCAATTTCCATTGAAATTTGCAATATCTTATAACTCGTACCTCTGTGAACATTATAGTATTTTAAAAGTTCAAAATATTCCGTGAATACTTTCTTTTTTGTTTTAATAAGTGAAGGCAAAGCCCATTTAGCCTTACGGTATAGGATAAAAAATGCGAAACACATTTTATACCAGAAGAATGAATAAACTCGGTTAAAAATGGGAAGTATGATAAAAAAAATGCTGCTCTCTAAAGGATAGTGAAGCCAGAATATCATAAATTTTTTATTTCTGAAAAAAATGTTCCAAATTCGGGTCTTATTCTTTAACCGAAAACGGCCTTAATAAGATCATGATTCGAATAGTTACAACGGTCAAACATTAATTCCGGTTGTATTCTCCGAAAACCCCCCCAGGAATTTCGGACGATATGTCAACTGACTGTCGTCGATATATAGGTCTACGCCAGGGATGGCTAATCAGTGGCACGTGATCTAATATTTTGCCCACGCCAGTGATCAAATTTTTTTGCGTTTTAATTCAAAATAACAAAGTTCACTATGAAATATTACGAACAAACGCGAGTGATCGGTAGTGGAACTGCTGGGAGAAGACTCGTTTCGAATTGTTTTGCCTTAGCTACGTCGTGGACTACAGTTACTTATGATGCAAAATTTGACTACGCAGAACATTTCAAACTTGGTGAATCTAGAAATATGGTGAAAGTGGTGTGTGTGTTTTACGTTCTGAAACAGTGGTATGCAGAACATCGTCTGTAAAGCGGCATTTTATAACAAATCACAAATCCTCTCGTCAAGAAAGTGAATCACAGCAAAATAAGTTAATTACTTAGAAACCATTTATCAGATGATTCCAATTCATCCTGCATTCTACTAAAAGATACATTTTACAATCCTAATATAAGTTATTTGTCATCCATTCTGCAACAACAGAAGTCACACTACTATTACTTTTATTTGAATTACACGTATAACTAAAACATTTACAACTATACAATGCACAAAAGGTGTTTTTTCGTAGTAAATAAAGAGTTTGGGGTTTTGTTAGTATTTAGTTTTATTATTTTCCCAATAATCACCAGTCAAAATTATTTGACGGCACGTCTATCTCATTAAACACTTTAGGGAAAAATGGCGTGGTGATCTATAAAGGTTCAGCACCCCTGGTCTAGGCCTACCACCATTATTCATTCAAAAGGCGCCAGTCGATCGGGCCGATTTGTGTTATTGTAATATACACATTTATTTGTTCCAGATTTATACGAGTATTTGACAACCTATGCTGTGCACTACTTTATTTTATGCGTTGTAGGTGAGGCTTGCATTTTTTAAAGGGCAAAGGACCTCAAAAACTTAAGGGCCAGGACGCCAAGAATAGTTTGTAAATTCTGTTTTGTTTCCTTTACTGGAGGCTCCCCCTCCCATTCTCATCGGTTGGCTGCGGTAGCCGATGATCATGGTAACGGACTCGTGACCGACATGTAATAAGCTCGAGCAAGTACCGTTGAAGACCCACCGTACAGAGAGGACCCATGCACGTTAAATATGTTGAGGCCAGTGTCGTAACGCAGAATATTAGGCTCCCACCCTGCAAAGTCAAGTTTTGGGCCCCATGTCTGATCTGCAAAGCCATAAGATAACATGGGTTTTGGGCCCCATTGCAATGCTGTGGTGAACGTTATGCCACTGGTCGAGGCTCAAACGTTTCCCGTTGGTGTGGTGTAAAAGTTAGGAGAGGGAGTACCAAGATAGGTGTTGTCATAGTCACTTGACCATGGTTCAAAATTACGAGATCTATTGCTAGTAGTCCTCGTGAGCTCTTTACTGTGCAACGTTAATACAACTCTCTCTCTCACTCGGGCATTCCTGTCGTAGTAATTACTCCCCAGTTCAATTTTCTAATCTATTTGAACTCTTACCCTCATAGATTCTGAAGAGCATGAATTCTCTTTACAGTCGTTTGTGGACGCAGTAGCCTGGTAGTCATGGAATCGTGACCGGCTTGTAATGAATTCGGGCTCTAGTGCCACTGAAAAACTACCATGCAGATGGATTGATGCAGATTAAATCTGTCATGTCTCAAAGTTCTCTAGTTGACATGGTTTAGAAGATGGGGAGTGAGGTTCCAGCTCAGGTGTCATCCTCCACATTTGATCGTGGTTTAAAATCGGGAGGTCTATAGATCCTGTAGCACAGAGGTTTCCTAACTTTTTTGTCTTATAGACCCTTGCCATGTTTTTCGGTATGGGGTAGACCCTGCTTAATTAATATTGAATTTTTGCAACGCGATATTCCATAAGTCGGGACAAATAACAGGTTTGTCTTTTTAAAGCCAAAACTGCTGGCATCCGTTTCTAAACTTTAAAATTTTTATTGGTGCATATCACGATCAGTTCCTGTTATGTGACATTTTTTTCAATATGACCATATAAATTGCCTACTGTGGTATTATCATAGTCAAAACGCATTCTCAAACCTAGTTTCAAAGTCTGAATAAAAGGCAGTTAAATGTTGAACGTAGGATAACGTGCTGACAGATTGTATAGGTTAATTTGAGAAAATTCCGCACCTCCAGTATTGTACTTCTTTAGTTTAACTCTGGAAAGAAACGCGCTGAAATGGTTCATGCTTTAAAAAAAATTATGCTGTCGCCTTGTACGGGCAAATTAACCTCATTAAATTTACGTAGTAAACAAATCTGCTAAATAAGTAAAATTTGGTTTCCACTTGATTAAATTTTCTTTTGAAATTAAAGTCGCGATCTAGTTTGAGAGCCAATATCACATACACCTCATTGACCTCCAAATTTTTTGCTGACGTGGACCCCTTTGCAGGTCGTCATGGACCCCTGGGGGGTCTATATAGATCACTTTGGGAATCACTGCTGTAACATGACGTTAACAACACTCTGCACAGTGGCATACCGGAGAATATTAGGGCCCCCTTGCAAAGTCAGCTTTTGGGCCCCAAGCTGAATCTTACAAATGATTAGGCCTTGGGGCCCCCTAGAATCCTACACCCCTCGCACCATGGGTGTTGAGTGGGGGTGTACGTTTCGCCTCTAACTCTGCAGTCGTTGATCAAATAAACTTTACATTTCAAACGCTTCAAATTGCGACTTTCATGGGTTAAGAAACCTTGGCACGAAAACTATGAAATCATGAAAATCCAGCATCATAGACGGATCAAGAACCACATCCTTCATTTTCGCAAAGAGTTTCATTCATTAAGAAACACTTAGGCAGTGCGCGTTTCAATACAAAACAACCCGCAACAAACGTGACATCAACCACAAATTTGCCCAATCAAAATGTCAACGACTGTTCTCATTGTCGATATCTGCTTAAAACTCTTTTCTTTTGGCGGGGATTTCCCACCTTACCTTTTTTCCTCCACCTGAAAAACAAATTACAATCACCTGGCAGTAGGAATTCCTGGTTCAAGACAATTGCTTCATTGCTTCTCCCATTGGCGCCGGCTGACCTGAGTGGCCCTGACCTTTTCGGATTTCACTTTCGTGCGCCCAAGGTCAAAAGGGAGTCTCTCCAAGCTTCCCACACAACTCAGTCAGTCAGTTTTCGTTCCTTCACGTGTCATAAGCCAAACAAGACGTTGCACTTTACGGTTGCGCTACAAGCTATACGTGTTTGGTTATCTGGATCCAGTGCAGTTATTGCGTTTGGGGTTCTTTCAACTATGTGGATTAGTTCTCTTGGTCAGTAAACATCGGTGATAGCTGAGAGACATTTGTGAGGTAAGGGGTTTTTATGTTTATAATTAAGATTCAAATTCTGAATCGGAAAAAGCGGTTCTGCATTTTGGTAATTTTTGTATCGCTTTTGCATATTTGATCGGATCTATATAAATCGCTTGTTATTTTTTATATTCCTTTAAAAATAGACTTAGTTCTTTAGGCTTTCGAAACTTTATTT
This sequence comes from Trichonephila clavipes, assembly GCA_019973935.1. Lineage (NCBI taxonomy): Eukaryota > Metazoa > Arthropoda > Arachnida > Araneae > Nephilidae > Trichonephila > Trichonephila clavipes. The sequence continues at coordinate 265,791 of BMAU01020045.1, read as the reverse complement.
GACACAAAAGGTTTTCACGTGATTGTCGAGTATTTCAAAAGAATATTCCTTTTTCAATTCCTACTATTTGTTCACTCTTATATAGATCTCGTGTTCAAATTTTGTTCAAATTCTCAGTCGTTAAAAAAATACTTTCTATTCATCCATTCACGTTCAAAACATTTTTTTAAACTTGTAGAGGATGACACTTGATGTTAATAGTTTTTCAAATATTCATTAGTTAATTAAATTAAAAAGAGAATAAATAGTGACAAACAAAAATAATGGTCCAATAGCATAGATAGAAAGGAAACTCGTTCGTTTTGTCCTTGTAGAGCAACGGATAGTGCATTGGACTTCTAATATAACGGTCGTGGGTTCGAATCCCACCTGGGATGGCCTAATTTCTGAGAAAGTAATTTATATTTTACTATACTATTTTATTAGAATAATTAAATTGATGAATAAATAACAAACAAAAAAATAGTCTAACACCACATATAGAAAGGAAAATTGCCAGGAAATTCGCTTTCTATTTTGTCATTTGACATTGATTCTGTCATATGTACACATATTTATATTAATAGTAACTAAAATTAAAATTTTTCTTTGTTGACCTAAGTAGGAATTGACTTTATTTTTTTTTTTATATTACTCGTTACAGTTCTAAACACACCTCAGGAAGTTCCATAACTCGCCTATTATGTCACTTTTAAATTTGGTATTTTTACGAATTTAATTTCAATGGATTTTTAGTTCGTCCTTTATTCAGCATTTTCAACTTTCATCTTGAAGTGAAAAGTATCTTTAAATATTTAAACGGAACGAAACTTAAAATTCAAGTTGTCTTGTATAAATTTTATTTTTTACAGGAAGTTGATAAATGGTATGTTCGAAGGCACTAACTGTGTACGCACCCGCAAAATTTTGCTTTAAATTTAAATGCAATTCGGGCATGTTGTGTTAAGGCTTAATCCTTTATTTTGGTATCTTATTTTCACAAAGATATAAATATATTTTTCATCCCATTTGTTGCTAATACGAATTGTCGTCAGCCACAGGATTACCTGTCGGCGAGTTAATGGTAATTTTCCTTCGAAATGAAAGGTAATTTCAAAAATTTTGTTACCTGAATGTCTCCTTTTTGGAAAAATTCATTGGATATATTCTGTGGGGATTTTCGAAAGTTTAGCACCACTCTTTTTTCTATCGATCTTTTACACAATTTTTTTCTACGTATTTTTAAACTTTTTTTGTATACAATATGTACATAAAATGTATTTAATTCGTTGAAGTGCTATTCGTGCTATGAATTTTTAGTACTGAAAACTGTTTATGTTGAATAAAAATACAAAAATCGGAACACGGGCATTTTTTATAATGGATGCAAATAAAACATTTTTGCACCTGCATAGTAATGTTATGAAATTTGAAGAAATCTTAAGTGAAATGATAGCATGGAAAACCAAAATTCTAAATATCTATTCTTATTGATAAATTTTTTTTTTTTTTTCGGGATGATTTATGACTTAACTGAAACAAGTAATTAAGAAATTCAATACTAATTGATCTTATATAAGTGGCTAAATTTTGTCCTTTTGAAGTTTTTGGATATCGATGGGAATCTAGGATGACGGATAAGTTAACTATTATATATATATATGTGGGAGACAACAAGGGGTCCAAGACGTGTTTCTCTTACTTCACATTTATTTTAAAATTAAACAAAAATTAATTAAAAAGGTAGATAAGTTTTTACAGATAAGTTTGACGATGATATTCAGAAGGTAACGCCTGCTCGCGCACCTCTCGCGTTCTTTTTTTCTCTCTCTAATGTCCAAGAGTTTTTGTTTCTCTTCCACTAGTTCAAGTTTCAGTTTTAATTCACTGCGCCTGCGCGCGAAGACTGCTTGGTTTTGGCTGCATGCCATAACGGCCATTCTGACCGTACGCTGTCCGCAGCGGTACTTCCATGGAGACCAGAGGAGAATCTGAAACATAAAAAAAAACGGAACAGACAAGGACTATACGACAAATATATAGAGATTAAACATATCATAATTTTTCTCTGAACTAGACAGTTTCTCCATCATGTGAAGGCATCTCTTCGACATCCGGAAGGTTCCACAGGAAAACATTGTTTCACAGGCATAAGAACATCTTTTTAACAAGTTGATCTTTGGTTGAACGCATCGATATTTTCCTCTGTAGAGTTCTGGACGTCTGTTCAAAACGATTTCTCTTTTTCCTTCGTTTCCACTGCCAGGGCTCAAAGATTTTTCGGAGCAACACAAACCGTCGATAATTATTATTCATAGGTGAAGGGGTAGGTGAGCGGGAGATAAATTCCACGGAACTCGTTTTCATGGCACCATTGGCTTTCTTACACAATACTATATCAGAACATTTTTCTCTTACAATACTCAATTTTAACTTAGTAATCTTAATTTTATTACATTTATAATCCTTAATTAGAGAACTCGAATCATTTCTAGTATTAAAGTTTATAACATGTGGCAAATCATAACTAGAGTTTTCTATCACATTTGAAACAGAAACATTTGGAAAAAGAAACACCATAATCTGCACTCAAAGAGGATTCACTTTCACTTAATAAAACATCGCTCCTTGCATGGCCTAGTTTCTCTATTTCAGAATATACACTGGGATGTATAATAAATTCTTCGGTCAAGGTCGGTGATATCGCCGTTCTCACACTTAAGCTAGTAGAGTGTTGATTAAGAGAAATATTTATGGGTTTAACTTCTACCATTCGCTTTTCGCCAAAACATGAGCTTAATGTTATGATTTCTTCGGAAGGTGTTTGCACTCTAATTAGTGAGGAATTTAAAACTGGGATCTGGCAACCTGAATCAATCAATGCTGTTACGGGCTGATTTTCCACAAAAATGTTTACGTATTGAAGATTTGCGCATTCATCGCTATTTTGTTTTTCGCTCTCGACTTTCAAAGTATTCACGTTTATTCTATTATGGATGTGATCATTAGATTCTTTAGGTTTAAAACGCTTCTCACAGTCTCTTGCGCAATGAGATGAATCACCGCATATAAAGCAATTTTTATTTTCTCTTTCATGATATTGGGGATAGTTCTCTTTAATCTTTGTTTTAAAGTTTTGTGATTTATTTTTAAAGGGGTCTTGGGTATATCCATAAGTAATAGGAATTTCTTTATGTGATCCGCTTCTAGATGAAATATAAATATCACACTCTTTAGCTAAATCAATAGGCCTAAACCAATCTTCTGCTTCTCGAATGCCAATATGAGTTGCAGTTTCCTTATTTAAAGTTTCAAATAATTTATCAGAAATTATAAGATCACATAGAGATTCAAAGGAATTAACTTTTCTTAACGAACAATAATATTGGAAGTTTGCCGTCAATCTTGCAGCAAATTGGATGTATGTCTCGCCTGATGATTTTACAGCATTTTTAAATGAGTTTAAACACTCGCGAGGGGTTAATTGAATTCTCTGAGTACTATAGATTTTAGTTTTCATAGTCATTTAATTCCTCTTCTTTAATATACAGTAAGACGTTATGAGCTCTTTCGCCCAGAAGATTTATTAAAATTTCAGATTTATATTCGTCATTTATTTTCTTGGTTAAAAATGCGCGTTCTAATGATTGGAAGAACAGATTAAAATTTTCAGATCTGGTGGGAACAGGAAGAGATAAAGTTCTAATACTTTTTATCATATTTTCTATGTTAGTTTCGAACTGTTTTTCTTCGACTTTAGCTGCAGGATTTAAACTTAATGCTTTATTTTTAGCCAATTGAAGTTCGATTTCTTTTTCTAATTTTGCTAACTGAAGTTTCGCGAGCTCAATTTTTTGTTCTGAAGTTACCTCTCTTTCGTTTTGCGATACTCTCTCATCTATACAGTTTTGAATTAAAGTTTTAACGAAATCTGGATCACTTTCAAGTGTACTACTGTTCTCAATTTTAGTCTTTAGTTTAACTATAGTGTCAGTACTTTCCACAGTACCGTCTAGCTCCTCAACAACTCTTATGAGATCCTCTTTAAGAGCGTTTTTATACATTTTATAAAAATATGAAAAGATCCTACCTTTTTTTTTTTCTGGCTCCCTTGTTGCTCGCACGTACGATGTATCCAATGAAGAAAAAACGTTGTGAATCCACTGATTTCACCTCTTCGCAGGTAATATAGTTGAAATTGTTCCAACCTCTACACAGGCGGAATTTTCGTCGATGGGTTTTCCAACCTCTACACAGGCGGAATATTTGTCGATGGTTCGTTGAAAAATACACCTCTACACAGGTTATTTTGTTATTTGTTCCGACCTCTACACAGGCGGAATATTTGTCGATGGTTCGTTGAAAAATACACCTCTACACAGGTTATTTTGTTATTTGTTCCGACCTCTACACAGGCGGAATGAAGTTGAAAAATTCAACCTCTACACAGGTTGAACGAAGTTTCCGAAAAATGGCGGAGCGTCTCCTTCACGGACGCTGTTGTTCATTGTCCAGACTTTGGTTCAAAATCGAAATTTTATCGATCCCGGCCGAGCCCCCATAATTTGTGGGAGACAACAAGGGGTCTAAGACGTGTTTCTCTTACTTCACATTTATTTTAAAATTAAACAAAAATTAATTAAAAAGGTAGATAAGTTTTTACAGATAAGTTTGACGATGATATTCAGAAGGTAACGCCTGCTCGCGCACCTCTCGCGTTCTTTTTTTCTCTCTCTAATGTCCAAGAGTTTTTGTTTCTCTTCCACTAGTTCAAGTTTCAGTTTTAATTCACTGCGCCTGCGCGCGAAGACTGCTTGGTTTTGGCTGCATGCCATAACACACACACACATATATATATATATATATATATATATATATATATATGTTTGAAGGTTCTAAATCCTTCCTACATTTTTTTTTTCGGGGGGGAATCTAGTTTAACTCAAAATTTTCAACAATGTTAATATCTCTAAGATTGATGAATTTCTACCTTTTTCTTTCATTTGTCAATCCCCCTTCCCGCAAAAGTGTTATTTGAGCATTTTGAATGCATTTAGTTTTAATATACAAAGAGTGGTATATGGTAAGGTGAATTTTGATTTTTTTTTTTTTTTCTTGTTTATGGCCACACTCGAAGTCCTTGTGTTACAGGGGTTTGGAAATTTGAAGGATTGGATGCCAACTCTGGTATCGCTCTCGTCACTTGACCGTGGTTCAAAGTTACGAGGTCCGTCACTGATAGTGGTCGCGATAGCCTAATGGTCAGGGTAACAGACTCGTGACCGGCGTGTCATAAGTTCGAGCCTAGTTCCGCTGAAGACCGGCACGAGGTGATGCACGTAAAATCTGTCGAGAGCACAAACGTTCTCCCGTTGGTGCGATGGGGTGTGGAAGTTACAGGAGAGGGAGTTTCCAGCTGAAGTGACGTCCTCGTCACTTGACCATTGTTCAAAATTATGTGGTCCGTCGTGAAAAGCCATAGAGCAGGGGTGTCCAACCCAAATAACCTTGCGGGCCATTTCGAAAAAACATTATAATCTCGCGGGCCGCACATAAAAAAATGTACATTTATATCGGATTTGGAAACCAAAAACATTTTATTGGAGTGAAAATTAAAAGCATAATGAATTATTGTTTTCATTATTTTTTATGTATACAAACATAGATAATATAATAATGTTTATATAATAGAATAATGCAATGATCAAATAATGCTTAAAATATTCCAGTTGCCATTTTCTTGAAAATTACGGTGTTCCTTTTGAATTGATATTTCGTTTCTCATTGTTGAAATTTGATAGTGCTGTCATTCGCAAACGATTAAGTATACATTGCCTTTTATCTTAACCGTCCTGAATAATTCTTTTAAACTTTAAAAAACATCTGACTGACTCTTGCTTTTTGGGCACTCCAAACAGAAAAGGAGGAGAAATGAAAGTCGCACTCACAGAGAATCGTGTACCATCCATGGTAAAGGATATGCGTAATGCAATTCAGAATTTATTAAAGTAATTTATTATAGTAAAATCAAACGTAACTGTTTGATGAAATGTAAATCTATTTTGGTCTAAAGGACATTTCTATTATCAAAAAGGATTTATTTTAAAACAAGAAAAGGTAACAGGGAAATACATTGTAGATTTATATATAGAAATTTCTCCTTCAATAAATTTCAAAATGAAAAAACTTAATTTTTTTAAATCAGGTTTTTAGAGTCGCCGGGCCGCAACTTAAGTACTGTCCGGATCGCGTGTTGGACACCCCTGCCCTAGAGTAACGTAATAGTGTGACGTTAATTTATTCACCCATCACTAATAGCTATCGTATTGCTTTGAAGTATGGCACCAATAAGTCAGCCAATTTACTTGCATTTTTTATCATTGAATTGGTAGTAAATTTGCATATCTGGTTATTCACCAAAATTCATAAATATATTGAGAAATCATTTTATAAGAATAACTGGACTATGAAATACCTCTGGAATAATGTGGCCGCGGTAGCCTAGTGGTTATGGTCACGAACTTGTGGTCTACGTATCGAGGGTTTGAACACAGGCTGTGTTGAGGGGGCTGCTGCACGTTAAATCTGTCGAGCTCAAAATTCTCCCTCTGGTGTGGTGTGGTGTGGTAGTACGGAGAAGGGACGCCAGCAAAAGTGTCGTCCACCTCACTTGACTGAGATTCAAAATCAAGAGTTCTGTCGCCAATGGCCTTTATGTTGCTTTAAAGAGTGTGATCAGTAACGTAACGTACACCCCGCATCGCCGGGGGAGAACAAAGCCTGACTGCCGTCAAGTACCTACCCTTTGTAAAATCCAACTTGGGGGGCCCAAATGTTCTCTACTAGGTGAACAGTGGCGAATTGGGTTACGCCACTGGGTGTGATATTATTACTCTCGCTCATTCTTTCTGAATAGAACCAAGGAGAAACTGTTTCACAAAAGCTTTCCGTCGTGTGCAAATTAGAAGGGAGGGGATATCTGGCCCTCATCGCTTGACAGTGCATAAAAATTGAGGTACATCATCAAATACTGCAAGTGTGTGTGTGTGCGAATACTAAAAACAATGCAGTTTGTGTTTTACTGTTTTATGACTTATGTGGATTTCAATTTTCATTTCAATCTTTAATTTAATCCATAAAATGGGTTCTGTAATAAGCACTCTATGCTTATTAAATTTTTCATTTTATGTATGCATCCGACTTGGAAAATATCTTAAGGTAAAAGTAGGACCGCTCTAACTAAACGCGAAGCACATTTTCAGACTGAAAAATGACCCAATTTCCATGGGAAATTTGCAATATTATAACTCGTACCTCTGTTAACAAAATATAGTGTTTTTTTAAAAAATTCAAAATATTTCGTGAATACTTTCTGTTTTGTTTTAAAACGTGAAGGCAAAGCCCATTTAACATTACGGTATAGGATAAAAAATGCGAAACACATTTTGTACCAGAAAAAATGAATCAACTCGGTTAAAAATGGGAAATATGATAAAAAATGCTTCGCTCTAAAGGATAGTGAATCCAGAATATCATTAATTTTTCATTTTTTTTTATATCTGAAAAAAATGTTCCAAATTCGGGTCCTATTCTTTAACATTAACCGAAAACAGCCTTAAAAAAAACTGATTCAGTCATCTTCAAATTTTCCCCATATTTTTTAGGCTATCTCTTGTAATTCAGCCTTTGATAATTTTTCAGACTAGTTTTAAGGTTCAACAAAGAAAGAACTCGTCTACATTTAACATTTTTCCCTCCTTAAAACTTTTTCCGAGTGAATACAACTTACAGAGTTGAATTTTACGACACGCATTAAATTTTTTTTTTATTTCTCGGATGCGTAATGTCGTAAAGTTTTTATAGCCCAGAATTAAAAAAAATCCGCGCAATACTATAATTCATTCCAGGCATGCCTTGTTTGACCACAAATTGACCATCAAATGCATACTAACTCTCGAAAATTATCTCAACCTTATCCTCTCCTACTGAAAGCAGAAAAAAAAACTGAATATCCATTGAAAGAAATAAAATAAATTTCAGATTCGCTAATCTAAAGTACATTTCATCAAGGTGCTGTAAGACGTCGGAAAGGTCGCCGCTACAAAACAATAGTTGGGGAGCTAGCTCGGACGTCAGAATTATTAAATAAATCAATTTGCATTTTCGCTTCATGTCCGTAGCGCGTAACCTTTGTTTAACGAGGTTTTGTATTGTGATGGTGAGGTTTTTTGTATTGCCAAATGATGTGTTAAGCTGCTCCATTCCCGGAATTTCGAATACAGATTGGCTGTTAAGTCCAGAACGACTTTGAGCTTGTGTTTTTAAAATCTGAATAGAAAGGAAAGTTGTGCTTTGATAGCTGTGAAAATAGGATTGTCTGAGAATAAAGTATTTGATAAAAGGTAAGTTGAGTTCGTTTAATTTTTCGTCATGGTTGATCTAATTCAAAATAATGCAATTTTTGCGTGAAAATTATTTAAATGTTTCTCGTAAGATATTAAAATTTTATCTACAGTTTATGTAAAATTATTGTACCAGCAATGTTAGGTGCTTAAAATAGCTTACGAAGTAATGTGAAATTAACATATGGAAATATACCGTATTTACTAGAATCTAATATGCCATCCATTTTAAGTAGGGATGGCAATTCTTTCCGAAAATGATCGATTTTTAAATCAATTCGAATCATAACCTGATGAATCGATTCACAAAAAAAATCGAGAACTAAAAGATCGATTTCTAAAAAATCTATTTTTTTTTTTCAAGTCTGAATTTACAATCTAAGTGTAAATCCATTTTATGAAAGATACTATAATAAACGATCTCTTATCAGTAAAATCAGGGGATTTTTTAATTCGACAATTGATTGCAATTATTTTTATTACTATATCGGGTATAAAAGAAATTTGTTTTCTAAATGTATTTGTTACATTAAAAAGTTTAGAAAATAGGTTATATACCTTATATAATTTCCAATGTTTAATATCTAAACTTTTTAAAAACAGTCTCAAGTCTACTGGGATCCAAGTCCACGCGTTCCATTCATCACTTGCGATGGTGCCGGCAATCGAATAAAAGCGCTCAAAAGAAACGCATGATCCCACGATACTCAGATACAGAGGTCGCCAAATTGGTGGTCTGCGATAAAATCTTGCTGGTCCCCAGAAAAATGTGCTATATACTTACTCAATTCGCAGCGTAAGTTCAGGATAATAATATAAGCCTTAATCTCTCTGAGTGTGAAAGAAAGCCTCATCGACTTATGGTGTGACGAGATTCTCAAATTTAAATTTCATTCATCCTTATCAAGATCTCAGTTTTGGCTTTCCATAAAAAGTTCCCTTTTCTAAGTGAATAGGCGATGAAAATTCTTATTAAATTCTTCGACTTATTTATGGGAAAATGTCTTTTCGTCTGTCATAGCTATGAACCCACGTTACCGATCTCCCTTTGAAATGAATGTATTTCTCCATCTTGCACTAACAACATTGGATTCAAATATCCATAATCTTATTTGAAATAAGCAGGAACACAACAATCACACTAGGATTGTATAATGCGCAAAGTTTGGAATACTTAAACCATTTTGTAATTGTTTTGTATTTACAGTTTTTGTTTATTTTATTTTTATTATGGTTTATTAATAGAGCTTTCATAATTTGATTACAATCAATAGTTTCATTTTATTAACTAGGTACATTTTCTGTGTTCCTGTATCACATTTTTTTAATAAATATATTTAATATTTAAAAAATACTATTAGTGGTCCTCGCGGGATTTAAATTATGAATTTACTGGTCCGTGTGGTCAAAAAGTTTGACGACCGCTGCTCGTGTACATCTCGACTATTGAGTGAATGTGATGACAAATAAATTAAAAGTAAAAAAAAAAATTTATATAAAAAGCTTTTATTTAAATGCTCTAAAAAGAATAAAATAAACTTTTCTTTTAAAACTTTTTTTGCTGTCAACTTGTAACGTCATTACTCAACTAACGATATAAAAGCTTGTCGCGAGATTTAAGTACTCGTATTTACTTAGTTTGAAAATTTTAAAAATTAAATTCAATCATATCAAGTTAATTTGCTTGTTTATCTACGCAGGTAAATCTCGCGACAAGCTTTTATATCATAAATTGTGTGATGACGTTAGAAGTTGATAGCAAAAAAAGTTTTAAAAGAAAAGTTTATTTTTATTCTTTTTAGAGCATTTAAATAAAAGCTTGTTTTTTAAAAAGTTTTTTTACTTTTAATTCTTTAACTTTTTAGTTATCGCTGGACATGTTTTTCAGTCTATTCATCTCATTCAACGCATCATTGTTGCAAGGTCGTTTGTCGGTTAATTTTGAACAGGCTAGCTCAGGGGTACTCTATCTTTTTTCCCACCAGGACACGTACATATGATAGATTTCACTCGAGCCGCAACTAGAGGATAATTTTCGACGGGGATAAACACTGAAAGACCAAAACAACATTGGACAAAGCAAAATTAATCAAAATATTAAAACTTTTTTTTTACTATAATACTGTATTAAAAACGAAAAACACAAATTCTTTTTTTAAATCCGTAATTTTAAACAAATTTTTTAAATCTTTGTGCAGAATTTGGATAATACTATTCTACAAACGAAAAAAATGTTCCGTGCGATTATCTTTTAAAAATGATGAAGTTTTTAAATGTTTTAAAAATTTGAGTATTCTTTTGAAAAAATCGTGAAAAAGTTTTGGTTTTTTTATTTTTTAAATGACTGATTGTAAAAGAGAGAACTCTGAACTTTTTTTAGTGCAGAACATCGATTCATTAACACGAAAAAAAAATTATACGGAAGTATTTTGAAATCATTTTCATGAAAATGCATCGATTTTGACTCATTTTAGAAAAATCGTAAAAAATAGAAAATATCATTTTTTTGTAAAGAATTATCTTTTTGATTATGTAATTATTTTTGTCTCAGTTTGATAGAAAGAATAAGATGGGTTTTTAAAAAGCTCGAAAAATCGGAACTTTAAGCTCTCTCAATCCGATAAGCTGATCGGCAGAATAAAAAAAACTAACAGGGATAAATGGTTTTTAATATATCTCTTTAACTAATTGCGATATCGGAATATAAATGGTCAAAACATGCATTGTCATCCAAACTAAACGTGTACACAAAATTTCAGCTCAATCGGAAACCGGGAAGTGGATCAAATTTAACTTGCAAGATTTGATTACAGACAGACAACGGGACAGGTGAAACTAAATAAGAGCTTGTAAATAGTTTTTTTTTGTTCTTGCCAGTAAAGCATAGGATTATACTTAGGTGCACAACTACTGCGATAAATAGTGTTTAAATTTTTAATTTTTTACGATTTTTACCAACTTTATGGTTTTACCAAAACGGAAAAAAATCGAATATCGATTTTTTGTGATGAAATATCGATTCACTTAATCGCGATTCATATCGATTTAAAAAAAATCGATCTCAGATCTTTATTCCTAATTCTATAAACCGCACCTTCCAATTATCTACACAATTTTGAGGAAAAAAAATGTGTGAAATGTTCATTAATATCCGATACTTGAGAAATTAAAAAAATTAATGTGGAGTAATAGAAGTTAGTAATTTATTCTACCAGTTTTATATTAAAAACTTCTACATAGGTACATGAAACTATAATTATTTTAACCGTCAATACAAAGTTTCGAAAATGATTCATTATTCCTATTGTCACAGCAGACTTCGGAATTGGCGTCGACGTTTTCCCCGCACGGTGCCGTCTTGCGTGCCATCCAATACAATTGTTACGCAACATTTTTTTAAACACTAATCATACCAACACTTAATAAATACCCATTTCTACCATAGCGGGTCAAATGACCCGACTTTATTTTATGCTTGAATGTATGAAATATGGATGTTAGAAAGGAAATAAAATTTATAATAAAACAAAATATTAAATTGACCATTTCTATTACAAAAGCAAAAAATTATAATTTTTAATTCATTGCTCATTACATTTTTTACGTGTGTCCATTGTACATTTTCAGCAAACATATTTTTTACATTTAGAGCAAATTTTGTTGGTTTTATTTTCTTTACAGCATCCTACTTGGTATTTCTCACGTTGATAATCATCTGTAGTAGACTTGGGCAACGATCCTTTCGTATTTTTCTTTGTTTTGGTTGTTCACGGGCTTCTCGAAAATCGGCGCCAAGCTCCTACTGCTAGCTTGAGTAAAAAAACCTTGTCTTGAGATGTTTTCTCCTGTCGTTTGCTTTACAAAATCCAGGCATTTATGCCAGCTAAATCAAGGATATTGAAAAAAAACTTGGAGAGGCCATCTGCAAGACTTGGATTTTTGACTTTTCTTGAAATAATTCTCGGCTATTTTGAACGAACTACTTTACGCAACAGTCTTTGCAGAAACGTGCAACTTACCGACTACAATACGATAAGCAATATGACTCGATAAGCTTATAAAACAAAAAATGCTCTCCAGGTCAAATGACCTGTTGTGGTAAATAACGGTATACGACAAGTATTACTCAAAATAAACAAAACAAAAATAGTATAATAACTGTAGATTAATTACTTAGGAAAAAGTCATGAAGTCAAATGCGCAAAAGCAATAAGATACGTGCATTTTCAATGCAAAAGTTCAAAATGGGTCATTTGACCCGTTATGGTATGTTTAGTGTTAAAAAATGTATTATAGAAGAATGCAAAAGAATTATGAAAGAGTCTAATATTTATAAGCAAAAATTGTATCATTTTGCTTACGCCATCGACGTATTTGTTTCAAATTTTCAAGCCGCTGCTCCGTTTTTTTTTCTGCATATAAAATTGACTCCCTTTTCTCACTTTCATTATAGTGATCTCGACTTGATGTTAATACCGATATCTTTTAGGTGATTAAAATAAAGCGTTCACAAAAACATTGGCTAAATTCGAGCAGTCAACGATGTTTAGGATATGGACTAAATACTGGAGATAAAGTGCGGAATAGGATGAGTCATCCCTGCTAGTAGACAGAATGCACGGTGACAATTTTTCTTCTGAAAGGGTTGGAAACTCAATTTCCTCCATCCAACAAATTTTTACCTTCGATTCTAAAGACTGTATCACACGTACATTTTCCATGCAACTTTTTCGTCCAATTTTTAGTCAATCGGAGGGGGAAGGGTTGCCGTAAACAAAACGACATGCTCAGACGTCAAGCGCGTTCTATCTCCACATTGAAAAATTACTCGCCGATTTTTCTGTTTCGGAAAATGAACACCCAAAATTATTTTAATTCGCTTGCGCTTTTGTTGATGGGTGTAAACAGAAACGAAGCACCATCCTATTTAAAATATTATACACTGTTAAAATATTATACGGCATATATCATGTGTTAGACCAGTGCTCCGCAAACTTTTTATCACTGAGGACCGGTCAAAATTTGATAATTTTACCACGGCCCGCTGTGTGTGGAATATGTTGATTGTTTATATTTTAGATTGTTTTGAGAAAACGATTCTAATTTAGTTACATTTTAATATGCCTTCAGAATAAAATATAGTTACACCAAAAATGAATAAAAGTGATTCCACGGAAATCACTTTATATTCCACATTGAAAGTTGTGCAAATCCGAGAAAAATGCACCTCTTTAAATAAAATGGCAATAGTTTAATGTTCCTTAGGCGACCCAGCACCATTTAATCCATGGACCGGTACCTGTCCGCGGATCACTGTGTTAGACGAAACCGTAGCCGCCATCTTGTTTATGATGTAGGGCGCTGAAGAATCCCCCCTGGCTAGAATTTCAAGCAACTTTTATTTCGAACAAATTTTTGAGCTCACTAGCAAAAAGTTGTTCGAAAGCCATTTCTATCGTAACAGAGTAAAAATTGCACGAAGTGGACGAAAAATTACTTGAAACGTTTACGTGTAATACGACCTTAAGCCGCACCCACTTTTCAATAGCATTGACATTGAAAAATAGTATGGCTTGGATTCGAGTAAATTCGGGAACTAGTTTCGAATGTGCTAATAGCATTTGACAGAAAAAGAAATTTATTTATAATTGTGTACGATGGGGTAAACTATGTGATAGAAAAAGAAATTGGAGGGCTCAAAAGTTCTAATTATAAAAGAATTATACAAATTGAAATATTCAATTTTTTTCTTTACGTATTTCGGCATGAAACGTAGTTATTTCTTTTGTGTCTTGTGCCATTGAAGACCAGACTTGAGGAGGGACTGATGTAAGTTAAATCTATGCAAGTTCAAAATTGTCATATTTGTGTGATGTGGAAGTTTGGAGAGTGAGATGCCATTCTAGGTTGTCCTCGTCACATGCCCATAGTGCAAAATTGAGGCTTGATGCCAATAGTCTTGTGTTGCTTCGGAGAGCGAAGTTAATGACCAACATACATTTATGGTTCATCGAAAGCTTGTTATTTCGAAAATGTTTATTTTTGACACAGTTCTTTTTTAATTATACTCGCAGGTCCTGAGATGCAAGAGAAACGTATTTAGATTTGGGAACATAAACAAGAAATTATAAGTTGTTTTCTTGCCTGAATAAAGAATGGGGGTTTATATCGTATAGAATTAAGTGAAAATCCTTTTATATAATTTTAGTAAATGAAGATGCTTTTGCACTTAAGAATTAGTAATGAGGATTTTAAACATGTACTGTGACCATGAGAAGTTCTTCAATGATTTTGAGCAACTTTTTTTTAAATTTCAGGGCATTTTATCGTGCACAATCATGAAAACATTCATTTTCTTCGCCTGTGTACTCTTCGTATCGGTAAGTTTGTATCGAAAATTTTATTCTTATAATTTTTACTTTTTGTGTAAATAAATATTTCTTTATGTATATATCATTCAGTTCAGAATTATTGATTTCTTATTTAATGTATCAGACGAGGTTGAAAAAGGGGTTTTTTAGGTGTTTGACGTTAGGGCCATTCGAAAAAAGGAATGTAGATATCGAGGAAGAAGGAATAATATGTAAAACAAGAAATATATATAAATTTTAACGTCAATTTCTACTTTGTTAGAAAAAACTTACTGTGGGGCGTCATCTGTTGCAGCCAATTTTAACTAAAAGCGAAATAACACGCAGACTAAATTTTAAATCAAAATTAAAATCTAATTAATGAATTAATATATTTGAAAAACAGTTGTCATCAGCTACAAGCTTAAATTTTTTTTATTTGAACTTGATTGGATTGATAGAAATTATTTTATAAAAAAAAAAACGATTGAAAATTTCAACAAGATAAATAAGTATCTAAATATATAGAGAGTGAGCTAATAGTAGGGATTGAACTAGAGAGTTTTTAAGTTTTTACAGCATTTACTTTAAAAATATTTTTTATAAATTAAAGTGTTTGGGGAACAATGAAATTTTCACGATAATTTGTGCTCGAAAAACGGGACATTTCCTAAACAATCCAATCAGACTCAATTAAATTTATTGCATACGTTATGAGCTATTTAAGGTGTAAGAAACAGCAGATTTAAGATAGTTGCATTTAATCACATTTTATAGCCATTTATAGCTTAGAGCATACAGTAATTTTGACAAAAAATTCTTAACATCAAACTTTAATTGCTTATAAAATATTTATTTCTTTGAGATTATTTTTTACCCTGCGGTTTTTGACACTTCAGACGGATCAAGAAGTATATCGATGAAGTTAAAATTGAATTATTTCTAATGCATTTTTATTTAGGGCGTTCTTAATTTTGAAAATTTTATAAAAACATTTTTTCTAAAAAAACAAAGGGTTATACATGTTTATTTAATAATTATGACTCTCTGAGCTTATTTATATTCTTTAAAACAGTAAAATTCTTCTAAAAATAAATTTTTTAAAAATGGATCATCGAACCTAATTGGATGCCTTAAAAACTTCATAGCGAAATTGATGCTTTGACTGACACGTTGAGATTTTATACGTTAAGGTATCAGTTCGTGCAGTTTTCAAAGCTGCTACGTTAAATACTACTAAAATTAAGGTTATCTTAATCTAATAAGAACAAGCGCTAAATGTTCTACCCATTTTTTTATAGATAAAACGACTTCTATATTACCATGGGATTTCATTTCACTATATTCTACGGAGAACAGTATGTTTTATCACGTTGCTCTTCTATGTTTTGTTAGGAAAATTAATTCGCAGATATATAAAGTATTTCGTATCTATTTCGAAGTGTTGAAGAGTAAATGTTGCCCCAGTTCAAAGGAAAAATGGCGTGTTTATAAAATCCTTTCTAGATTGTAAAAGAAGTTGTAATAAAAATGTGCATGGTAATGGTTCTAATCTAGAAAAAAATGTAATTTAGGGATTAGCATGTTTCGTTAGCCAAGCACAAGAAACTAATCTTTTAACTTTTAGAGTATTTTGAATGGAATTTATATGAAACTTTTTCCTTTTAGAATAAATTTTCAAAGTTAGTGTCAAAATCCAAAGTTTAAATATGCATTCACTCACTATGATGTCTGAATACATGTTATTCATGCGACCAGTTTTTGGAACTTACTCCTTAAGAATCGATTTTCATATAAAGCCACCGTCATGGGAATTTTATGAGGAGTGAAATTTGTACAGCCGTGTGTGTGTGTGTGTGTGTTAACAGAAAAAAAAGTTACGCTGCGTTCTGTGCATGCGCCAGATCGCTGTCGGAAGGAAGCAGGAATGAGCTCCCGCTTTTCCGTCGTTTTTAAAATTACAATTCTTCTCTTTCCGAAATCATACAAAAAAACTAATTACAAAATCAGAAAGATCGTTTATTTCTTCGTACTAGGAAACCGTAGGTCGACGATCACTTGCAGTACACTAATTTCTCTTCCCGCTCATTTCCTACGCACAAAATGGAGTAGTGTAAATAAAGCACAAAGTGTAAATAGTGCACAAAGCAACAAATAGACAAAAATTCTTTAGCTTCGGATAGGATTAGCTAAAAAAATATAATTCGTCATTGGATTATTACTTTATTGAAATTAGAGTAGAAAATATTCCACCCGTGTAACCCACCTGGCAACACTATCCCCCTCATGGTAACATACTTGAGAATTAAACGAATTTTTCAGTTCGGCTTACATAAGATCTTTGAGTTTTGAATATACTTTTGAAGAAAAACGCACTCTCGGCATATACATAGATCGGCTTTTATTAAGAAATATACGGCATATGATTAATTCCCTACGTAGACTTATAGAAACCAATTAAAATCAATTAAAATTTTATATTTCTGATAGTTGATGAATGTAAAGCTTCAAAAAAATTTTATGTGAATATTTTTTTATAATTTTCTTTAAAACTTAAGTGGAATTTATGAACTTTTATTAATAGACTAAATATTTCTGTGTAATAAGAAGAAATCCCATCCGTTATCAAAAATAAAAAGGCTGACCTTTAATTAACAGGAAGCAACCATAATATCAGTCGTCGCATGAAACTTCCTTTTGTTTTTAAGGAAGTTTTCTTAATATCCGGAAAAAGATTTCTCCTGGAAGAGATAGCTGCAGAATCTAATTTCAACATTTAAATTGCATTTCCGTACGAGAAATGTGCTACTAATAATATTCACAGGAAGCCGCAAAATATATTTGAACGGAATATGCCTTTACAATGAAGTAGTCGAGCAACGATTTTAACGTAATTATGTAAATAAGTCTTATGAGCAAATTAATTTATAAAGTAGTTGCACAAAAACTTCTCTTTGACTTTAAAAACCATAAATTTTTCACAGCATTCTTAAACTGATTTTATGGAAACTTTTTGTTATACAAATATGCTTGGAATTTCAAACAGAAAATTCAACGTCTTTTCTTTCAAAATTTATTTGCATGCAAAAACTCCAATAAAAATTTCGTGGACGTTTTCTTAGTCTATCATTATTTTGAGCAAATGATAAACAAGTAATATAAAAAAAAATTAAGTCGATTTTTACTTGGATCAGCAAAGAAAATTTTTATTTTAATTATTTTTTATTAATTAGTTAAAATTAATATAAATATGTATATACATATGACAGAATCACAACACTAAGTGACAATTTTTATTAATTATCATTAAAGTATTGAATTGTCGTCCAAAACAATCGCGTTTATAAAATTTCAGGTCAAATGAATGCTTTAAAACGTGAGATAAAAACCTTTTCAAATTTTGACACAAGTCGCCAAAAAATGATGCCAATGTGGATGTATTTGTAATTCTTTGAATAATTAGTTTTAATCCATTAATTTTTATTAATTATTAAATTGCTGTATTGTCATCCAAAATAATGTATATGTTGTGGTTTTTGTAAAGTTTTGAAGTATTGAGTATTTATTGGTATTGATCCCTAGCACTTACATTTTAGCATGAAACTTTCCAGTTTATTGCAAACAATCCTATTAATGATTCTCCAATGACGGTTATTGTAAAATACCGGAGACTTAATTTAAAAATTATGAAATTGAACTGTTATTGCAAATGAAATGGATTTTAAAATCTAATGTAAAATTATATGAAATGTTTTAATTTTAGTGTAGAAAAAATAAGCGAAAAAAACTAAAGGTTTGGAAAATTGAAGATTAAATCTGGAGAACAAATCTGAGAGTAAAGACAAAACGAGTTAAATTTGGTATTTTTTAATACTTGTGTAATAAAAAATCCAGATAATGAAAAAGGAGAACATTTGGAAAAAAGATTATTCTAAGTTAATTTTTTGACAAAATATTGTATTTAAATTTTTTTTGTCAAAATGTCCTTAAAACAATTTTATGCATGTATTCTAATCTGAGTGGCACTAAATATCATGAAAATTATCCATTTATGCGCTTTTTTGAAATCACGGTTCCGAACATAGTCGGATACCTTAAGCAGCCTCTTAAATGTCACTTGAAATGAATCGAAACACACATAAAACTTCTCAAAATAAACAAATGAATCCCGATAATTGCTGAATCGCTTTTTTTATAGAGACAAATATGCGTCTGAAGTAATATAAAATTTTAATGTTCTATTATCACTGCTCCATTTTGACATAATAGAGTATTTATGGCCATGAGTTAGTTCTTGGCAGTCGAGCTGTTAGCTCGAATCGTGGTATAGTCAAATGATAGTTAGTGCACTTTAAATGAAATTGGTATTAAAACCCCTTAGGGAAGTTGGAAGGTACTGCGTCTACGTTATTCTTGTTCAAAATCTGTTACAAACAGTCGTGTTGCTCTAGTACAACATTAATAACACTAAACTAATTGTATTCATTTCCATCCAAACTACTTTAAAAGAAAAGACTACATGCATGCATTACTTGCACAAAACGGTTACAATATTTACAAACATACTTCAGTGCTCTTGCAGCACATGTTAATGGAGTTAGCACGAGCAATACTTTAATGCCGTTTGGGAAACTTCATTCATTTTGTGCACACTTATGAGCAGTGGTCTTCCAACTGCTCCACGGAATACTGGGGTTTCATGAGGCATACCCAGGAATTCCACGAGTCACAATAAAAAAAAATCGAAAGAAAATTCTAAATGTGTATGCAAAATGTATTCACGTCGTCTTTGAAGTTTATAGCCCCAAATCTCTATAATTCATCCCAGTCATTAAAACTGAAAATTTTATTTATACATAACATTATTCTATAATAATTTCTTAGCTTTTATCTTAATATAATACATGAACATTAAAACGTTTTTTTCTTTATATATGTATTACCTATTAGATTGGGAATATTCTATTGTAAACGATCGCGGGTTTCATGAAATTAATGTTCGTTAGCGCAATGTTTTGCAGAACTAAATAATTTTCAAATGGAAAATGCATCTTTTTTCATTTGTGGAAAAACACTTACAGCTGGGAAACAACTTATTGGCTTATGATTCAACGTTAAAATCTAAATATAAGTAAAGAATAACTCTTAAATTTTAGTTTGCAAATTCATGCAAAATACTCGGGATTTCTCACATAGCTATAAACATTTAAATGCCGTTCAGAACATTGCGTTTAAGTGAAAAATATTTCTGTCAGCGTGAGTGATTAATTACAAAAACAAAATATAAAAACAAGTAATAAATGCATAATATAAAATAAAATTGAATAATTTCAATATAGGTCTAGATTTCGGCAGTTTATGTAAAGAAAAAGAGCAAACGCTTATTCCAGTTACTAAAAATAATGCATTGATCACAAACTATTATTATTGAGTCGGTAAATTATTTTAAAACTACATTTTTAAATTTATAATAATATACCTTTTTAATTGTCTTTATTTATAATGTAACTATATCTTATCAATCTAATTTAAATATTCTTTAATTTATATTCTTTAAAGTGTTGGTGTGAAAGTAGGGTTCCCTGAATAAACTCTCCTCAGGGGCTCGCCTTCTTTAGGTGAGTACAGGTGTCGCAATCCCGAGGAACCCTAGTGATCTCTCCCTTTCCCAAGGGGTTTACTATCTTTGGTAAACACGGGTTTCATGAACTGGGGTACCCTAGTGATCCTTCTCTATTTTCGACCCTCCCTGTCATTCAATCTATCCTTTCTTTTCCCGTCTAGATCAGATTTTCCCAAATGTTTGACGCAGTATAGCTAGATTTGGCTCTTGCGCCATAAAATCTCGCATTCACTCACTCACCCTGAATAAACTTTATAGTCTTAAGGGTTCCGTGAGTGGGGGGAAAAAGTTTGAAGACCGCTGCTTTAGAGCAGTGTTCCGCAACCTTTTTATCGCCGCGTTAAACGTTCCATAATTTTACCACGGCCCGCTGAGAGTGGGACACACCGATTGTTTATATTTTAGATTGTTTTGATTTAACAATTTAAGTTCAGTTGCATTTAAATATTACTTCGGAATAAAATATAGTTACACCCAAAAATGAATAAAAGTGATTTAACGTGGAATATAAAGTGATTTTCGTAGAAAGTTGCGCAAATCCGAGAAAAATGCACCTCTTTAAATAAAATGGCAAATAGTTTAATGTTCTTTAGGTGGGCCGGTACCATTTGATCCATGGCCCGGGGGTAGCGGAACACTGCTTTACAGGATCAGACGACAGGAAGGAGGACGTCGAGAATCGTGTGTGAATTCTGTTTTGTTTCGAACACTCAATGCTCCCCTTCCCACCGGAACCAGAAAATCCCCACTCCCAAAGAACGTGTATCAGATTCAGTTTTTATTCGTGTATAAAGTGGTGAATACCGTCGGCAAGTGCAATATATTTGTTCAAAACGAGAAGGTACAGAGTGTTTTTTTTCCAGGTATAGAAGTTTAAGTTGGCATTACTTTCCAAGATGGCGACCGATTTAACAGCTGTCAAGTGATTTATTCTCAGTTTGGTTTGGCAATTCATCATGAATAGACGCACGCCTGAACAACGCTTTCAAATTGTGCAATTTTGTTTCGAAAATAATGGTCGCGCGCGATTTTCATAAGCGAATTTTGTTTAGCGATGAAGCGCACTTCTGGTTGAATGGCTACGTCAACAAACAAAAACTTCCGCATTTGAGTGAAGCTAATCCACAAGTGTATGTCGAAACACCGTTACATCCAGAAAAACTGACTGTTTGATGCGCTTTATGGGCTGGTGGAATCATTCCGTACTTCAAAAACGATGAAGGCCACAACGTTACAATCAATGGTGATCGGTATAGAGCCATGATTACTAACTTTTTTCATTCCTGAATTGAACAATCATGATGTCCAGGAGCTGTGGCTCCAACAAGACGGCGCAACATGTCACACAGCTCGTGCCACAATTGATTTATTGAAAGACACGTTTGGTGACCGCCTAATGTCACGTTTTGGACCTGTGAATTGGCCTCCAAGATCTTGTGATTTAACACCGCTAGACTATTTTCGGTGGGGCTATGTAAAATCATTTGTCTATGCGGATAAGACACAAACGCTTGACCATTTGGAAGACAACATTCGCCGTGTTATTGCCGATATACGGCCACAAATGTTGGAAAAAGTCATCGAAAATTGGACGTCCAGATCGGACTACATCCGTGGCAGTCCTATGCCAGAAATCATATTTAAAATGTAATGCCACAAGATTATCTTTCGAATAAAAAAAAAACATGTCAATCGAATAATACATCGTTGTTTTATTGCAATTTAAAGTTCTATACCTCTCAAAAAAACACCCTTTACTTGAAATCTTGTATTTCAATTGTTAAACTTTAAGCCTGTGCATCTTCTAAAAGGAATTTTTTACAGCAAAAAATGTATAAACTTTTTCTCTATTTGAATCAGGTGATCTCGATCTCTATGGCGAAAGAGTGTACTAGTCCCAAGGATTGTGAACCAGGAGAATGCTGCGTTCTTGGTAAGTAACAATTTGAAAATGCACGAGGGAAGAGTTTTTGTATGGCAAGGGATGTGATTTTTCAGTTTCAGATGTGCTCTAAATTGTATATGATTTTTCAAGACTCTAAAGATAAATTCAGTGTTTGTTTCTGAAACAAATTTAGCAATTATCAGAATAAACTTTGAAACTTATGGCCAATAATATTTTTGTTAAATAAGCTCGATGGATTTTAAATTAAGATTTTTATGAAAGATTTAAATTTTAATGAAGCATGGTAGAGTGAACTGGAGCTCGTCTTAGACTTTAGGGATTAATGATCCGCCATTAACTTACGCGGTTACAAGTAATTTCAACCACTTCAGCCAGACTACGTACGAGATTTTTTTAAAGGGATGCAAATATACCCTGATGGCCAAAGAAGTTACAATACCTGTCTTGACATCCAACTTTCTCTTCATAGTATTGTTACGTTAATCGGGGTTGGAGGATTTTATGCAAATCAGTCACAAAGTACAAGGCAGTTTTTTAAGAGCGATGAAAATTTATTGTCGAAAATCCAATCCTTCAAATATAGGATTCAACAGCAATATATTCGCAGAATAAATCTCCGAAGCTCTTCAGACCTTCAACAGCACTCAAACACAATTATCAGTGTTTAAAATACACGCATGTAAAAGATTATTCACAAGCACAGCCGAGCTAATGGGTAATCACGGTCAAGGCAAGTTTACTCATCGCTGGTTCAAACAAGACTGACTCGATGCGGAGAGCATCGCTCTATTTGGTTCCAAACTCGCCAACATGGTCGCCAATGACGCCAAAATGGTCGCCAAATATGATGCCAACTTGGCTCTATCGCCAAGATCTCGCCAAGTTCCCATTGAATCACCATTATAACGTAAGGGATGGCGTTGCTTGTGAATATTAAAATTTTAACATTAAATAGTATAACATAAATATAAATGCATTACACATACATATCCAAATACAAATTATTTACACTTTTTCCACAAAATTCGTAACAGTTGTTTTAACTGTTGGCTAAACTGCGCAATATAGACCTAAATCCCACGAACCATCAACTGCTTTATTCGCCAAAGGTCTTCGACATTGCAAGGGTCGTTTTGGATGCCTTCGGCGCAATTTGATTTCTCTGCATTACTTGGACAAGACGACAACAATAAAGAGTTATTTATCTTTTGCAATTGCAGTTTTGAACTAGTAAAGCAGGTTTTAACTCTTGAATAAATCCAAGTAGCCATCGCCTTTAACGAGTTAAATTGGTTTAACTCGCCAATTCTAGCAACATTATTTCCCTTACAATTACAATCTCAAAATACTTCGCGATCTCATTTCTTATCACTTTAAATGGCGAGTCCATTCTGCATATGTTCCCTCACAAGGCAAGGTTCTCAAATCAAGTGACCCATAAAAAGATTTTCGCAAAGGTTAGTTGAGAACCCTCCGACTCGTTACTATTTTTTTTTATCACGCTGACTTAACAGTTTATCTACCACATCTCAGAGATCTTGTGTTGCCTTAGTGTGACGTTAACAAATACTCACTCGCTCGCATCGCTGGTAACTTTGGTTCAGACTTTGATATGAACAGCGAACCTAGTGGTAAAATTGTGTTCAGATTTATTCAAATTATCGGTGCCCACTTGCATCCAAATGATAGTAAGGGGGTGGGGTGGAGTGTCAATATCATGGAGATTTACTGGGTGATTATTATGAAAGTTCCATTTTCAAAATGATGTAAAAAAATCCCTGCCGACTGAAATAACTTCAAGTGTGAACTGAAAGTACTTAAAAGGGGCAAACGGTATGGGATAAGGAAATAAGTTCCAAAGTATATCCATAGATAGTGATGTAACTAACATAACGGATGTGGTTTCGTCTAGAAGTTGCATTTTGAGTAGAATTACAACGGCTTTGACTTCAGCTGCACACTAAATCAACCGTACTGTTCAATGTACAAGATTGTTTCGGTTTTTTGACGGGGGAAAAGGACTTGCAAGTCATTCGACAGTTGTGGCTCTGTTAGTGAAAAGATCGTACTACATTGAATGGGAAATATCAGTTCTACACAGTTTCCAGCACGATCTATTGATACTTTGGAAATATTTTCATATGACATACCATTTTTCCCTTTCAAGTATATTCACTTCAAATTTGAAGTCATTCTAACCAGTGGTTCTTTTTTACAGTATTTTGTAAGTAGGATTTTAATTACAATTATCCTGCATTATGTGGGATAGTAGAAATATTGGTTCCAATTCTACTAAGGGTTCATTGCGCAGTGTATATGCGCTGCTATTTGTTAAATGGAACAATTTTGATCCTCAGTTGATGGAGTGCGAGTTTGCAAATGAAGCAGGAGTGTAGCTACCGCCGTATCAATGATATAGGGTCGCCAAGCTATAGGGGCCTCAACTTATGTAAGCAAAACATGATGAAATATTAAAGGTCCCTCAAAAAGGATCCCGAGAAGATTTTGATACAGGGTCAATTCAGGACTAGCTACGCCAGTAAAATGAAGTCTCAAGCAGGATGACCCTTTTCACTTAATTGCTATTGGTAATAACATAGTCATCCATATTTAAACAACCTTAATATAAAGATTACGTTAATTATAGAACTGTATAAATTCAACCAATTCTTTAATGTTGATTTCAGTCGTTTAGCTTTTTTTCGTAGGGTTCTGTTTTCACATATATATACATGTTCTCAATCATAATTGCAGTTTCAAGATGCAGCAAGATTAACGCTTTCAGGACGTGTTTTTTCTTCGCTTTTTATGAAATAAACTATTTTATTCTAGGAATGCAACGCTATTCAACGCCAAACTGCAGATCTTTGGGTAAAAGTGATGATGTTTGTATAGTGAATAATACGGCAGAAGACAAACTTTTAGGGTACCCTGATGGCTCACTGAGGCAATACTACGGTATCTACAGACTATTCTGCCCATGTGAAGAAAACCTAAGGTGTTCAAATGCCAAGTGTATTCCAGCATAGTCGAAAGATGTCTTCTCAAATGATAGGCAAAATATGCGTACGAACCATTAAAGTATTATACGTAAAAAAAAAAAGTATTTCTGGACTAAAAGTTAATGTATTTATATATTCATTTAAGCAATTTGTGTAAATATTCCTCATTAATGTTTTAATAGAATAAATATTTAGCTTAATAAAGTTTTATCGAAGTTATTGCCTATATGTTTCAACGAAATGGTAAAGTCAAATCAAATGGGGGAACTCTTACATGGTGAGACAGTGATTCACTGTTACATGTTGCACATATTTTTCTTTGCTTCTTTGACTGGTCAAAATTCATACCAAGATTGTAGAAACTAAGTCTTTAAAACAATTAAACAATTGTTTCAAGTATACATGGAAGAAAAATTCCAATTACGCACACAATTATGAGTTGACACAGAACAAAACATTTTCAAAAATTTAACTGGAAACAGATCAATTCTATTATTCCTAGGACTCAGCAAAAGGTTTTTCGAAATTTAGTAGACTTAAAATCTGATAAGCCCAAATGCTCGGTAAATGTCGTTTACTGTAAGGAATAACTAATGCATAAATTAAAATCAATTATTTTGGAAGTTTCTCTTGGGGAATTTAATGATCCTTAGTCTCTTCGTATAAGCAGATATTCTAGAATTCTTCATTTAAAAGGTACAAAATAAGTAAATAAACCTTAACTTGCTAGTATATACATTCCTTTTAATGTTTTAAAGGGTACAGTACAGGGGAGTACCTACCTCCGTATCAATGATACAGGGGCCCCAACATGTGTAACTACAGTCTCGCTGACAGGGCTCCCATATCCAAAAAAGGCCCCCTCAGAGCTGGCTACGCCTGTCGGACAGCAGAATAAAAATGTTAGCTTAACTCAGTGGCGCAACAGCCCATGAAGGCCAAGACCTACTGTGCCCATATCAGTATGTGATCTTTGGCCCTGAGGTGCATGAACAGATGTTTCGATCAGATGTCACTCTGAAGTGAAACCCCCAGTGAAGTTCCCAAGCAAGCTTCGTACTCATTTATCGACCCACTAATGAGATGAAAGGTTGAGTCAACCTTGCCAAGCCCGGGGTTTGAACCTCGGACCTGTGGTGTGGAAACGCAATGCACTACCAATCAACCACTGGGCTTCATAATAAGGTTACATTGCATGATATATCAGGGCTGTCTAAAAAACCTTATTAAACCTTTGGCAAGGAAAAATGCATTACTCACGAAATGGAACTGAAACCCTCTCTAATCCCCAACAAAGTAGGCCCTTAGTAGGATCACCAGCCTAGCTCACTGACCTTCACGCTGCTGAAAGTACTTGACTTTTCGGAATGGTGTTCTCTAGTGCCGTTTTCTGCATTATCTGTCATTTAGTACCATAACTGGATACTTACAATTACATCTTTAATTTTGGAAACAATCGGAAGTTATAAAGAGTCATGTCTGGAG
Source organism: Trichonephila clavipes (assembly GCA_019973935.1). Classification (NCBI taxonomy): domain Eukaryota; kingdom Metazoa; phylum Arthropoda; class Arachnida; order Araneae; family Nephilidae; genus Trichonephila; species Trichonephila clavipes. Next base: position 239,044 of record BMAU01020045.1, on the reverse strand, counting down.
AGGTTGGGAACAATTGCAATTGCGTATTTTTCCAAAAAGGTTTGGATCAGGTGCAATGAAAGAGCTACAGCATTGTCACACAGTGTGACTGCCTATATTTAGTCGTTCAGACATCTGGTCTCATGCGCCAAACCGCATCACGGAGTCGACGGAAAGCTTGATGGTACTGTATTGTCAAATTCTCTTCGATGGGTATTCGTGATGCAGTTTCAGGAGTATCGAAGAGAGAACCATAATTTTATTTCGCGCCTGTAACGTTTTCTTCAGGATGTTGTCATTCGATGACTGTTTTTGTTCTCATTCTATTGAGTGAATGAATATTAACGTCGTACTGTTCAGCTACACGAGGCTGGCGACGGACCTCGTAGTTTTGAACCATGGTCAGGTGACGAGGACGACACCTGAGCTGGCACCCCCTCTTCTACCACACCATACCAACGGGAGGACGTTTGATCTCTCGACAGATTTATCGAGCATCGCTTCCCTACACGGCGGGTCTTTAGTGGTACTGGGCTCGAACTCGTGACAAGCCAGTCACGATCCGATACCTTGACCACACCACCCACTAGACTACCGCGGCTACCTGATTATATTGAAGACGCGCGTTAAGTTATTGGGCTGCTTTCTGTTAAAGATGGAACAATGAGTTGCAGGTCACGATGCTTGTTTGTTTAGGGGAATGAAGTTTCAACTCGCACGATCGTTCTAGTCTTTTAACAGATGTTGATAATTACGCCCATAGTTGACAACCATTGTATTAAACAATGTTAAAAGTTATGCTAGCAAAAACTAAACAAATTTAACCTATTTCTTAATGCAGCTTTGAATCGTCTAGATTTCTTTGTTTCTTTCGTAGGCATAGCCTCGATAACCTAGTGGACATGGTCATGGCCTCATGGCCAGAGTGTCGTGAGTTACAACCTTAGTGATACTGTTTAAAGGGTTTGATGCACGTTAAATCATTCCTTCCGTTGGTGTGGCGTGGCAATTAGAAGAATGGAATGCCAGCTCAGGTGTCAACCTTGTCAATTGACTGTAGATCAAAAGTATGAAGTCCGTCACCAATAATCCAGCGTTGATTTATAATGCGACATTAATACTACTCAATCACGCAAGTGACCAATGATAAAAGCAACGAGTTTTTGATCGAAGTGGTTTACATTTGCATTCTTTTGTGTTGCTTTCTTATTGCGACGTTAATAAACATTTACTGTTTGTAATTTCAGTTCAGGATTTAGCAAGCTCACACACATTTCCCGCAAGTCCTTTACTTCTAAGCAATAGATTTTTCAAGTTCGTTGTCCCGATTCCGACGTAGCATGATTAATAGCTAATTTGGAACTAATTTGATATCGGAGTATTACAGGCTGAGCAGCGCTTGTTGTCGAGTGATGCGGAATCCAAGATGGCGGCCTAGCTGTAACAAATCGTCAATAAAAGAATTCTAAAAAAAAAACGGTTTTTTGAAACGTATTGAAATGTATTTCAAATAAAAAAAATATAGGAATAGATTAAAAAACAGCCAATATCAATCTATAATTAATATCAGTATGATATGTACTAATTATGTTATGTGTAATATGTATATACTATCATATATGTTATATATAATAAATCATATAATATATAATAATTATAAATAATAGTTATTACATATAACTGTATTATAAAATAAAATTATGCATGAAATAGTTACATAATGTATTAAAAGTAATCAATAATGAATATCGATAAAAAAATTGCTGATTACTTGCAATGTTCCAAAAAACCGCGAGTTCTCCTTTAATGAATTTCATCGAACAAGGAGCGTTTAAAAATGCATTATTTAAAACTATTATGTAAAAGTGAAAAGGCGCAATTTGCAGCAATAATTAAAAGCACGGCCCTCGTATTCTTAAAAAATATATCCTGGTACTCGCCAATATTAGAAATATCCATGTTCGAAAATAGTACAAAATGCAACATAAGACTGAAGCAGTAGTTTGTGTTTGTGAAGAATGATTGCAATAAAATTGGTTCAATTTGAAAAGAAATCGAATTAAAATCGTCTAAAATCAATAGCGTTACCACGAAAAAAATAATAAAAATAAAACTATAATGTATGTCACCCCCATGGCAACCACATTACCATACGATAAAGATATCAAGGTAATCATATTGTAATGTTATCGCCCATTTTGGCGAACATAAGCAACAACTTGGCGCGTAGAACTCTGATATCAAATTTACACCGTTAGTTTATTTATATAAAATTTAAGACTCTTTGTTGCAATAAACAATTTCATTCTAGGAATGTCTCGTTATTCAACGGCATCGTGCAGGTCCTTGGGAAAACAAGATGACTTTTGTCGATTGGATAATCCAGCAATTGATACAGTTCACGAATATCCGAATGGCTTAGTGAAACATTTCAAAGATGTACACATACTGTTCTGTCCCTGCGAAGAAAACCTAATTTGTTCAAAGGCACAGTGTACGTCACCAAAGACGAATGATGTTCACAGCCGAATCACGAGTTAAAAAGTCGACATATGGAGCTTTGAAAATATATGAGCCTAGAGAGCACTTTTGTATTTAAAAATCGGGATGTATTTAGTCAAGCTATTTGTTTAAATATTTTGTGCAATTTCAAAAGAATAAATCTTTTGCTTTAATCTAAGCGTTTTCTGGAAGTTATTGCCTATAAGTTTCAACGAAATAGGAAAATGTTAAATCTTGTAAGCTCTGTATTACTAGAGGCGAAAAGTCGTTCTGTTACATAATTGACTTTGAAAAATTCATGTCGAATGTAGGAACTATGTCTATAAAACAAGTTTTAAATATTTATAGGAAAAAAATTCAATTACAATTGTGCATAGTGACGCAATGAATTGTATTTTCAAATTTAAGGTATCCGACTACCCTAAAATCATGATTTTTTTCAAAAATGGGCAATTTTTTTTTATGATTTTATTTTATAGATCATCTTATTAGCTTTATAAAAATACCAATTTTTTTTTATATTCCATTTACTAGAACAAAAACTACAAGTGTTTTAGTAAAAGCAGATGCCATAACTTTAAATAAGATGTCAATCTTTAAAATACATTTTACTCGAAATGTATTCTTTTCGAAAAACTCAAACGGGGACAGCGATTGCTCCAAAAGTTTTAAAAATAATTTACTGTAATTTTTTGTGAATTTTCTGTGTAACAGTAAAAGTATTTAACCTTCTATTTATCAATCACTGTTTTATTTCAAAATTTACAGTCCTTTATGTGAATATAATCAGTTTTTTTAAGCAATTTTTATGTAGTCCCTAAGATAAAGTGCTCTAGTTTTTGTAAAAATTAAAATCTCTTATTCTGAAGGTAATTTCAAACATGAATAACAAAGTAACACATCAAAATTGAAAATTTGTTCATAAAATTTTTGTACAGAGCGGGCCCTGTTTATGTAATTTTTTTGTACATTTTTTTAACCAGTTTTTTTCCATTTTAATAAATTTTTTTTGTTTTCAACTTAAGGATTTTTTTTCTTAAAATATACTAAATAAATCTAAAAACCACAAAAAAAAATCCCCATATCACCATTTTTTTTTAAAAAAAAGTTCTCGCAAGTAGTCTCGGATACCTTAACTTAAAACCCGGATAGCACTGTAACATTCGAACTTTTTGTGAGCGAAACGTAGATTTTTTAGATATAATGTACGTCAAAATTTACAGTATATGATGCTAATTGAAAATAATAATAATAAAACAGTGTGTGTGCTTATGACCACACGATAAAAGTGATAACTTCATATTTTGTAATGTTATTCCAGGGATTAGTTAGGTGGATATAAAAAACAATCATATTTGAGAATTAATTGTATTCTAAGAAGGAAACACAATAGGTTTATGGCAGCTGAACTAGGTTATAAATACTTTAGTCAAAATTATTTAAATATCTAAAAATACTCCGTCAAGCGATGTTCCGTACTTTGTTGTGCGTTCATTTGACATAATTTAATTGAATTTTGATTTTAGTATATCTACTAAAGGCTTTGATTTTTCTTTTGAAAAATTTACATTAAAATCCCCACTTAAAAAGACAGGCAATTTGTTCAGAAGAGTTGATCCGGCTTCACACACACAGTGTAGGCAACTAAATTTTTATGAATGGATTCGATAATTTACTCTACACTTTGATGGGTCGAAATATAAATAGTAATCATTAGAATTATTTGTCCATTTTCTGCTCTACGTTTCGCTGCACAAATTTCTCCGATACATGACTCATTAAATCCAAATGATTCAGTAGTATTGTTACCATTGTTACGAGCGATACAAACCCAAGCGTAACAATGCTTGGCTTTTTCAAACACATCATTTAAGTTCACTCTCCAGCAAAACGCGCCTAAAGACGTTATGTCTTCAAAAAACTAGATTTAAAGCTTAGAAGACTGTTTTTTTATGGGAAATATCTTAATTCAAAATTCAAAGCCTTCGTATAAGCAGATCTTCTAGAAAAATTAATTACAGAAAATGTACAAGAAAAACTGCAACGATATATTGTATAAATGCATGCATTCAATGTTTTTTTAAGAGTAAGACATTTTACGAAGTTATATATTGTATAATCACACACATTTGTATTCATATTAATGATCTAACAATTTTTGTAAACCGGTCTAAACTCCTTTTTAAAAACAAAGAACATTTGGCACTGGCCTTGTACGCCTAAGGTTGCGGGTTCGATCCCAGTCCAAATCGGTGGATGCTCACGATGCAGAAAATCGACAGCGTCCATGTCCTATGATTATGTGGAATGTAAAAGGTCCCTTGAGTGCCTGTTTGGCTTGGATGCTTTCGTCGAAATTAAATTCCTAGAACAGGGATCGGCAGCCTTTTAGCTGTGGTGTGCCAACCCAAACTACCAATACGATTCAGTGCGCCACTCAATTGGACTTGTTTGAAACAATTCTATTCCCGCGATAATGCATGCAGAGTTAGAGAATAGATGCCAATACTATAGAGATTTACGGTTTCGTTATATACTAATTTTGAATTGTTTAAAGATATTGCTTAACATGGAAATAAACAGCATAAAATATAATTATTTCTTTAACAAAAATATAAAAATTAAAATTGTGTACATATACTACATATTTTTAAACATATTCTTTAAAATAAAAAAATAGACAGCATAAAATATATGTATTTGCTTTCATTATAATTAAATAAGAAGTTAAATAAAAGTCTTAATGCGAAGCCAGTGCTTGCACCGCTTTACTTTCATATCGCAAAATCAGGAGTATAATTTGTGACTTTCAATTTGAGACTTCTGAGCATTCAATCGTTAAATAATTTCTTAGCGGACTAGAAATATTTTTCATTTGAGGATAGATTGGTAGAGACAAAAGCGGAAAACAGAGTATATATGCAATTTTCTCTCTTAAAACAATCAAATCTCTCCAGCAGTGACTTGCAATAATTTACAAAATAGCTGTAAATTTATCTTTAGAGTTATTTTTCAGATTTTTTTTTTTTACGATTCCGTATGTGTGAAAAATTCTGAAACTGTTTGTCAAATATGTGGTCTATTACAAATTTATCAACTTCCATCCACTCAAAAATTGACAAATTTGTAGAATATTGCAGAGTGCCATTCAGAATGCCGTAGGTTGCCGACCCTTGTCGTAGAACATGTTCGCATCGTCAAAATTACTTGCTTCAATAGGTATCTCCTATATCAGGGGTGGCGAACCTTCATGAATCAACGTGCACGTTTTTTTCCAAAGAAGTATCTAATGCCGTATAGACGTGCCGTCAAATAATTTTGACTTGTGATTATTGGGAAAATAATAAAACTAAATACGAATAAAACACAAAATTTACGACGGAAAAATACTTTTTGCGCTCTATAATTATAAGTTTTTTAGTTATTCATGGGATTCAAATTAGTGTGACTTCTGTTGTTGCAGGTAGGATGACAAATAACTTGTATTAGAATTGTACGATGTTGCTTTTTGTAGAATACATGCTAAATTTAAGTCACCTGCCAAGCGGTTTCTTAGCAATTAATTATTTTTGCTGTGGTTCACTTTTTTTTAAAAGAGGGTGTGTGTTTTGTTTCAAAATACCGTTTTACAGACGATGTTCTGCATACCAATATTACAGAGCATAAAACACACACCACTCTGTTGCCTTTACTAATAATGCCCTGCTTCTCGGTCCACCAAATTTGAAATTCTCTGTTACTCTTACTAACTTGCACTTTTTGTTCTTTTGCTGAACTAGCCATGTTAAACAAGAGTTGAAATTCTTAAATATAACACAGGTAAACTTTAAAATACAGTTGTGTCAATGAAGTTGACTGTGCTATGCGTAGACAAACTTTACATCATAAGCAATTGTAATCTACGATGTAACTAAGGCAAGGGAATAACAAACGAGTTTGCTCCCCCCGCGCCAGTTTTGTTTTTTAAATTTGTAAAGCATCTTCATTTTGAAAACACATATGTTGACACCCTCCATCTCATCATTAGGTACTGTGACAACAAATTCCCCAATTTAGCAATGATTTTTTTTTCTAAAGTGATCTTACATATCTGTGTTATTACTTATAGTCACAAAGAAAGCAAAACGCGCTGCTGATTTAATTAAAAATAACACAGCTTGACTCGATTTGAGAAAATGACATGATCTAAGCAAGGTATTTCAAAAGGTAGTCTATTTAGTTAAGATTCCCCAATATGGTACAACACTTACTACTTTTTTTTATCTATAACAATTACTACCAATTTTTTTTATTTGCAAAACATCTACATTTAAAAGGAAAAAAAAAACAATACTTCTGCACCCTGGAATATTCTGAGAAATTCAGCATTAAGAGCACGTGAGGCTGTCAATAAAAAAAAATCACAGATAGAGCAATATAGGTAATAATTCCATTACAACCACACAAAATGAAATAGTTGCGCAGAATAGCAACAATCGCTAGGCATTTAAATCCCTATCCGTCTCACTTAGTCATGTCGAAAATTTTATACGTAAGATTTTTTTCAAATGTGTTTACATCAATTGACGAATATCTATTTTTCACTCAAAAAATATTAAGGAAATAGGAAAAGGGACATTATGAAAGGAAATATGAAAATTATGAATTATTGTCGATGTTGTTTCTTATCCCAGATGGTGTAGCTCAACTACATCATCTCCATAAAAACCAAAAATTTCCAAGAAATCCAGAAATAAAATGGTATTTCTGAAAACCTCGTCAAAAGTAAATCTCAAACAATTAAGAATATGACTGAGGGAGGCCTGATCATAGCCTCGTACCCATGACACTCTGGAAAGACTTTCTGGCCTTGTTTAAAGTAAGAGACTTGATGTTGATGAATTATTAAAAATGGTTCTACTAAAATTTGATCCTATGAATGGGCACGGAAACGAATTAAAGACATGGGGTCTAACATTTAAATATTAAGATTGATTTTAAATAAAAAACACACTCGGACAAAACTGCTCTCCTTCACGCCCAGACATAGAATGAATTCTTTTTTTAAATCCCAAGAGTTGAAGGTGAATCTCCGTCCCCCTTTCCAGCTGGTGTCTTTGGGCCATACCATGAATACTTCGAATTCCAACCCCAAAGGGTGGGTGGATGGGAGAAACCTAACCATCCCCTGTAGCAGGTGATGAAGGGCACTTTCAAACTCCTACAGTATGAAAAAAAGAATATTCAAGTACCAAATATTTTAGATGGTTTAATTTGTGATATCATCAGGCCAGTAAAAGCAATTTTTCGTTGATAATTCTGGAAATATTGAATTTTTAACTTACAATTTGAAAAAGAGTTACCATTAAGAGATATTGTACGAGTTTCTGACATTTCATTATTAATAATCATGTGGTGTTTAAAGATGAATTATGAATCATTTCCATAAAATGTAGAACAATTTCATATATTTCTTTCTCTCTGGAACAAAGCTAAATCTCTGGATATGAATGAATATTGCTGTACACGCTATTTAGATTATTCTCCACATCTAATTTTGCAAAAAATCAGATTCTATAATCAAAAACTTCCGTTTTAGAAGTTGATTCACTGCGTTAATTAATCTAATCTCTGCGTTTATTATTCTAATATAATAACATCACAATTCTTTTAGTTCATTTGAAATGGTAATAATGATATGGATATTTTCTAGTAACGATATAAGAACTGTAAAAGTTATTTAGGATGCCTTTTTTTGGCTGAATTCGTATAAAAAAATAAGTATAATGGTTATTTAAAGTAGAATGCCAAATGTGAAATTAAATTACGCTTAGAAAGCTAATACAAATGAATGTAATACTTAGAGAGTGCATAAAAATTAATTTATTGTTTCATTTATGCGTCTGACACAAAATGAGTAAGGAGTGTGATCACTTTTTGCTGCAATACACGTACCACACCGATTTTTCTTACTGCGAATGATAATTTGGATCAATTTTGTGGATAGATTCAGACACTTATACAACAGAATAGTTTTGAGTTTGGAGTTCAGCAATGTTCTCTGATATAGTCTGATGAGTTGAAATTTTTTTTCTTACAAGTGTATCCTAAACATGATCAAACTGATCTAAGTATGGGGATCTTGCTGGTCATTCTATACGCTTCATATCTTTATTTGAAGATAGTATGAACTGAGAATATAGTTGAGCCATAGTGTTGAACGCGAATAAAAACTGTGGCTCCAACTGCAAACTGTGTATGCAAAGACGAACATGAGTTTCCAGAATCTAACCTGTACCTTTTTCTGTCAACAAAGCTTCCTATAAAGGGTGATTAATAAGTAAGGTCTCCAATAATATAAAATAAGTTTCCATCAAGGTTAAATAATAACAGAGGTATCAGAATGAAGGAAATTTATTACTCTCACATATCGTAAACTCATTTCTAAACGTAGTCACCAGTAACAGCTACACATTTGTGCAATTATTCTATCCACTTCTTCATTTCGTCCATGTAGAAAGATTCTGGTTGGCTGCATATAGATTTGCGCACGGCTCCTTGAACTTCGGCATCCGTTAAAAAACGTTGATTTTTCAACGTCTTCAATTTTGGGAACAATCAAACGTCCGACGGTGCCAAATCTGGGCTGTAAGGAGGTTGGGGAACCACTGTGAATTTCAGTTTTCCCATGACGTCTTGTGTTTGTGCACTGTAATGCGGTCTTGCATTGTAGTGATGCAAAAGAAAGACGTTTCTTTCCGGTCTGATTCTGAAGATGTGTTGCTTGAGTGATCGGAATGTTGCACATTACCTCTCTGTCGGAATTCACCGTCAATTCTTTAGTCAGAAATTATGTATAGAGCACACCACCTGAATCCCAAAAAATGGTGAGCACCAGTTTTGTTCCTGACATTAAAATTTTGATTTTCTTGACACTCGGAGAACCAGGATGACGATATTCCACGGATTTCCTCTGTTTTCTGGGTCATAATGAGAAATGCAGGATGCCAAAGTTCAGGCAGCTGTGCGCAAAATGAACGCGCAGCCAACCAGAATCTTTCTTCATGGGCGGAATGAAGAAATGGAAGGAACGATTGAACAAATGTGTAGCTGTTAATGGGGACTGTGTTGAGAAATGAGTTAATACGTTAGAGTAATAAATTTCCTTCATTCTGATACATCTGTTATTATTTTACTTTGTCGGAAACTTATTTTATGCTATTGAAGATCTTATTTACCAATCACCCTTCGTGTGAAAATATGATCAACATACCCGTCTTAAGCATTCCCTCATCAAAATGACGTTACTGTCATACTGGTCTCGTTTTGTCATGTTATACGGAAGGTAACGTGTTCCACTTTCTCTTCAAAATATGTAGCGCGACAAGACTCGTTCTGAAAACTGAATTGTGATTCATAGGAAACGTTATTTATCCCCATCCACTGTCTAACTTTATCAAAAGCCATCTTTCTAACTCTCACAAGTCAATAACATGTTAACAACCGGACGTCTGACATATAAACTACTCTTCCTGAATTTGTTTGCCTGAAAATCATTATTCCAGTAATTGTAGAGAGTTCCGAAAACTTGTAGGGCACACATCATTTTGTTTCGTCGAACAGTTAGGAAAAAATTATTTTAGCTGTTTCTACTCTTACCAATTACAACTAGCGTAGTGGTTTGGGCATCGGACTCCAGACCGGAAGGCCTGGGTTCGATGTCCGATGCCACCAAATACCTTCCGAGTGCTCACGGAGAACGTGCTCGTTAAATCAGTGGGTCCGAAAGTCTTGTGGGCTGAATCACGAGTGCAGGGGCTGGAGAATATATCCCACCCATCTAGTCCCATGGCAAAATTGTGGATGTGGGGATAGGTGGTGGCGCCATCTATCATCCCTTTGGGGAATTTCACCTAGCTAAAACGTACTGTCACCTGTATGGAGCTCAAGGCCTAGGCCAACGACAGACGTACTTCTACCCCTTTGCACGATGAATTTCGTGGGCCTCGTTCTGACTACGTCAGACAGGTGGCATTAGCCACAACAACTAGTCTATATGCGTTTCTATAATTTGGCACCATTTTCAAAGTTAGGATATTATGCGTTGGGCTACATTTACGTCATTATACACCTATGAGTCCTAAATCCCTATTAATATTCGAATTATTTTGCCTTTTTGAACGATAATCAATACTTCTGCAGCAGTTAAAAACGCATAATTTCATTGATAACACGAAAAATTAAAATCTCGGATTCAGATTCACATCACTTTACTCGTAGCATTCCCAATAGCCCCGCCCATCGTCTTCTTACATCACTGATACAATATTTGCAAACCATTAGTTAATATCAATAAACTTTTAACTTGTTCAATTTCGTTTCTACGATTTCTAGATTGTTGTTTAATTTTGAGCACCAATTCGCATATGCGTGTGGGAAGAGTTCACGAGAGAAAAACAGTTCATTCGAGAAAGGATCTATATTCATTTCTTTACTGATAAAAGAAGCTCTTGAGACAGATACAAAAGTTAAAAGAGAGAGAAACAGAGTAAAAAAGAAAAGAAAAAAAATAACGTTTTCTCTAGCAGAATACCATTATGCAGAATTAACCGTTATCCACCCGCTTTTCTGTGTATTTCATGACGCTGTATGGCTAAACATTGATTTTAAGTTATTGAGATGTCTGAGTCTCTCAGCGTTAAGCTTTCGATTGAATTAAAAACCAGTTTTATGACCCTCGCCTCTTGATATAAGAGGGAAGCGAAAATATATTTATCTTTCACTCCCTCATAGCTTCCCCTCAGAGTCGACTTCCTCAAAACCCTTTCTTAGCAGATCTGTACTGAACAAAAGAAACATGGCTACCAAATTTCAAATCTGACTCCGTAATAGTTCAAAAATGAAAATTTTTCTTAGTTATGCGACCCCGGAACTCCAGCAATCCAACCTATGGAATCGATTTTCATAGAACCTGTGTACTTAGCGGATCTCTATTCAGCAAAAGGAACATGCTTTTCAAATTTCAAGCGTGTAGATTTAATAGTTCAAAAACGGCTATACGTACCCTACCCCCAGTAACCATCACAACATACCTGTGGAAGTCGATTTCCATGGAAAACGGAATTTCTAAACAAAAGAAACATGTTAGCTAAACTTCAAGTTTGTACGGCTAATAGTTTAAACTTTTTGTACATCCCCTGAAACTCCCCAAGAGAGTGTTTTTTCATCAAACCTTCTCACATCTCTATTCAGATTGCCAACAGTGCCGTTTAAGCTCAGTTCAGGTCCTGGGGGAAGAAGATCTACAGGCCCCTTGGCACTGGCGGATCGAAATTTATTACCAGAACACCTGGTTAAATCCAACTGGACGCTTGGGTGGGCACCTAATGAGTAAACCGGCATTGCTTGCCAAATCTCAAGTCTGTAGGTCTAATAATTCAAAAACGGAAAATTTTATGAACAGTAGGCCTCCTTAACTTTTCGCAACAAAAACCTTTGAGGGTAGGTTTCCACAAAATCCTTCCTTATCAGATCTCTACTCAACAAAAGAAATAGGCTTACTAAATTTCAAATCTGTTGAAGTCTAGTTGTTCAAAAATGGGAATGTTTATCTACAAAGCTTCCTAACCACTCGCAATCCCTCTTGGGAATCGATTTCCACAAAACCCGTTCTTAACGGATCTCTACTCAGCAGAGAGAAAAAACATGCTCACCAAATTTCATATCAGTAGGCCTAATAATTCGAGAGATCTTGTGATGAGGGAGGGAGTCGCTTTTCTTTATATATATGTAAACGGCCTTTATTTAACGAAGCCGCTAAATCCTGAAAATAGTTCGTTACGTGAAAAAATTTACAAATAGAAATTCCTCTTTCATTCGAAAACATATTCTTAGTTCCAGGAATAACTTCGCGAAATAGAGGCTTCTCAAAAAGAGGTCAACCTGAATGTTTGTGTAGATCAGTGGTTCTGAAACTTTTTCACCTTATGGAACCCCTAGAACTTGAAGGTGCTTTGTGGAACCCCTAGAATTAGAAATTGTTTTCGTGAAAACCCATTCCACACACACACACACACACATACTTCCAAAAATATATCTCAAAATAATATTTAAAGTAGATCAACATGTTATGGGCACTTTATGTAAAGGCAATTAAAAAGAGTATTGCATTTATTATTAAAAATTATAATTTAATTTTTAATGTAATTTTACTCATTAATAATATTAATTTGTGATCCAAGTGTCACTTCGTTATTTAATAACTGGAATACGTGCTTACTTTTTTTCACACAAACTTTCGAAGTCTAGGTTTGTTGAGTTTAAATGCAATCGCATTACTTATTCTGAGTTTAATTTATTTTATATTTCATTTGTGTAGCCCCTCGCCTTGAGAAATGTATTTCACTTAAGGCATCCGACTACGTTCGGAACCATGATTTTAAAAACCGCATAAATGGATAATTTTCATGATATTTAGTGTTACTCAGATTAGAATACATGCATAAAGTTGTTTTAAGGACATTTTGACAAAAAAAATTATTTAAATACAATATTTTGGCAAAAAATTAACTTAGAATAATCTTTTTTCCAAATGTTCTCCTTTTGTGAAAAATGGTTCTATTATAATATTTTGCCTGTATATAGCTCAGACCTCTCTACAGAGGCTCAACTAAAATTTTTGAAAAATTCACATTATTTTCAGAGTTACCACCAATTGAAATAATTATTGGCCTTTTTTTTCTTAAAATTGCTCCGCTGTGTTGTCGTAAAACACATGGATATAAACCCACTTCTAAGTTATATATTTCAAAAATTCTGGTTGAGCCTCTGTAGAGAGGTCTGTGTTATATACAGGCAAAATATTATTATAATAGAAGCATTTTTCACAAAAGGAGAACATTTGGAAAAAAGATTATTCTTTTTGCCAAAATATTGTATTTAAATAAATTTTTTTTTGTCAAAATGTCCTTAAAACAATTTTATACATGTATTCTAATGTAAGTGACACTAAATATCATGAAAATTATCCATTTATGCGCTTTTGAAAATCACGGTTCCGAACGTAGTCGGATACCTTAAACACAATGCTCTAAATGGCATTAAAATGTTTATAGCTGTACGAGAAAACCCGTGAATTTCGAATGAAATTTCAACCTAAAATTAGATGCTGCTCTTGTTAAATTTAAATTATAACATCAAATCTGTTGATATGTTGTTTCTTCTCCTTCATTATATGTGTTTTTACTACAAATACAAAAAGGTAAATTTTCCTTTAGAAATCTATTTAGTTTTGCAAGGCACTTTCTTATAACTAACGAGTAGAAATGATCTCGTGGAATTGGAGATAGTAAACAATAGAATATTCTCAATCTAGTAAGAAGTATATATGTATAAAGATAAATTATTTTAATATTAATTTATTATATTATAATAATAGTTTAAAAAGTCTTGCATAAAAAAGTTATTACATATAAGTAAAACTTTCAGTTTTAATGAGTAGGACGAGCTATAGATACTTGTAACTATAAACTTGATAGAGAACGGGAATCCACGCATTTTGAATACATATTTATTTTTTCTCGATTTTTTCATTGTGACACGTGGTATGCCTCTTGGAACCCCAGGGCTCCGCGGAACACAGTTTGGGAACCACTGGTGTAGATAAATAGATAGATATAGTTAGACAGATATGAAACTAGGAATGTAAATTTAAACCAACCCAAACCGAGTTTTCTTGTTTCACATTGATAAACTGAACAATAAATAGCGATTCTATAGATCTTCTTTAATTTAAGGATATCAGGACATGCTTGAAAGAATAAAATGACAGAAATAAGATTTTTTGTTCATGGGACATGTATCTTTAAAATTTTCAATAGAGCTTAGATTTTTTGTGTTCTTAATAAAGATATTTTAATCATTCGGAAGAAATACAAAAATAATTTATTAGCTAAAGAAAATTTTTTTTGTTTAATTTAAGTTGGACATAATTTTCAAAATCTCATAATGCACACTTATGTTTAGGTAACATTGCTTAAAAAAGTATCTCTTATATAAATATGTAAAACAATTTTCACACATATATAAAACAATACACAAATTATAGTTAACCTATTTTTTTAGTAAATTATTAATATAGTTTCTTTAAAAAAATTATAAAACTTCGTAATTTTGAAAATTTTTATTTTTCCCATTTTTTACGCATAAAACTATTTTTTGAAAAAACTATGTGCAACTTCGACTAAAAAAACAAGTTCGCTATATGCACATGTATTCTGTATAGAAGTATAAAAAAATTGGAACCATAGAGTGTAATAGCGGTTTTTTAAAAAGTATACTTAAATGCAAAAAATTATACTTTGGAGAATAAGTGAAAAAACTAAACGTTTGCTTACATTTTCATCAGTTACTCTTTTGATATTTTAAGGTTACTTTATCTACGAACATATAAGTATTTTACATTTTTAGATTCAGTAAAATGTGTACTATTTTTTACAAGCTTTTATTTAACTTGCAATGTAATTTGTTCGGGTGGAATCTTGCAACACAATTTTGAAGCTGATAACTTCAACGGAAAATTTGTATACAGGTTTAGTTTGAATGACAATGCATTTTCTCGGCCATGGTCTCGAAGGGGGTCCCTTATCGGAACTAGGACCTCCCAACTCCTGAGTTTACACGAATTTTCACAAAAAAATACAACTAGATAGAATTGGCCGAGTTGCGTGTACGATTCAATTTTCTAAGCTCTGGTTCAAAAAGGGGCCCCTCCACAGATCCGATAAGAAAAACTTCTTTTTTTTCATCGGACTTCACCAATAATTCCAAAACCTAGGACGTTATTCACTAAAGGGATACATTTTTATAAAGGTCTCGTCGAGTAAATTATAAAAATAAAATTGTTTAAATTCTAGTCTGGAAGCCACGTGGTGGATCACGATTTCGAAAGGCACCCATGACTCCACAACTTATACGAATTTACACAAACAAAGACCACCTATCGATAGCACGAGTTGAGTTGAGTCTACGTACGCAATTCGTGGCTTTGGGGTCAAAGAGGGACCCAGGTCGACGGGGCCCGAGAAAAGGAAGTTCGCCCCCAACTCAAAAACTTAATAGAATTTTCAGAATCCGATTTCAAATTCTTGCTCGGCACCTCTGATTTGACCTTTAACTGGAATTTGGAGAAGATAGCATTCTTATCGCGGAAGTTATTCAAAAAAAAACTGAAAACTAACTGTGGACCTTGAAAATTTTGACGAAAATTACTAAAATCCTGAATAAAACGAAAAGTTTCAAACGCTGTTGAAAACAAACACTTTTATTCTTTATGGTGCATTTAAATAAAAGCTTGCTTTTAATTTTTTTTTTTACCTTTATTAATACTAAAATTGAAAATCGACTTCTTACAGTTACAGTTACAGGTAATATTTTTGTGTGGGATATGGAGTGACAAAGGCTATTATCCCATAATCGACTTCTTGAATGTGTGTGTATAATGTCCTGGTTTCTTCAATCCAAAATAACTTTTTTTCTTTCTAGGAATGGAAAGATATGCATTGCCACGTTGCGAACCCTTGGGCAAAATGGATTCTTTCTGTCGGGAAGACGGTGAACCGGACAACAGAATGCTCCTGTATCCAAATTTTATCTTCCGTTACATCGAAGACATGTACACTTTGTTCTGTCCCTGCGAAGAGCCTCTAGCGTGTCGTAAGAACAGGTGCTCCAAAGGCTAAATTCCGAAGAGATATTTAAGATTATTTAATCGTAGAATTGAATGTCTTGTTGCGGGATGGTGCAAAAATAGAGAAGAATACTAGAAAAATAAAACTGCGCACAAGGGGATTTGTGTGAAATTCTCTTAAAAGCTGAACTATGCTATTCAAGCATCGAAGTAGTCTGACTGACGTAGTTAGATGAGCGAGTACAAATGATGCGCTTTTAGTCCGAGTTTATAGGGAGCATAAGCAATGTGTAGGGAGATTCTGACATCTTGAAGATATTTACTGTGTATTTTGATATAGCTCTATGTTAATAAAATATGAATGAAAATAATTTTTAGTTCTGTGGCATTAATAAACAAAAATAAAATAAAACATACCCACTCCCCTTAAGGTATCTGACTACGCTCGGAACCGTGATTTTAAAAAAAGCGCAAAAATGGATAATTTTCATGATATTTAGTATCTCTTAGATTAGAATACGTGCATAAAATTGTTTTAAGGAGATTTGACAAAAAAGATTATTATAAGTTAATTTTTTGCCAAAATATGGTATTTAAATAAATTTTTTTTGTCAAAATGTCCTTAAAACAATTTTATGCATATATTCTAATCTAAGTGGCACTAAATCTCATGAAAATTATCCATTTATGTACTTTGTAAAATCACGGTTCCGAACGTAGTCGGATACTTTAAAGTAATTGCAAAACTACTTCTTTTAGTACAGTATAGGGGAAAAAATAGCCAGTTTTTATAATGATTTTATTGAAGAATCCACAGGAATAGTAGTAAATAACCATAAAAACAAAAAATATATGTTATATTTATATTTAATTCCAAATAAAAATAGAAATAAAATAAAGCAAAGAAAAATGAACTGTAAAAAAATAGTTATATAAAATTTCAGGACTATTTTTAGAATTTAATACGAATAGTCTCGAAACCAGCTGTGTCGTCGTCAGATTTTTCTTGAATCCCAAGATAAATCGTCTCGTTTAAATAGATAGTACATAACATACTGGGTGATTCTAAAATCATGGGACAAACTTTAGGGATGGTAGCGCTAACGAAAACAAGCATTTTTTTGTATAGGAATCTATAGGCTTAAGTGCAGCGTTGAGGCACAAACAGAAAAAATAACACTTTAAAGGAAACATAAAAAGTTCATTAACAGAATACTTATCGAGTGATGCCACACAGAAAATGTTAAACAGTTTTAAAAATTGAAACTACCAGCAGTCCAACAATAAATCTCTCCAAACGGTTGGTTGACTGACATGTAGGCTACATGCTACAGCCCTTGTACTTGAGCTGGCTATTTTGTCCACATAGTCCAAGATTACTTATTTTAGCTGTGTTTGTCGTATAGTCCTCAACATACCCCTTCAATCAGTACTGTCGATAACTGAACCATTTTCACACAGCTGTCGATGTAATCGCTGTAACATTTTATGGTTCGGATAAAGTCTACTTTTAAAGCGTTCTTGATACCGTCGCAGCGCTGCTCTACTGTTACCATTAACAGCACCGTACATTAGATGTATGTCTGCTTTTCTGCTATTAGTAAAATCCCCCATAACGACCGAAATCTCAAGTGCAAATGCCAAATTTGGTGGTACATCAGATCAGTGGTGCACCACTGCCTACAGCTATCGCCAATATTGTCAGAAAATCACACCATAAAGGTTGCCAAGCATGCATGATGGTTGGTGGATGTAATTTGTAACAGTACTTTGATATTTTCTCTGTAGAATTACTCATGAAGCAGTAACACTAATGAACATTTTATGTTTCCGTTAATGTTGGAATATTTGCATATTCTTATTTATCTTGTAATATTTGTATATCCTATTTGTGCAGAAAGGATAAAACGAACTATATATACTGGTGCATTTGGCACAATAATGTGAGGGAATTGATCACCAATAAACATATATGTGAACTGCCGAATACTTGTTGTTATTTTTGTTGCTGTTACACCAAAAAGTCCCTACAGTAAATGGGTTATTTTTCCCTTTGTGCCTTACAAACGCGGCATTTCCGCCCATATATTCCTGTACAAAAAATGTTTATTTTAGTGAGCTCTTCCACCCCTCAAAGTTTGTGTTTTCATAATTTTGGGACAGTTATAGAGACACCAGTGGCGTACAATGAGAGCAGTGCACTTGGCGTCATTACCCTGTTAAAAAATTACGTAGTCTCCAATATCCAAATTTCGGGCGGATAATTTAAAACTTCTCTTTAAAATAATTAAATAGACCTCATGATTCATAATACCATGAAAAAATCAATTTGCTGTCAATTTTGAATTTTCCGAAACTTAATTCCTAGAATCTAATAGGGTCAATAAAACATGGAAGTAGAAGTGTTTTTGCGTGGGGGTGTAAATCGGCCACAGAATTAGGTAATTTGGTATTTTTTATTGATATTGTGAATCATGAGCTCTATTTAAATATTTTAAAGAGAAATTTTAAATTATCAGCCCAAAATTTGGATATTGGAAACGACTTCATTTTTTAACAGGATAATAATGCCAAGCGCACTGCTCTCAATGTACGCCACTGGTGTCTCTATAACTGTCCTCAACTTATGAAAACACCTCCTCAATCACTTTATTTAGCCCAGTAGAACATATTTGGTGAGATTTGATGTAAAAAAAAGAAAACACGACGTATAAACGCATAATGTGAAGTAAAAACAATAATCACGGAAGAATGGTGCAAAATCGATGCAGAAATTACAAAAAACTGATTAAATCTATACCAAGACGCTTAAAAATTGTTGTGGACACTAAAAGATATCCTACTAACTACTAAATTAAGAAATACAATATTTAAAGCTAAGTTGAGATTTTTGTTAAGTGTGCGAGGACTTTCGTGGCGTAATTTTTTAGTAGCTTTTTGATAATTAATTTTTTAAAAAAATAGTTATACTTTTTTAGAAAATTAATTATGTCATTCCATTAAAAACAAGTTGCAGACCATAAAAAAAATTACAATTACATTATGTTAATTTTTATTAGTCGAAAACATTAAATTTTATAAGAAATTGCAAGCGTACGAACACTTTTGTGGCCCACTGTATGTAAAAATCATAATATAATTTAAAGTTAATTATGTATAATATTCTTATAATATGGTTTAATGATAATTATATATAATTTAGTAGTAATTGTAAAAAATAATCATCGTATTGTAATATAATTATTATATGTATAGATACATAATACTCTCATATAACGCAATAATTATAAATGAATAACAAATAGAAATAAAGATCATAATATTTATAACTACAATTAAAAACAATTATAAATAACGAATATTACATGAGTACATACAATAATTGTATTCCTATGTTATATTATTAATAAAATAATTTCATTATTAATTTTAATATATAATGTATATCCATTAAAAAGAACTGAAAACTTGTAATATTCCCAAAGCTGCAAAAACAAAGGTAACCATATTGCCGTGTTATCACCCATCTTGGCGAACCTACACAACTTGGTGCGTGCCCAGTGATATCAAACTAGTTCCTTAAATCACTTTATTTTCCTTTTTTCAATTTCTACTATTAGCTGACACTATATTTATCTTGTTGGAATCTTCAATCGTTAATAAAATACGTTTTAAAGCGCTCAACTGAGCTGAAATTTTACATACATGATTATTTTCGATGACAATACAATAACTTAATTATAATTAATAATTAATTGATTAAAACTAATTGTTTAAAGAATTACAAATACAGCCCCATTGGTATCATTTGTGGCGACTTAGTGACCATTTTGGCGAATTGTGTCAAAACTTGAAAAGGTTTTTTTTCCCTCACGTTTTAAGGATATCTTCGGCAAATGTTGAAGAATAGGGGCCGAATTCGGAATATTTTTCGGATATAAAAGTACTCGAACATTAATATTATATTCTGGCTACACTATCCTGTTGAGAATCTCTTATTTTATCATACTCATTTTTATCCGAGTTGACACATTTTTCTTTTATAAAATGCGTTTTGCAATTTGTTTCCTATTCCGTAATGATAAATACACTATGTGCTATGTAACTGTGTGTTTTTTTTTATGTGCTTTGCAAAATCACGGTTCCGAACGTAGTCGGATACTTTAAAGTAATTGCAAAACTACTTCTTTTAGTACAGTATAGGGGAAAAAATAGCCAGTTTTTATAATGATTTTATTGAAGAATCCACAGGAATAGTAGTAAATAACCATAAAAACAAAAAAATATATGTTATATTTATATTTAATTCCAAATAAAAATAGAAATAAAATAAAGCAAAGAAAAATGAACTGTAAAAAAATAGTTATATAAAATTTCAGGACTATTTTTTTAGAATTTAATACGAATAGTCTCGAAACCAGCTGTGTCGTCGTCAGATTTTTCTTGAATCCCAAGATAAATCGTCTCGTTTAAATAGATAGTACATAACATACTGGGTGATTCTAAAATCATGGGACAAACTTTAGGGATGGTAGCGCTAACGAAAACAAGCATTTTTTTGTATAGGAATCTATAGGCTTAAGTGCAGCGTTGAGGCACAAACAGAAAAAATAACACTTTAAAGGAAACATAAAAAGTTCATTAACAGAATACTTATCGAGTGATGCCACACAGAAAATGTTAAACAGTTTTAAAAATTGAAACTACCAGCAGTCCAACAATAAATCTCTCCAAACGGTTGGTTGACTGACATGTAGGCTACATGCTACAGCCCTTGTACTTGAGCTGGCTATTTTGTCCACATAGTCCAAGATTGCTTATTTTAGCTGTGTTTGTCGTACAGTCCTCGACATACCCCTTCAATCAGTACTGTCGATAACTGAACCATTTTCACACAGCTGTCGATGTAATCGCTGTAACATTTTATGGTTCGGATAAAGTCTACTTGGAAAGCGTTCTTGATACCGTCGCAGCGCTGCTCTACTGTTACCATTAACAGCACCGTACATTAGATGTATGTCTGCTTTTCTGCTATTCGTAAAATCCCCCATAACGACCGAAATCTCAAGTGCAAATGCCGAATTTGGTGGTACATCAGATCAGTGGTGCACCACTGCCTACAGCTATCGCCAATATTGTCAGAAAATCACACCATAAAGGTTGCCAAGCATGCATGATGGTTGGTGGATATAATTTGTAACAGTACTTTGATATTTTCTCTGCAGAATTACTCATGAAGCAGTAACACTAATGAACATTTTATGTTTCCGTTAATGTTGGAATATTTGCATATTCTTATTTATCTTGTAATATTTGTATATCCTATTTGTGCAGAAACGATAAAACGAACTATATATACTGGTGCATTTGGCACAATAATGTGAGGGAATTGATCACCAATAAACATATATGTGAACTGCCGAATACTTGTTGTTATTTTTGTTGCTGTTACACCAAAAAGTCCCTACAGTTAATGGGTTATTTTTTCCCTTTGTGCCTTACAAACGCGGCATTTCCGCCCATATATTCCTGTACAAAAAATGTTTATTTTAGTGAGCTCTACCACCCCTCAAAGTTTGTCCAATCATTTTAAAATCCCGTTGTATACATCGACAAATACTTGTACAAATTGCAACTTATTACAAATAAATGTGTATGACTAGTGGCGCACTCAAGGGGAGGGTCCTGGGGTCCGGACCCCCAGGACCCTCTCCCAAAGCCCTCGATTTTTTCCCGATTGATTATAATTCTAAGTATATAGTACGAAAAATTAAAATATTTGTTATTAATGATTGATTTTATTAACTAATACTAATTATTTAATAAATAATTAGTTTTTTACTGTGTTTTGTTCCCCAAAATAGACAAAATCAAAAGGAGCATGATACAAGAATGGTGAACTTTCGACTCCGACCCCCTCCTTGAAAAATTCCTGTGTGCGCTACCGTGTATGACTGAAAATATCGCAAACTGACTCGACCAATTCACGTCTTTCGCCTAAATGATGATGCTTGGTGATAGGCTAAAGCCTGGATATGACATAATAATGCAGTCTTACTTCTGTTACCAGTTCGAAATTTCCAGTTTTTCGGAGAATATCCTCAGGAAAAACATTTGATGATTAAAATTATTCGGATCACGATCTTTATTAAAGGGAGATTGAGTGCGAGAGGAAGCTCCCTATCAAAGCCGAGACCATGGGCCCGATTGGTCCATGTCCTAAAACGTCCTTGTCAATCGTTCATAATAGATTAAGAAGTCTCAGGAGTGTTAACTTTCTCTAGAGGGCTGAAAATATAAACAATATTCAAATATATATAACTCTTTGAAATTAAAATTAAATAATCCGAATCTTTTACACATTGTTTATAAAGGAATGGGGCTTCAGAAAAGTATAAAATGTTTAAAATATAATCATAATTTTAAAAATTATAAGCATATAAAAATAAGAAACATTTCTATAAGAAATATTAATTAAGTTTTACGTTGCACATGCTATTTTCTAAAATAGAAGCGCTTTAATTACTAGCTATAAGTTGATTTATGAAGTTAAATGTATCCTTATTTCACTGTAGTAACTTTATATTAGTATAATGATAAATTATAATTTTTAAAAATAAAAAAAATTACATTTTCAAAATTTTTTAAAAAAATTTCATTATTTTTCAAATTTTTTGAAATACAAAAGATATATTATTCTTAAATAATGATGGGAGGCCAGAACGAATTATTCAGCAGACCTCAAAATTTCAAAGTCAGTTTTTTGGAATTCGTTTCTTTTTCCCTCACTGGAGGGTGA
This sequence comes from Trichonephila clavipes, assembly GCA_019973935.1. Taxonomy (NCBI): domain Eukaryota; kingdom Metazoa; phylum Arthropoda; class Arachnida; order Araneae; family Nephilidae; genus Trichonephila; species Trichonephila clavipes. Next base: position 216,098 of record BMAU01020045.1, on the reverse strand, counting down.
AATTCCTTCGATAAGAGTGTCCCAAAAGGTTCCCGCGCCTGGGGGTCACTGGACCCATAAATTGCGGGATGCATCAAGAGATTTTCCGCGCTCCCGAAAGTTCATTAAACCCTCAGGGTTTAGAATGATGTAACTCTGCGCTGGTCTCTGGACCAATCAGAGACTATTAAGTGGACAAGACAAAGAGTCCGCTCTATGATTTTTGTGTGAAAAGTCGTAAAATAAAACGGGACGCACTCCGATTTTGAGAGACAGAGCCGATCCCAGAGCTAGAGACAATCACGAAAACTCCGGAGACTCCGGGCGTCAACCATGTTCATTCCCCCGCTCATCCTTCTCTCAAGCTAAGTTAAATTTTGATCTTGTAGTGAAGTAAATTTCCAGATACTTGTGCTTAAAAATAAATTTAATAATGTTTTAAAACTATACGATCAGTGTATAATTTATTGTGAGATGAGTGTTTTAATTTTAGAATTAGTTAACTTAAAAGGGGTCACAGGGGTGTTAAATTTCTCTAGGGGTCTGAAAATATAAACAATTTTCAAACAGGAATGATTTCTTTGAATTTAAGTTAAATAATTCGAATCTTTTACACATTATTTTTAAAGGAATGGGGTTTCAGAAAAGTATAAAATGTTTAAAATATAATCATAATTTTAAAAATTATAAGCATATGAAAATAAGAAACTTTTCCATAAGAAATATTTATTAAGTTTTACGTCGCGCATGCTATTTTCTAAAAGAGTAGGTTTAATTACTAGCTATATATAAGTTGATTTATAAAGACAAATGTATTTTTAATACTTTGTAGCTACTTTTATATAAATAGAATAATAACTTACATATTTTAATAAATAAAAAAATACATTTTTAATAAATAAAAATACATTTTTAAAAAATATTTAAAAAATTGCAACATTTTACAAAGATTTTGAAATACAAAAGATATATAATACTAAAATTAGGTTGGGTTTAAGGAGTATGATGCATTGCATAATTCTATAAAGTTTTATACATCAGAGGCTAATATTTTAGAAAATAGCGTGCGCAAAGCAAAAAATACTTAATATTTATTATAGAATTTTCATATGCTTATGACTTTTAAAATTATTAATATATTTTAAACATTTTATACTTTTCTGAAGCCCCATTCTATTTCAAATAATATGTAAGAGATTAGAATCATTTAATTTAAATTTAAAAGAATTATACCCGTTTGAAAATCGTTTATATTTTCAGACCTCTAGAGAAATTTAACACCCCTGAGACCTCTTAATTAATTGTCATGATGCGATGTGAAATTAGGAATCTGGGTTCAGAGTTATAGAATTTAAACAAAGTTAAAATAGCGTCGCATCAATAATGTAGGGTTTAAAGAGTATGATACATTTTATAATTCTATAAAGCTTTATACATCAGAGTGTTACTATTTTAGAAAATAGCGTGGGCAAGGCAAAACTTATTTAATATTTTTTACATATTTTCGCATGCTTATAATTTTTAAAATTATGATTATATTTCAAACATTTTGTACTGTTTTGAAGCCATAATACTTTGTAAATAATGTGTAAAAATTCGAATTATTTAATATTAATTTCAAAGAATATCTGTTTGAAAATTGTTTATATTGCCGCACGCATAATTTGCTACAAGTCCCGATAGCCGAGTTGGCAGAGCGTTGGACTGAACTTCCTCGGGTTCGAATCCCGGCCCCGGCAGATTTATCCAAAGACTGGGATTTTGTTCTCGTTTTTAATGTATTGTTTCTCTAGGTTCTAGATGAATCCAGATCATTCTTTAGAGTGCATGCTGGGTATTTCTCGAATATTCCGAAGTGTATAAAAGCAGAGTTCATCGCCAGTTGGGGATGAACAGCTCAGGTGTCGTCCACGTCACTTGACCATGGTTCAAAATTACGTGGTCCGTCGCCAAAAGCCTTCGTGTAGCTGAACAGTGCGACGTTAATATTCAATCAATCAATCGAACACCGTGACAAGTTGGGTGGAGGCGCGGGGTACAATTACGTCAAACGTGGATAATAGCGACAACCTTCGCAGGAGCCTCCGGTTAAGAGGATTATCCCCCGAATTCGGACTGTTAAAAGAAAATAGTAGGAAGAGGACAAAAATGCCGACCGAGCAAGAAGCCAAGCCCGCTGTAGTAACACCTTCGTAACAGCAATGGAGGAGCCCATCGACCTTCCGAGGAGCGCCTGGGGAAGACCCTCTCAAATGGCTTAAAGAGTACGATCGAGTAGCCAACTTTAACAAGTGGGATGACATGATGTGCCTGGTTAACGTTTATTTCTTTCTTGACGGTACTGCGAGACAGTGGTATGTCAACAACGAAGACGCCTTAGATTCCTGGGAAGCGTTTAAAAATGGTCTAAGTGGACTTTTCGGTGACCGTCAAAAATATACCAGAAGGGCAGAAGAACAACTAAAATGCTGAGCCCACAGCGTTCAGGCGAGAGTACACAGTCCTACATACAAGGTGTATTAGGACTTTGCCAAGAGGTAAATCCTCTGATGAAAGAAGACGAAAAGTGTCACACCTAATGAAAGGTGTTGCTGAGGATATTTATCAGGCCCTGTTGACGAGAGAAATCAACGACACAGCAAGTTTTATCAAATGGTGCAACTATATCGAAGATATGAAGCAGAAGAGAGTTGGTCGACCGAAATTTGAAAGGCTTCCAAACGTCGTACCGGTTGCATCCCTGACGGATGAGACTGATTTGGCCTCTCACAATCGTACGAGAAGAAGTCCATCGACTAGTTAACCAGACGCAAGAATCTTTGGACTCCGATCCCCAATCCTTAGAAGAGATCGTTCAAGACGAAGTTGAAAGGGTTTTGGCCCCAGTGTCAACAAAACCTACAGAAACTAGACCACGACCAACATACGACGCTGTAACCAGGAAATACAGAGCTCCTGTTCAGAAATTCCCACCTGAACCAAGAAAAACAGATGTGTGGAGAACGGCTGACAACAGACCTGTTTGTTTCCACTGCGGACGTCCTGGACATGTAATGCGCTACTGCCGAGAGAGAAAGGCTGTCTTTGACAACTCTCGAAACCGCCGACGGAACTTCGACGACGTTGGTACTGAAGAAGAAATACGCCGACCAAACTCTTCTCGCCGTTTTACGCCAAGTCCCACGAGAGGCCGATCCCCAATACGTCGTTACAGATCCCCGTCGCCATATCGCCGATCCAGTCAGTCGCCAGGCCGTAGGAGCGAGGAAAACTAAAGAGAGCGACCTTCCAAGTAGGTGAGGCCGCGTGTACTGGAAATCCTCCGTCGACCGCCAAAATGACTGGTAACCAACTAGACGTAATAATAGGTGAGGCCGCGTGTACTGTAAATCCTCCGTCGACCGCCAAGATGACTGGTAACCAACTAGACGTAATAATAGATAAGAAGCCGATACGTGCTCTAGTAGATTCTGGGGCATCGTTTTCTGTCATATCCGATAAGTATCGCCGATTTTTAAAGAAAGTTCTGTTTGCTGATGCCAAGAGCGTTATGCTGAAAGTTGCGGATGGAAATTTTGTTCGGCGATAGGGAAATGTGTTTTACGTGTCCGTATAAACAATCGAGAACTGCCTTTTGAATTTATTGTTTTATCACATTGTAGCCATGACGTCATCCTAGGATGGGACTTTTTAGAGGCGTCTCAAGCCGTTATAGACTGTGGACAAAATGAACTTGTTCTAGAAGACATCTGTCGAGACTCCACAGCGCCTGACGCCTGGAATTTGTATGCCACCAGAGACTATACACTTAAGCCGCATTCTTTAACTAGAATAACAGTATCAGGATATCAAACCCGAGGAGACATAAATGTAGTTCTAGACGGCAGCAAACATTTGCTCTTCGAGAAAAATATTGCTACACCGTCCATGGTATCCACATATCGTAACGGAAAAAGTGATGTCTGGGTTACCAACCTGCAGTTCCGAAACCAAATCATCCCTAGAGGAATGTGCATAGGCCAAGCTGAACCACTAAATGAAGGGCATCTATGTGTTATTTCCGACACATCGGGTTGCTTGGATGACCAGCAAGAAACTTCGGAGTCACAGATGAATTGTTCGTTAATGATGTCACCCGAGTTAAGTGACGAACAGAGAAACAAGCTATCCGAACTACTCCGGAAATTTTCTGGGCTTTTCACGAAGACCGACAAGTCGACAGCCGCGAAGACGAATGTGAAACACAGGAATTTTACTGGTGATCATGCTCCAATCAACCAACGAGCCTACAGAGTCTCGCTGACTGAAAGACGCATCGTTCATGAAGAGGTTCAGAAAATGCTTTATGAAGGTATCATCCAACCCTCTGAAAGTCCTTGGTCATCACCCGTTGTGCTCGTAAGAAAAAAAAGACGGTAGTTGGCGTTTTTGCGTCGATTATCGCAAGCTGAATAGCGTCACGAAAAAGACGTTTATCCTCTGCCTCGTATTGACGATACGCTCGACTGTCTGAAAGGTGCCAAGTTCTTTTCTTCCATGGATCTCCGATCTGGTTATTGGCAAAAAGAAATAGACGAAGCGGATCGTGAAAAGACGGCATTTATTACCCCCAAAAGCTTATACGAGTTTAAAGTCATGCCGTTTGGTCTCTGTAATGCACCTGCGACCTTCGAGAGAATGATGGACAATTTGCTACGCCATTTTAAATGGACTATGTGTCTTTGTTACCTAGATGACATAATAGTGTTCTCAGAAACTTTTGAAGACCATCTTATATACGATTAAGACTTGTTCTAAAATGTCTTCAGGAAGCTGGTCTTAAATTAAATTCAAAGAAGTGTCTTTTTGCTGCCCAAGAAGTAAAGATTCTAGGCCATCTTGTATCTAGTAATGGCGTTCGTCCCGATCCCGACAAAATAAAAGCCGTAAGAAATTTTCCCACTCCAAAGAATATACATGACATACGAAGTTTTCTTGGCCTTTGTTCATACTTTAGAAGATTTATTAAAGGTTTCTGTTATCTCGCCGAACCTTTGCAGTCGTTGCTGAAAAGTGGCGTGGAGTTTCATTGGGGTCCTGAAGAGGTGGAAGCATTTCACAGTCTTAAGAAAGCACTTACTTCGGATCCAGTATTGGGGATGTACGACGAAAGAGCTTCTACAGAAATCCATACTGATGCAAGCGGGTACGGTATCGGAGCTGTCCTAGTATAAATTCAGAATAATGTCGAGAAAGTTATAGCATACGCTTCTAGAACTCTGACAAAAGCCGAAAAGAATTATTCCACCACAGAAAGGGAATGTCTTGCCATCGTATGGGCTACCAACAAATTCCGGCCGTACATATTCGGAAAACACTTTACTGTTGTAACTGACCATCATTCCTTGTGCTGGCTCATGAATTTAAAGGATCCTTCAGGAAGGCTTGCCAGATGGGCCCTCCGACTTCAAGAGCATGATTTTGACGTAAAATATAAAACCGGTAAGAAGCATAGTGACGCTGACGCTCTTTCGAGAAATCCAGTGGAAGAGGAAACGGACAAATTTTTAGCAGTCACGACGAGTATGAACCTTGCGATGGAACAGAAAAAGATCAAGACCTTGCGAAATTAAAACTTTTGAGCAACTCATCCAAAAACGAAGAATTCAGATTCATCGACGGTATCCTTTGCAGGAAGAATTTTGATCCAGATGGAAAGTTGTGGTTACCAGTCATTCCTAAACATCTACGAGCAGACATACTAAGGCACTTTCATGACGCCCCCACTGCAGGACACCTTGGTTTCGCGAAAACTTATGACAGGATTCGCAAGAGATTTTACTGGCCGGGAATGTACCGAAATGTCGTTCGGTATGTCATGCATTGTCGGGAGTGCCAAAGGAGAAAATCCGTTCCTCAACGACCACCTGGACGTTTAGTTCCCATTCCTCCAGCTATAGCTCCTTTCCATCGCATTGGAATGGATCTCCTTGGGAGATTTCCAAAGTCTGCTCATGGAAACAAATGGATAATAGTCTGCACGGATTACTCAACGCGATATGCAATAACAAAAGCCTTGCCGACAGCCGAAGTCGCCGAAATAGCGAAGTTCTTACTTGAAGAAATTGTCCTCAGGCATGGAGCTCCTCGAGTAATTATCACAGATCGTGGAGCCGTCTTTCGATCCAGACTTGTTTCCTCTCTCGTCGACTTGTGTAACATTGATCATCGCTTCACAACGGCGTATCATCCCCAAACAAATGGACTGACGGAGCGCTTCAATAAGACCTTGGCCGACAGGTTGTCAATGTATGTGGATGTAGAGCAGAAAAATTGGGATGAAATTCTACCATTTGTAACCTTCGCTTATAATACCGCTAAACAAGAGACCACAGGTTTTACGCCGTTCTATTTACTTCATGGTCGTGAAGCGGAAACGACACTAGATACAATGCTACCATTCTGTCCTAACGATTTTGATGACAATAACATCACCAAGATAGCAGCCAGAGCCGAAGAATCACGACAGCTAGCCCGAGTGCACACTCTGAGAGCTCAAGACAAAGATCGTCGACGTTACGATTCCAAACACCAAATGGTATCCTACGCGCTCCCGGAGATCTCGTATGGTTTTATACTCCAGTGAGAAAAGTCGGTCTTTCCGAAAAACTCTTAAGAAGGTATTTCGGACCGTATCAGGTGCTACGCCGTTTATCAGCCGTGATTTACGCAGTACAAGATTTTGATCCTGCTTCACGAAAAAGAAAACTAAGAGAAGTTGTCCATGTACTGCGTATGAAACCGTACCATGATCCCGCCGAGCAAATCGAAACCGAGGATATTTCTCCCAAAGAATCATACAAAGGACCCATCACTCGTTCCAGAATAAAGACCCTTGAACAAAATGACAGCGGGCGCTGTCTTCTTTTTCGAGGAGAGCAATGCCGCACGCATAATTTGCTACAAGTCCCGATAGCCGAGTTGGCAGAGCGTTGGACTGAACTTCCTCAGGTCTCGGGTTCGAATCCCGGCCCCGGCAGATTTATCCAAAGACTGGAATTTTGTTCTCGTTTTTAATGTATTGTTTCTCTAGGTTCTAGATGAATCCAGATCATTCTTTAGAGTGCATGCTGGGTATTTCTCGAATATTCCGAAGTGTATAAAAGCAGAGTTCATCGCCAGTTGGGGATGTTCTCAGTCCAGTGTTGTATCGAGCTCCCCGCGTTAGAATAAATCTAATTGTTTGTTTAATTGAACTGTGTACTTCTTTCGAACTCCGTGACAATACTTCCTGCCCTCTAGAGAAAGTGAACACCCCTGAGACTTCTTAATTCGGTGGTCGGCAAACTTTTTGAGAGAAGAGCCTAGTAGTAAGGAAAGCAAGATAACTTATGGTATCAAAGAGCCATTTACATGAAGAGCTACATACGCTTCCGCAGAAGGGAAAGAGAGAGAGAGAGATCCGGTAGCAGTTGTTATCAAAACTGTTGTGTGCACTCCAATTAACTTTCTTTTATAATATTTAAACTAAGTTTTACACAAAGAAACATTTTCCATTCCTTCCAAAACTAAGAACTTTCGAAGATACTTTTTTTGCTGTGACTCACTGCAAGAAAAACCAATTTCCAAACATCATAATGTTAAGAAGAATTAAATTTTCAAGCGTCTTGAAAAAAGTTTCCTACGAATAATGCCGCTAAAATTTTATTCTGGAATTTCATGTTCATGCTAATATTTAAAATAGAATTTGATAGTTCCTGCAAAAAAGTCATTTCAAATTACTTTTTATTAACCCTTAAATAAGTCACAAAATACGGAATGTGTTTTTTTTCACATTTGGTGGTGGTGGTGGGTTATGTGTATGTCTTGCTCATATTCAAGCGTTCCCTAACTCATGTATGCAAAAAAGAAAATTTTACTGGAAATCATTTAGAGGAGTGTCTTCCTGATGCCATTTCTAGCAATAAATTAAACTTTTGCTGTTTTAAAACTAAATATAACATTTTCACTGATTCTCAGTGCAATGAAGAACAATTTAATACATAATTATTAAGTCAGTGAAATGTTTAAAGTTTTAGACACAAATAAAGGAAATCTTTTCAATAAATAACTGTAAAGGAGAATGAGGTAAGAAAACAACAATGTTTTATAGTTATAACGTATTTTGAATAATTTTTTTTAGAAGTCTGTACATCCACTACTGTGTATACTATAAATCGCAACCGTTTATACAAAAAGCCACATATTACTCACGAGCTGCTATTTCCCGACTCTTGGATTAGCCCCTTAAGTGCTGCCTACGTATATATCCGTCTCTCTCAATCCATACGTTATATGTGCACCGAACGTATATATACGTCCATCTGAAATACGATTCTTTTCTTTGCGCTGCTATTAGTGAAACATTTCCGTAGACTTTGGAACGCAATAAAATGGCCTCAACAGTGTTTGTGAAGGATTTACTTATTTCTGAGAAAAATTTGCTTATTTGGGCCTTTTCTTCCCTTGCCCCACCCCCATACATCACATACGCTCACCTAGTAGCACTGGGAGCAAATCGCGTAACTTTTAATCGGCAGTTAAGGGGTTAAGTAGTCAATAGATTTAGTATTAGTAGAGACGTAGCTAGAAGAAGGAGGTGTATGATCTGCGGGGGGGGGCTGAGGTAAATTGATACTAAATAATGATGACGAATGAATTTCTTATTTTTAATTCTAAAAATTATAACAATAATTCTGTTTTAATTTTTATATGTATTCCTTTGTTTCTATTTTTGTCATTCTCTGTTATTCAGCTATAACTATAAAATATTATTAGTATCTTAGCTATCTATTTTTTCATTCCGTTTGTACCTAATAATTTACCATGAAAGAAGTTTCCACGCAAAACATGACGGATTCTCTTAATGCTTACGCTAGGGATGGCGATCTGAGATCTATTTATCGAAGAATCGATTTCTAGGGCCAAAAAATCGATTTTTTAAATCAATATATAGCATTGAATCGATATTTCATCCTAGAAAATTGACATTCGATTTTTTTCGGTTTGGGTAAAAACCATAAAATTATTTACAATTAGTACTTACCTTTATCATTGGGAACTATAAGCTACATTATCTATTTTCTAAACTTTTTATTGTAACAAATACATTTAGAAAATGAATGTCTTCTTTTATACCTGATGCTTTGATATTGTAATAAAATTAATTGTAATTGTCGAATTCCTTGAACTAAAAAGTTCCCAGATTTTACTGATAAGAGATCGTTTATTATAGTATCTTTCTTGTTTTTCATAAAATGCATTTATATTTACTTTGTAAATGCAGACTTGATAAAAAGAATCGATTTTTTAGAAACCGATCTTTTACTCCTCGATTTTTTTTGTGAATCGATTCATCAGGTTACGATTCGAATCGATTTAAAAATTAATCTTTTTCGGAAAGAATCCCCATCCTTAGCTCACGCCTTGTTTGAAGAGAGCGTGAAGACTTTGTCCCTGGGATCAGAAAACTCTAATTGCGCCTCTGAGTATTAATATATCCTCAACCAATAATAGTTGCTTATAAAGGTTGAGAATCTTATGTTACCATCTCTATATCCTTCTCTATTCAAAGACTGATAACACAATCGACAAATAAAACCAGTATGTTCAAATTTTCCTTACATTAGAAAACAAGTTAATTTGATAAAGTATCACCATTTCAAAAATAAATGGTACAAGGCAATTAAAGTATGATTCTGAGTAATATCTGAAAGTCAATATTGTTCCAACAAAAACCACCAATTATACGGGTAATGGGTTCTACAAAAACAAGTTAATTGGGGGCTCAAAAATAGCGAGTAAAATGAAACTACGAAAAACCATCTCTCCATACTTTTAAAATTAAGAGTGTGTTCATGTCTGCGATGTTGCACAAAAACAGAAAGACCTAGCTGTATAAAATTTAATACTATAAAACTATGGTAATGATGATTTTCATGTCAAATAGGCGTTTTCGAAAAAATCATATTAGAATTTTTTGAAATTTAATTCTGAAGCAACTTTTCACCGCATTGTTTAAATGACGTCACCACATTTATCTTTGAATGCATACATTTATTATTCATGCATTTTTTTTGAAATTTTTCATTATATCATATTTATTTATCGTCATATTTACTCATTGTGAGAGAATTAAAATTTAAGTTCGAATAAATCACCGCGCACGTGTAAAAAAAAAAAATATTCTTTGTATAATTACATTTTAGTTTGGGCAACACTTCGCATTTACATTTACACCAGTGCTTCTCAAACTTTTAATATTTACGACCCAATTTTAAATCATAATTTTCTCCAAGCCCTCCACATACAATGACAATGTATTGAATACAATAATAATGTATTTTAAAGCTACAATACGACCGTTTTATAAACCGCACAAATTATCAATATAAGCCACGAATTTTGTATATGTTACTTTTAAGTAATAAATATTTTAAATTACTTTTTAGTAATAGAATAAGTATCATGTTACGTTTCATAGTTTAGAATGTATTTTGTTTTTCATTCTTTCAATACATTAATAATTTTTTAAAAATAATCTTTTATCTTTGATTTTTCGATATGCTAGCGCCCCCCCATGTAGGATTAAAATGCCCTTAGCGTTGGTGACTGTTGGAGCTCTTAGTCCTTCCGGACTCTAATCTCCTATCCTGGAATTTTAAGATGACTGTACAGAATTATACCATTGCCCTTTTTAGAAAAGTATTAATTTAAATGAAAAATAAATATGTGTAGATCTTGAATATATAAGAATATTTAATGGGTGTAAAACATTTAAATTATATTAAAAAGAGAATAAAAAGCTCTTTTAAAAATGCCCTTCAAGAGGGGCACGCCCCACAATTTTAGAAACGCTGATTTACTCTTATGCTTTTTCGCTTTGAATGTAGTTCGATCAGAATTAAGCCTATTATATATTTTTCCGGTCATTTTGCTGGGTGATCACCTCCATCTGTTTATGCGGCTCTATTATCCACACGATAATGGAGTTTTCCAGCAAAACAACTGTGCCTCTCACAAGTCACGGCTGGCTACTGGCTGGCTGACTTTTCTGTCATAAATTGGTCCCCCAGAAGCCCAGACTTAAATCCTATGGAACATATTTGAAATGTTTTGGAACAAGGCATGGAAGGCCATCACACAGCACCAAAGAACCTTACTTAATTATGGACAGCTTTAGCCAATACTTGGCTAGTCATTCCCGTGGAATGTTTCCAGAAACTTGTTTAATCTATATGTCGTCATGTGGCAGCCGCTATCAAGGCCAGATGAGGCCCAACTCGTTACTAAATAGATATCCCTAATTCAGTGACACGTCAATGTAATTTGTTTATTAGTTTATGGCACTTCGCGTTGTTGATGCCAGTTTAAACAAAGCAAAGACTTTTTCATCTATTCCAAATGTTTGTCACTTTTTTTACTTTAATCAATGTTAATGTTGTAATTTCTGTTTCAATTTATCTTTAAACCAAATTATTTGGGGTTATTTGTTTTAAATAATTTTAAACTTTGGCTAATGTTAATATTTAAATTTCTTTTACAATTTAAGTGTCTTTCTAATGTACCTTATTTAACGTGTAGTATGTTTGAATCCAATTTTTAGTTCAATCTTTTATTTATTGCCAACGTAGCGAATTACTAATGTCATGCTGGATAGAAGTTCAACACACACACACACGAAACGAGCTATTGGTGTGTAACTTGGCATTTTCTTTGCTGAAAGTGTGAACCAAACTAGAATTTTTCATAAACTTATAATGGTAGAGTTGTTTCCAAAGTCATTCCAATTCTATCTGTTTTATATACTTATTTGGCTTAAATTAAATGTTGTAATGTTTTTGAAGTGATAACTTCCTTAGGTGCATTTTGCTGAAGAGTGAATCTAAATTAAGCATCGGGTTCGGATGCGTTACGCTCAATCGGTTTTAATCGACTCCTTTCTTCAATCGTACTCGTGTCGCTTAGTTTTGAATTGAAATTTTTTTAGACACATGCAGTTTTTTTAAAGTAAAAATTTCCTTCGCATTTTTCTGGGGAAGTTTTATTTTCTTTATTTAAATATTACTGTCATGCTGCTCACTTCCACTCAACTCTAGCGAGTGAACGAGAAAAAAGCAGCGCAAGCGAAAATAATTGGAAAAAAAAAAGATTGTTCTTACGTGAAGATTGAAATTAAGAAGAAACGAAACGTGTGTGTGTGGAATCTATTTTTTTGATTCAGTAGAAAGAGCATTTAAGCACAAAAATGTGCCACAAGAATAAAAATCCTAAGCTAAAATGAAGTTAATTGGCGAGAAAGTTGTCAATATTTTGGTTTAAATTAGAAATGGCAACTACATTACGAGAAAATAAAAGCCTTAATTGTGAAAAAGTACGAACCCTCTCTTCTTGTGTTTGCTTAGAGAATTTGAAGAAAATTAAACGGTTCTCAGAACATAAGAGTTTCTTATAGTATATGGCATACGTTTATAGTATACGGCAGTGAAGCACACAAGGGGGTGTGGAGGTCCTGGGGTCCAGAACCCCCCAAAACCCTTGAAGTTTTTTTTGATTGATTATAATTCTAAGTATATAGTACGTAAAATTTAATTCAGTATTTGTTATTAATGATTAATTTTACTAATTAAGGCAAAATATTTATTCAATAATTAGGTTTTTACTGTGTTTTGTTCCCGAAAATCGACAAAATCAAACCGAGCATGATACAAGAATGGTGAACTTTCGACCCCGGATCCCCCTCCTTCCTTGAAAAATTCCTGTGTGCGCTACTGGCATACGGTGTTATTTAAGTTATAGAAACGGTACTTGCGTATTATCGCAACAGTATTGGTAACATTATATGAAAGGAAGTACATGGTTGCTAATTCAGCGCGTAATAAGGGAAAATAAGGGTTGTCAACTTGGGGAGTTATCTTGAACGTTGGCATTGTTGCGATAATTCGTAAGAACTGTAGGAACAATAATGTAATTCGTAAGAACAACAGAACCTTCAAGTCCGTCTCGCCTTTTATTCTTCATACTTAATAGCTAATTTCTTAAATAAAAATAATTAAGGACGCTTTCTTTGTTTGAAATAAACTATTTCATTCTAGGATTGTACGCTTTGCAATACCATTCTGCAAACATTTGGTGACCAGAGACTATGATTGTAGAGTAAATAATACAACAGAAGACAAAGTTGTAAGCTTTCCTGATGGCTCAATGTTACAGTTCCATAATATCTACAACCATGGCCTCTGCCCATGTTAAGATCACTTAAAGTGTTCAGAATCCAAATGTGTTTCAGCGTAGGTGGAAGATTGTCTGAAATTTTAAGATGAAGAATATACAGTTGGAATTTTGAAAATATATGTAGGGGTTTCAAAAAGTAAGGAAACAAGCCCATTCAGAGTAAATGTTTATTCAGGAAATAAAAAAAAAATGCATACAAAGTAAGAAGGCACAGACGCATATTACTTCTCTACGTAGTCACCATAATTATCGAGGTATTTTTGTTGCATCAGTACTCCAAACCAACATCGTAGAAATCAAGGTTGTACAACCACGTTAAGATGGCTTGTTGAACCTCAGCATCGGTTCTGAAATGCTGACCACCCAAGTGTTTCTTTGAAGGTTCGGAGAGATAGAAAATCACTTGATGTAAGATCGGGAATGTAAATATGAGGGTTCAATACAGTCCGTCGAAAACGCTTTTTCTTCCTCCCGCACATCTGTTATGCTTTCTTCGAATTCAGTACATTAAAAACTACAGCAGGAGTATTCTACACCTTTTCAACAGCTTTCTGATCGACACCCTATCCATTTACAGTGAGTTCGTTCTCATATAGGCTTGCCGAAGAACGAAGTAGTGGGAGACCTTGCGAAGGCGTCCGCCAACGATTCTATGGATCTGGAAGACCACATGGTCCTTACGTCAACCGAGATCTACTCCAGGGCTAAAGAATTAATACATAAAACCTGGTTTGTCCTTCCTGTACACCCATGGTACTTTCAAAGACACCCTGATCCGCCATATCTTTCAAGGGTTCCAGATCTTATCAGACGGCATTCCAGCGATTTTCGACTGGTCACCTGAGATGCATGAATTTTGAAGGAGGCAAAAGAAACTTCCCAATTTGCACCAAAAGTAACGTCTTTCCTTTTCTCCTCAGCACATTCTTCAATGTCTGGGGTTTTCCTGTGAGGAGGCTATTGCTTCCCCCTGCTGTTCTTAGACTTTGTGCAGATTTATGGGATCATGGATCTAGTATAGTGAAACTAGACCAGATGGAGATTAGTCCCACCACCACCACACTTGTTTTCGTAACATAACTCTTGTACCGTACACTTTTACCAATTGTCCCTGAACTCCAGCTGGAGAATGTTTCTTTTAAGACTACACGGTACCCTTTTACAAAATTTTTTGGAGACAGCAACAGTAAAAATGATTTATATTTTATATTCATATTATATTATAAGTTGATTCTAAAAGCAAAAAGTCAGTTTGATCAGTCATTATCTTACAATTTTAAAAAATTTATGAATCTTTGAAGGTTTTTTTTTTCAACTCGTACAAAATGCTCAAATTTTAAAACTTTTTAGCTATTTCAAGTGATTTACCTTTCTTAGATTATTGCATACAAAAAAGATAGTATGGATTTGAAAATTTATTCACTTGTTGATTTTTAATCATTATTTTTCTAACGAAAACTGGAAAAAAACACATTTTTTTTTAAAAATGTTATAATATTTTTATATAAAAATAGCTAGAGCTGTCAGACCTAAATCCATACTAGATCTTATAAAAGATATGTTTGGATGTATCTACAAAAAGTTGTAAGTCTCCATCATGAATAGAAAAAGCTTAAGGGTTTAGAAAACACCTGTAAAGTATTCGCCCGTGGGAGATGCCTTACTTCTTAGTCCTTATCTTCGTGACCTAGAAGTGTGGGAGTGAATGAAGAACCAGGCGTTGTCATGATCTTAATATATCTTTATTAAGATCTTAACTTAAACACTAACAATGATAATATTTATATTATAACTTAGTGAATCTGAGGTGAGAAAACGCAATATACATATTACCAATCAAGTGCGACTTTAATCACTATATTCCCGCCTATTCCTAATTTCAACTTATACACAGTTCCTAATAGGTATCATAATTATCCTACCTTAATCTCTTAATTAATAACGATCCTCTTGGATCCTAAATATCTTTTCTTGTTTTCGCGTGGATTAGTACCCCCTTGACTTGATAGTTCTGTCACGAATAGCTTCACACTAGAACAATGGCTTACTTCTTTGAATTCAATTTCCGCGCCTAAACTCAGACTAGCATAATCACTTCCCCCCCAATAGGTTATCCACTTACGTTAAACTTCTCTATATAAAGGTTTCTAATTTGCATACTCACGCTTCGCTTCTGGATTTGGTTGGAAAGAATTCGCCTTTTTCGGCCCCAAAGAACCCAAGAGGAGTTTTTAGTGGAAAACGCGATGAGCCCGTCACACAACTACATCTTCAAAATTAAAAGTTGGAGAAAAACGTAATTTAAAGTTTATAAAGGCATAAAACAAAAACCTATAATGCCTGAAAAGCTCTAATTTTTGAATATGTTATTTCTCAACTTATGTTCTATATCGAAACACTACTTCAATTAATTATAACTGAAAACATTTTTTTTAATTCAAAATATATTGCTTAATGTTAATAGTTTTTGTTACGACGACAAATTATTCAGCCTAATCTTAACAAAATATTCTCAGCACAAGTTTGAAGCACAAATCATTTATATACAACATACTAATGATATTAACTAAAGCTAAAAATCGCCAGGTTTGTGCACAAAATTTTATTTTTTTAGTTTTAAATTGGGGAAGTTTTTTTTTTAGCAAGTTTTAAAGTCATCCAACAAGAATTCAAATACCATAATATAATACTACTAATGTTTACTATACAGTGGGTGATCGGTTAATGAACATAATCCGTTCCCAGACTATGTTCGCTATCCGAATTGTTCGATAACCGATCATCGATTCACCATAGACTTCTATGTGAAATCGATTAATTCGTTCTGGAGACCCTAAAAATTAAATTTTAAAAATGTATAATTTCTTAATAAGTTTTTAAAAAAATAATACATACATATAGTTTTGCATATTAATCAGTCCTTTTCATTTTTTGCTTATGGGGCGTTGAAGAACATGTCCAATGTCGATTGCTTTTTTCTCATTTTCGGGATTTTCCGGAGATAATTGATAATATTTTGTCGTTGTAAAGATCCCCAACCCTACTGACATCATCTTGGTTTGGGTGCCATTCTAAGACCATTGCTCTGACAGCATCCCACTTTTTAAAAAGATCTTTAATGGCAGATGTCGGCATGGGTCCTCTTTCCTCTTCCTCTTGTTCAGAAGGAGACACATTTCGTTGTGTTTCTTGGTGTTCTTCATTCAAAATTTCTTGGAGTTCTTCTATCGTTATGTCCCATTATGAGCTCTTCTACGTCATCCTCTCGTTCACCTCCAATTCCAGATCTCTAGCAGTTGCCAAAATTTTATCCATAATTTCAGGGGTGTCTCCCTGATTACCTCCGAATATGTGTTCGTTGTCCAAACACAAAAAAATCTTTCTTGAAAATGTTCGTTATCTGAACACAAAAATCTTTCGTGAAAGTGTTCGTTAACCGATTTGTTCGTTATTCGATCTGTTCGTTAACCGATCACCCATTGTACTGTATAGTTTGGCACATCATGAAAATATTCAGTTTTATCTGCAATACTTGTACTGAGGATACTTATATTCGCGCGCTCGTAAGTATCAACGAAGAACTGATTTTTAGTTATATAATTTTCAGTAGTATTCCATCTCTTCCAAATATTGTTTCCCATGGCAATCTCAGAAAGTTTTTCACAGTAGTATTTTCTCAAAAGGAAAAAATTGATGAAAAAAACTTCCAAGTTATATAAATGATTTTTTAAAACAAAAATTGGCCTTGAAATCAATCTTAATTATGTAATTAATGAGAATTAAAAAAATTAAAACATAATCAAGCAGAAAGGATTTTGGTAATGAAAATTGAAATTAATAACCATTTCACACTGAAAGAACTAATTGGTCGCCCAACCGATGTAGTGGTTAGCGATGCTGACTGCGGTGCAGTAGGGACTGGGTTCGAATCCCGGAGAAAACATGGATGTTTGAAGATGTAGTGCATTTGCGGCATGGGGGTACTCTAAATAGCCGTCGAGCCGCCAGTCCTCTCGTGTGGTTGATGGAAGGGGTAGAGAGGTGGGAAGCCCCTGCACAACCCAGGTGTCCTCCCTCAAAATTAGGCTGGAAACGAGCCAAATCGTACTGTCACCTGTATGGTGCTGAAAGCTACGACTAACGACATGCGTCACTTAGTCCTTTGTCATAATGAATTTCGTGTGCCTCGATCTGGCCTTTGCCGATCAGGTGGCATCAGTAACAACAAGAATTAATATTCTGCTCAAAACTATTTTTAATTAATTCCATTTAAGTAATCCGACTACGTTCGGAACCGTAATTTTGAAAAATTGTATAAATTGATAATATTTCGTATCACTTTTAGATTAGAAAACGTATATAAAATTGTTTTAAGAATATTATCACAAT
Source organism: Trichonephila clavipes (assembly GCA_019973935.1). Lineage (NCBI taxonomy): Eukaryota > Metazoa > Arthropoda > Arachnida > Araneae > Nephilidae > Trichonephila > Trichonephila clavipes. The sequence goes on along the minus strand of BMAU01020045.1, from coordinate 198,479 downwards.
AAAAAAAATTATTTAAGAACAATATTTTGACAAAAAATGAACATAGAATGACCCGTTTTCAAAATATTCTCCTTTTGTGAAAAGTACTTCTGTTATAATATTTTGCCTGTATGTAGCTCAGACCTCTGTAGAGGGCGAACTAGAACTTTTGAAATATATAATTTAGAAGTGGATTTATATCCATATTTTACTACAACAGGGAAGAGAAATTTTAAGTAAAAAACGTCGATAATTATTTCAGTTGGTGGTCATTCTGAAAATAATGTGAATTTTTCAAAAATCATAATTGAGCTTCTGTACAGAGGTCTGAGCTATATACAGGCAAAATATTGGTATGTTAGAAGCTTTTTTTACAAAAGGAGAACATTTTGAAAAAAGGTTATTCTAAATAAATATTTTGCCAAAATATTGCATTTAAATAATTTTTTTGTCAAAATGTCCTTAAAACAATTTCATACGTGTATTCTAATCTAAGTGACACTAAATATCATGAAAATTATCCATTTATGTGCTTTTTTAAAATCACGGTTCTGAACGTAGTCGGATACTTTAAGAGTGGAAAATTGGTTTAAAATGAAATCGAAACCAAAACCTTTCAGAAAACTTTAAATATCTTAAAAACTAATTAGTTAGCAAATCTGAAATTTGGTTAATTGGAAATTTGGTAATACTCAGTTACATGGGTCACAAGAAATGCAAAAAAAAAAAAAAAAAAAAAAAAAAAAAATGGTATTATTGAAATGTGAAGCCTAAACGCGAAAAACGCGTCACACTCCTAATTTCAATCGTGTGTGTGGACCATGATTCTTCAATGCATCGATCTTCTTACTGATTGTCAGATTTAGTCATGTTACTGGAGAACCAGCTCCATCTACCGGCATCGTTTGAATGCTGTGATCGTCTGCATTATTTTCAGAGGAATTTTTATTCTTACAGGTAATTTGCACACCTGTCAGAGCCTTGTTACCTTACTTTTTAAAACACCTCCGTATACACCAAAGCAGAATATTTCTGGACATAAAAAATAGATGTAGTTATTCCTGTAAGTGATTTGTACAGTAGTAAAATTTTAAAAGAGTAAATATTTAATTTCATAAGAGTAAGAGTTTTCCCGAAGTTATTGCTTGTATGTTTCAAAAAAATAGGAAAGTCAAATCCGGTGGGAAATTGTCTTGTATGTGTCTCGGTTACTTGAATGTATATATTTTTTTCTTTACCTAGTTCACACACACTTGACGAAATTTATATTAAGACTAAATATAAACTAAATCTTCGAAACACGTTCCTATTATTGATTGAAAAAAATCTCAATTTACAATAATACATTATGATACATAGCGAACACAAAGTTTTCAAAAATAACTTAAAAACATCAGCAATTATAATATTTCCAGAACTCTATAAAAAATATTGAGTTCTTTTCATGAAACAGACTTAAAATTTACTTCAAAATGTTGAGTGAATGATTTTTCAGTAAAAGGACAACGCTTTTAGTACTATATACATACATTGAATGTTTTAAAAGCCAAAATTGTTTATATCAGGGCTGTCTAAAAAGCATCAAATCATTGGAAGGAAAAAATTTAATATTCATTGCACTTGAAAGAAATGCGAAAGCTATTGACGATGAATCTCACAATTTTTTGAGCCTTAGTCAAATGATGAAAACGATGCTCTTGAGCTAGTAATCCACTTTTCAAACTTCCACATCACATCGATTAACATCCACGAAGAGAAGAGAGATTATTTCTGTTACTTAACCCCGTAAGCGGTCAATTTGTTTCCACAAAACGTTCCAAAAAAGGCACATTTTTATTGCATACAACTAAGCATAATACTTAACAAGGAATGCGATAGTGGAAAAATTTTATTTTAATTTTCAATTTAAAAGTTTTTACACCATTTTTATTTTATCATTAGGGAACACAAGAACACTTAAATGTTTGCTCTTTATAATTACACTCTGCATGCTATGAAAAATGTTTCATACATCTTAATAGAATTTCTCTCGTAATTACAAAAGAATTTCATGTTCGTACCTCTTTTTCAAACGGTTGAGGATTTTGTGTGTGTGTATATATGTATGCACACATAATTTGAAACATAGTGTGTAATATTAAGTCTTAAATTGCAATGGGGGCAGAGATAATATCGGCATTTTGGATAATCTTTCCATTTTCATTTCTTCTCAAGCAACAAATTGCACATTGCCTTACTAATCCATGTTCCTTATTGAATATATCCAAGAATTTAAAATTACTGCCCAGTGAAAAATTCCAGCCTTAATCACGAAGAAAATCGCAGATGAGAAGTATTTCAGTACCATGGACAAATTATATCTCTTAAAAACACTAGCACTAATAATCTCACTATAACAATGAAAAATATGTGTAAATCAACGAGAAAAAGAAGAAAATATCAATGACTGGCTACAGTGCATGGGCAAACCGGTTCTGGCCAGCTTTCTGTACCCCTTGCGTTGTGCGGGCAAACCTGTTAAGGGGTTAAAAAGATCAATTTAAGAAATTTTATTTTCTTACACAGCATTTTGAGTATAGTTATAAATAAATGTTCCAATTCATGTGTGCTACAAGAAAACACAATAAATGTTAGAAGCAAAACATTGGCTTTGTCATGAGTAATAATTTTTATTGAAATAGTAGTACACACATATCGAATAAGTATATTCCAATATTGTTAAATAACTTACATTTCATTGCATGCAAATGCCAGTTTATTTATATAGGTTTAAACTTACTTTTTAAAATTGAAACTGAAGACATAGATAGCTTTCTGTAATATATTTCCGCAAAATAGCAAAACACACACATATATATTAATATACACATCATATATATTATTATACATTATAAATCTTTTATAAATAATATGAAAATAATAACAAAAGAGACTAGACTTTTGGATACTACAACTAAGAAGTTTATAAATACAGATGATTCTAACATTTATCCATGATAAAAACAAAATACAGAATAGATAATATACGTGATATATATAGCCACACGCAATTGACAACTCATTTGTGTGTGTTTTGTGCATTGGTGTAGATTAAACATTCCTATGCTTCATTGCGCTTACAATAACATTCACATTTATCTACCACGTTAAAGATAGATTTACAACTTACAAATATACAAAATATCTCGATGACAATTTTTGCAATGCACTGCTAACTTTGTAAATAAACATCACTTCCACAAAAATTCCACACAAGTCATGCAGGATAAAAATTTAGGTATAACCGTCTCATTTATTTATATATTTAAAATCCAATTCGTTAAAAAAGTTACTCAAAATTGTAATTTACATAATTGATCTATACCTGTGCTTGGTTTGAAAATAAGTTTAGGTCAGAGATTGGCAACATTATAATAACGAGTGATTAATTGAAGACATACGAAAAAATAATTAACATAGTTACCCGATATTTATACTTCTACATTTATGCAGCTTTATATTTGTTAATATTTTTTCATCTTATTTTATTAACTTACTAAAACATCATTACAGCTTCTTCATTTGGGAGGGGATAGTAATGAAGCTTTCATTCAGGATTACTTTTTTTTCCCCTCATTAATAGGAATGGATGAAAAAAAAATTTTCCATAAAGGGGAAAAAACTAGTTTATTCTACAGAAGAATATATATTCATCAATGTCAATTTTGCCAATGATCGAGAGTATAAAGAACATTTCATAATTATTCAATTGAAATGCAGACGTTTTCCGATCTTTGGGTTTTTTGCTTATCAATTATATATATTTTCAGTCATATTTAAAATATTTTTTATTCAAACTGTTTTGTTAAAAGACTCTTAAGGGAATTTCGAAGACTAATATTTAGGAACAGCACGCATATGATTTATTATAAAATACGATGTAAAATGTGTTTTGTATACAAATATCAGCTGCCCCTTTCTCTCTGGTTTCGGTAATTCTGGTATTTTCCTTTACTTACTTTAGTTCCAGAACTCACTAGAAACTGTATGGCACGCATGCGTGAATGGCAAATTTTAAGAAAAGTCATTTTTCTTTTTTTAAACAAAACGCAATAATACACATAATAGGAATGATCTGATGAGGTAATCAATTTCAAAGACAATAGTCCATGAATATTCACTTACGCGTTCATTTCTTTGTAGAACTAAATACTTCCCCAATTTTACAAGGACAGTGTTCTTGTGGAATCAAATAAAATGTGTACTGATTCATTTTAATAAACATAACAAATGAATTCTTTTAAAATAGAATTTCACTTGAAGAACTGGAAAGAACAGGAATAAAAGTGATGTTAAATACAGTCGGACCACCATTTAACGAATCTCCATTTTGTGAGATTTTGCCTGGAACCACACATTTTACGATTTCCTTCGTAAAATAACCTCCAAATAGTGAAGTGTATTTTCTATTTAACGAACTGTTTCTCTGCGATTCGATTTTTTATTTCTCCTTATTTTTAAAATATCTCTCTCGACCTTTCAAATTTTTTCTCTCTTTTAACAGAATTTATGGTGATCAGTGACCTTGAACTGGTTTTATCAGATGCAGAGCTCACCAAGAGTAAAAAAAATACCGTAATTTTTCAAAGAAAATTAACAGATTTCATCAGTAATCAAATTTAAGGATGCATGTGGTAATAATGTATGCTTAAAATTACTGGTTATAAAAAAATGTTTGTTTAAAATTACTCATAGACTTAAAATTAGAAAATGTCTCTAAAATGCATTAATTTTACTATAAAATTAATTTTTAAAGTTGAAAATACACAGTTTATTCCTAAACAATGTTTTTTTTTTTCCTTGTCTTCCTCGCAGATTTCTTTTTTGATGGGCAACATATATAAATAAATACATATTAATTTATAAAAAAATGTGAATAATTATTATTTTTAATAATATGTAGCGTTTATGAATTTAAAATTTGTTCTATGTGGTTTATAAAGTATACTAAAAGAGGAATCTCTAATAAATTTTGTTCATGGCGAACTATTTTTCGGGATTTAGCGACTTCCTTAAATAGAGGTTCGACTGTAGTTAAAAACCTTGCATAGATACACTGCGGTCCTTCATATTTTAGTAGGAGCAAAAAATGTACAGTATTTTCAAAATAACTGTAAGGTTGTCAATTTTGTTGCTTGCTTAATGATCCTCAAAGTACAATTTTTGAATTTGGCAACGTTTGGAACGCTCAGAGTGGAAAAGAATGTTCCACAGCTGTGATGTTTTTTTTACATTTAGGGTTACCGAAAACACACATTACCGAAAAAGAGCTTTATGGTCACCTTATTCAATAAGGGAATCCATAACAAAAAAAAAAATACCAAACTTAAAAATAACAAAACGAATGAAAGAATTTACGATAGTTCCATAAGTTGTTCGAAAAGAACGTCAATCCGTGGAACTGGGAAAATTAGCTGGAGATTTTTTCTAAAAACCGTATCGGGCGGCGTTTCACGCTGGGCAATCTTCTATTCCTCATCAGCTGCATCGATGTTTTCTCCTTGTCAATCGTACCCAGCGGCGTCCAGACGAAGCTGCTAGGTGTCTCTACAAGATACTTCTGGCTTTTCAAGTGCTCGTCATTCCACCTGTTGATCTCCAAAAGGTTGCCAAGCATGCATGATGTTTGGTGGATGTAATTTGTAACAGTACTTTGATATTTTCTCTGTAGAATTACTCATGAAGCAGTAACACTAATGAACATTTTATGTTTCCGTTAATGTTGGAATATTTGCATATTCTTATTTATCTTGTAATATTTGTATATCCTATTTGTGCAGAAAGGATAAAACGAACTATATATACTGGTGCATTTGGCACAATAATGTGAGGGAATTGATCACCAATAAACATATATGTGAACTGCCGAATACTTGTTGTTATTTTTGTTGCTGTTACACCAAAAAGTCCCTACAGTTAATGGGTTACTTTTTCCCTTTGTGCCTTACAAACGTGGCATTTCCGCCCATATATTCCTGTACCAAAAATGTTTATTTTAGTGAGCTCTACCACCCCTCAAAGTTTGTCCAATCATTTTAAAATCACGCTGTATACATCGACAAATATTTGTACAAATTGCAACTTATTACAAATAAATGTGTATGACTAGTGGCGCACACAAGGGGAGGGTCCTGGGGTCCGGACCCCCAGGACCCTCTCCCAAAGCCCTCGATTTTTTTCCGATTGATTATAATTCTAAGTATATAGTACGAAAAATTAAAATATTTGTTATTAATGATTGATTTTATTAACTAATGCTAATTATTTATTAAATAATTAGTTTTTTACTGTGTTTTGTTCCCCAAAATAGACAAAATCAAAAGGAGCATGATACAAGAATGGTGAACTTTCGACCCCGGACCCCCTCCTTGAAAAATTCCTGTGTGCGCTACCGTGTATGACTGAAAATATCGCAAACTGACTCGACCAATTCACGTCTTTCGCCTAAATGATGATGCTTGGTGATAGGCTAAAGCCTGGATATGACATAATAATGCAGTCTTACTTCTGTTACCAGTTCGAAATTTCCAGTTTTTCGGAGAATATCCTCAGGAAAAACATTTGATGATTAAAATTATTCGGATCACGATCTTTATTAAAGGGAGATTGAGTGCGAGACGAAGCTCCCTATCAAAGCCGAGACCATGGGCCCGATTGGTCCATGTCTTAAAACGTCCTTGTCAATCGTTCATAATAGATTAAGAAGTCTCAGGAGTGTTAACTTTCTCTAGAGGGCTGAAAATATAAACAATATTCAAATATATATAACTCTTTGAAATTAAAATTAAATAATCCGAATCTTTTACACATTGTTTATAAAGGAATGGGGCTTCAGAAAAGTATAAAATGTTTAAAATATAATCATAATTTTAAAAATTATAAGCATATAAAAATAAGAAACATTTCTATAAGAAATATTAATTAAGTTTTACGTTGCACATGCTATTTTCTAAAATAGAAGCGCTTTAATTACTAGCTATAAGTTGATTTATGAAGTTAAATGTATCCTTATTTCACTGTAGTAACTTTATATTAGTATAATGATAAATTATAATTTTTAAAAATAAAAAAAATTACATTTTCAAAATTTTTTAAAAAAATTTCATTATTTTTCAAATTTTTTGAAATACAAAAGATATATTATTCTTAAATAATGATGGGAGGCCAGAACGAATTATTCAGCAGACCTCAAAATTTCAAAGTCAGTTTTTTGGAATTCGTTTCTTTTTCCCTCACTGGAGGGTGAAATTCCTTCGATAAGAGTGTGCCAAAGGTTCCCCGCGCCTGGGGTCACTGGACCCATAAATTGCGGGTGCATCAAGAGATTTCCCGCGCTCCCGAAAGTTCATTAAACCCCTCAGGGTTTAGAATGATGTAATTCTGCGCTGGTCTCTGGACCAATCAGAGACTATTAAGTGGACAAGACAAAGAGTCCGCTCTATGATTTTTGTGTGAAAAGTCGTAAAATAAAACGGGACGCACTCCGATTTTGAGAGACAGAGCCGATCCCAGAGCTAGAGACAATCACGAAAACTCCGGAGACTCCGGGCGTCAACCATGTTCATTCCCCCCGCTCATCCTTCTCTCAAGCTAAGTTAAATTTTGATCTTGTAGTGAAGTAAATTTCCAGATACTTGTGCTTAAAAATAAATTTAATAATGTTTTAAAACTATACGATCAGTGTATGATTTATTGTGAGATGAGTGTTTTAATTTTAGAATTAGTTAACTTAATTAATTGTCATGATGCGATGTGAAATTAGGAATCTGGGTTCAAAGTTATAGAATTTAAACAAAGTTAAAATAGCGTCGCATCAATAATGTAGGGTTTAAAGAGTATGATACATTTTATAATTCTATAAAGCTTTATACATCAGAGTGTTACTATTTTAGAAAATAGCGTGGGCAAGGCAAAACTTATTTAATATTTTTTACATATTTTCGCATGCTTATAATTTTTAAAATTATGATTATATTTCAAACATTTTGTACTGTTTTGAAGCCATAATACTTTGTAAATAATGTGTAAAAAATTCGAATTATTTAATATTAATTTCAAAGAATGATATCTGTTTGAAAATTGTTTATATTTCCTGCCCTCTAGAGAAAGTGAACACCCCTGAGACTTCTTAATTCGGTGGTCGGCAAACTTTTTGAGAGAAGAGCCTAGTAGTAAGGAAAGCAAGATAACTTATGGTATCAAAGAGCCATTTACATGAAGAGCTACATACGCTTCCGCAGAAGGGAAAGAGAGAGAGATCCGGTAGCAGTTGTTATCAAAACTGTTGTGTGCACTCCAATTAACTTTCTTTTATAATATTTAAACTAAGTTTTACACAAAGAAACATTTTCCATTCCTTCCAAAACTAAGAACTTTCGAAGATACTTTATTTGCTGTGACTCACTGCAAGAAAAACCAATTTCCAAACATCATAATGTTAAGAAGAATTAAATTTTCAAGCGTCTTGAAAAAGTTTCCTACGAATAATGCCGCTAAAATTTTATTCTGGAATTTCATGTTCATGCTAATATTTAAAATTGAATTTGATAGTTCATGCAAAAAAGTCATTTCAAATTTCTTTTTATTAACCCTTAAATAAGTCACAAAATACGGAATGTGTTTTTCACTTCTGGTGGTGGTGGTGGTGGGTTATGTGTATGTCTTGCTCGTATTCAAGCGTTCCCTAACTCATGTATGCAAAAAAAAGAAAACTTTTACTGGAAATCATTTAGAGGAGTGTCTTCCTGATGCCATTTCTAGCAATAAATTAAACTTTTGCTGTTTTAAAACTAAATATAACATTTTCACTGATTCTCAGTGCAATGAAGAACAATTTAATACATAATTATTAAGTCAGTGAAATGTTTAAAGTTTTAGACACAAATAAAGGAAATCTTTTCAATAAATAACTGTAAAGGAGAATGAGGTAAGAAAACAACAATGTTTTATAGTTATAACGTATTTTGAATAATTTTTTTTAGAAGTCTGTACATCCACTACTGTGTATACTAAAAATCGCAACCGTTTATACAAAAAGCCACATATTACTCACGAGCTGCTATTTCCCGACTCTTGGATTAACCCCTTAAGTGCTGCCTACGTATATATCCGTCTCTCTGAATCCATACGTTATGTGCACCGAACGTATATATACGTCCATCTGAAATACGATTCTTTTCTTTGCGCTGCTATTAGTGAAACATTTCCGTAGACTTTGGAACGCAATAAAATGGCCTCAACAGTGTTTGTGAAGGATTTACTTATTTCTGAGAAAAATTTGCTTATTTGGGCCTTTTCTTCCCTTGCCCCACCCCCATACATCACATACGCTCACCTAGTAGCACTGGGAGCAAATCGCGTAACTTTTAATCGGCAGTTAAGGGGTTAAGTAGTCAATAGATTTAGTATTAGTAGAGACGTAGCTAGAAGAAGGAGGTGTATGATCTGCGGGGGCTGAGGTAAATTGATACTAAATAATGATGACGAATGAATTTCTTATTTTTAATTCTAAAAATTATAACAATAATTCTGTTTTAATTTTTATATGTATTCCTTTGTTTCTATTTTTGTCATTCTCTGTTATTCAGCTATAACTATAAAATATTATTAGTATCTTAGCTATCTATTTTTCATTCCTTTTGTACCTAATAATTTACCATGAAAGAAGTTTCCACGCAAAACATGACGGATCCTCTTAATGCTTACGCTAGGGATGGCGATCTGAGATCTATTTATCGAAGAATCGATTTCTAGGGCCAAAAATCGATTTTTTTAAATCAATATATAGCATTGAATCGATATTTCATCCTAGAAAATTGACATTCGATTTTTTTTTTTTCGGTTTGGGTGTAAAAACCATAAAATTATTTACAATTAGTACTTACCTTTATCATTGGGAACTATAAGCTACATTATCTATTTTCTAAACTTTTTATTGTAACAAATACATTTAGAAAATGAATGTCTTCTTTTTATACCTGATGCTTTGATATTGTAATAAAATTAATTGTAATTGTCGAATTCCTTGAACTAAAAAGTTCCCAGATTTTACTGATAAGAGATCGTTTATTATAGTATCTTTCTTGTTTTTCATAAAATGCATTTATATTTACTTTGTAAATGCAGACTTGATAAAAAGAATCGATTTTTTAGAAACCGATCTTTTACTCCTCGATTTTTTTTTTGTGAATCGATTCATCGGGTTACGATTCGAATCGATTTAAAAATTTTTTTTTTCGGAAAGAATCCCCATCCCTAGCTCACGCCTTGTTTGAAGAGAGCGTGAAGACTTTGTCCCTGGGATCAGAAAACTCTAATTGCGCCTCTGAGTATTAATATATCCTCAACCAATAATAGTTGCTTATAAAGGTTGAGAATCTTATGTTACCATCTCTATATCCTTCTCTATTCAAAGACTGATAACACAATCGACAAATAAAACCAGTATGTTCAAATTTTCCTTACATTAGAAAACAAGTTAATTTGATAAAGGATCACCATTTCAAAAATAAATGGTACAAGGCAATTAAAGTATGATTCTGAGTAATATCTGAAAGTCAATATTGTTCCAACAAAAACCACCAATTATACGGGTAATGGGTTCTACAAAAACAAGTTAATTGGGGGCTCAAAAATAGCGAGTAAAATGAAACTACGAAAAACCATCTCTCCATACTTTTAAAATTAAGAGTGTGTTCATGTCTGCGATGTTGCACAAAAACAGAAAGACCTAGCTGTATAAAATTTAATACTATAAAACTATGGTAATGATGGTTTTCATGTCAAATAGGCGTTTTCGAAAAAATCATATTAGAATTTTTTGAAATTTAATTCTGAAGCAACTTTTCACCGCATTGTTTGAATGACGTCACCACATTTATCTTTGAATGCATATATTTATTATTCATGCATTTTTTTGAAATTTTTCATTATTATCATATTTATTTATCGTCATATTTACTCATTGTGAGAGAATTAAAATTATTGTTCGAATAAATCACCGCGCACGTGTTAAAAAAAATATTCTTTGTACAATTACATTTTAGTTTGGGCAACACTTCGCATTTACATTTACACCAGTGCTTCTCAAACTTTTAATATTTACGACCCAATTTTAAATCATAATTTTCTCCAAGCCCCTCCACATACAATGACAATGTATTGAATACAATAATAATGTATTTTAAAGCTACAATACGACCGTTTTATAAACCGCACAAATTATCAATATAAGCCACGAATTTTGTATATGTTACTTTTAAGTAATAAATATTTTAAATTACTTTTTAGTAATAGAATAAGTATCATGTTACGTTTCATAGTTTAGAATGTATTTTGTTTTTCATTCTTTCAATACATTAATAATTTTTTAAAATAATCTTTTATCTTTGATTTTCGATATGCTAGCGCCCCCATGTAGGATTAAAATGCCCTTAGAGTTGGGGTGACTGTTGGAGCTCTTAGTCCTTCCGGACTCTAATCTCCTATCCTGGAATTTTAAGATGACTGTACAGAATTATACCATTGCCCTTTTTAGAAAAGTATTAATTTAAATGAAAAATAAATATGTGTAGATCTTGAATATATAAGAATATTTAATGGGTGTAAAACATTTAAATTATATTAAAAAGAGAATAAAAAGCTCTTTTAAAAATGCCCTTCAAGAGGGGCACGCCCCACAATTTTAGAAACGTTGATTTACTCTTATGCTTTTTCGCTTTGAATGTAGTTCGATCAGAATTAAGCCTATTATATATTTTTCCGGTCATTCTAAGCTAAATTTTGTTTTTTGTCTGTTTTAGATAAATTTTTAATTTAGGCTATTGTTACGATTATACACTGAATTAGGGATAGCAAGGGCTATGCAAATTGTGTAGCGCTGCGCATCATTTATGCACAAATGAGGGCTCTGTGGTAACTGCCTAATAGCACATACTGTGGTTGCTCTGAATTAATTGTTGGAATTGCCAGTATGCGTAAAACGCCTGATTTAGACGTCTTCGATCGCGGACAAATTGTAGGTGCGTGACGCATGAGCCATTCAATTTCCGAAATCGTCAGACAGCTAGGATTTTCAAGGTCGAGAATGTCAAGAGTATATCAAGAATACATGGATGGTGGACAAAAAACTAGCGATCGGCCAAACTGCAAAGGACAATTAACCTTGACAGTGCGGGGTGTAAGACGGCTCATGCGTGTTGTACGTAGTCAGCGAAGCCTAACAGCAGCTCACATTACCACCCAGTTGAATGACGGTGCCATTCGTACAGTCAGCAAACGGACCGTGCAACACTCGCTTCGCCGTATGGGTTTCGGGAGCCGTCGACCTACGAGAGTACCATTTCTCAGTGCTCGCCATCGGTCTGCACGCCTTGCCTGGGCAAGAGAGTACAGAAACTGGAGTGTAAAGGGCTGGAAAGGAGTAGCATGGAGTGATGAGTCTCGATTACGACTACTTAACGCCGACGTGAGACTGAGAATACGGCATCAGGCTCATGAAGCAATGAATGCTGCATGCCAGGTGGAACTCTACAAAGGCATGGGGGCTCAATTATGATCTGAGGTATTTTTCGTGGCACTGTTTGGGATCTTTGGTGCGTGTACCAACCTCCCTCAATGCAATTCGGTACTTAGAGTTGCTGGGTGATCACCTCCATCTGTTTATGCGGTTCTATTATCCACACGATAATGGAGTTTTCCAGCAAAACAACTGTGCCTCTCACAAGTCACGGCTGGCTACTGGCTGGTTGGATGAGCATTCCTCTGACTTTTCTGTCATAAATTGGTCCCCTAGAAGCCCAGACTTAAATCCTATGGAACATATTTGAAATGTTTTGGAACAAGGCATGGAAGGCCATCACACAGCACCAAAGAACCTTACTTAATTATGGACAGCTTTAGCCAATACTTGGCTAGTCATTCCCGTGGAATGTTTCCAGAAACTTGTTTAATCTATATGTCGTCGTGTGGCAGCCGCTATCAAGGCCAGATGAGGCCCAACTCGTTACTAAATAGATATCCCTAATTCAGTGACACGTCAATGTAATTTGTTTATTAGTTTATGGCACTTCGCGTTGTTGATGCCAGTTTAAACAAAGCAAAGACTTTTTCATCTATTCCAAATGTTTGTCACTTTTTTTTACTTTAATCAATGTTAATGTTGTAATTTCTGTTTCAATTTATCTTTAAACCAAATTATTTGGGGTTATTTGTTTTAAATAATTTTAAACTTTGGCTAATGTTAATATTTAAATTTCTTTTACAATTTAAGTGTCTTTCTAATGTACCTTATTTAACGTGTAGTATGTTTGAATCCAATTTTTAGTTCAATCTTTTATTTATTGCCAACGTAGCGAATTACTAATGTCATGCTGGATAGAAGTTCAACACACACACACACGAAACGAGCTATTGGTGTGTAACTTGGCATTTTCTTTGCTGAAAGTGTGAACCAAACTAGAATTTTTCATAAACTTATAATGGTAGAGTTGTTTCCAAAGTCAATCCAATTCTATCTGTTTTATATACTTATTTGGCTTAAATTAAATGTTGTAATGTTTTTTGAAGTGATAACTTCCTTAGATGCGTTTTGCTGAAGAGTGAATCTAAATTAAGCATCGGGTTCGGATGCGTTACGCTCAATCGGTTTTAATCGACTCCTTTCTTCAATCGTACTCGTGTCGCTTAGTTTTGAATTGAAATTTTTTTAGACACGTGCAGTTTTTTTAAAGTAAAAATTTCCTTCACATTTTTCTGGGGAAGTTTTATTTTCTTTATTTAAATATTACTGTCATGCTGCTCACTTCCACTCAACTCTAGCGAGTGAACGAGAAAAAAGCAGCGCAAGCGAAAATAATTGGAAAAAAAAAGATTGTTCTTACGTGAAGATTGAAATTAAGAAGAAACGAAACGTGTGTGTGTGTGTGTGGAATCTATTTTTTTGATTCAGTAGAAAGAGCATTTAAGCATAAAAATGTGCCACAAGAATAAAAATCCTAAGCTAAAATGAAGTTAATTGGCGAGAAAGTTGTCAATATTTTGGTTTATATTAGAAATGGCAACTACATTACGAGAAAATAAAAGCCTTAATTGTGAAAAAGTACGAACCCTCTCTTCTTGTGTTTGCTTAGAGAATTTGAAGAAAATTAAACGGCTCTCAGAGCATAAGAGTTTCTTATAGTATATGGCATACGTTTATAGTATACGGCAGTGAAGCACACAAGGGGGAGGTCCTGGGGTCCAGAACCCCCCAAAACCCTTGAAGTTTTTTTTTGATTGATTATAATTCTAAGTATATAGTACGTAAAATTTAATTCAGTATTTGTTATTAATGATTAATTTTACTAATTAAGGCAAAATATTTATTCAATAATTAGTTTTTTACTGTGTTTTGTTCCCGAAAATCGACAAAATCAAACCGAGCATGATACAAGAATGGTGAACTTTCGACCCCGGAACCCCCTCCTTCCTTGAAAAATTCCTGTGTGCGCTACTGGCATACGGTGTTATTTAAGTTATAGAAACGGTACTTGTGCGTATTATCGCAACAGTATTGGTAACATTATATGAAAGGAAGTACATGATTGCTAATTCAGCGCGTAATAAGGGAAAATAAGGGTTGTCAACTTGGCGAGTTATCTTGAACGTTGGCATTGTTGCGATAATTCGTAAGAACTGTAGGAACAATAATGTAATTCGTAAGAACAACAGAACCTTCAAGTCCGTCTCGCCTTTTATTCTTCATACTTAATAGCTAATTTCTTAAATAAAAATAATTAAGGACGCTTTCTTTGTTTGAAATAAACTATTTCATTCTAGGATTGTACGCTTTGCAATACCATTCTGCAAACATTTGGTGACCAGAGACTATGATTGTAGAGTAAATAATACAACAGAAGACAAAGTTGTAAGCTTTCCTGATGGCTCAATGTTACAGTTCCATAATATCTACAACCATGGCCTCTGCCCATGTTAAGATCACTTAAAGTGTTCAGAATCCAAATGTGTTTCAGCGTAGGTGGAAGATTGTCTGAAATTTTAAGATGAAGAATATACAGTTGGAATTTTGAAAATATATGTAGGGGTTTCAAAAAAAGTAAGGAAACAAGCCCATTCAGAGTAAATGTTTATTCAGGAAATAAAAAAAAATGCATACAAAGTAAGAAGGCACAGACGCATATTACTTCTCTACGTAGTCACCATAATTATCGAGGTATTTTTGTTGCATCAGTACTCCAAACCAACATCGTAGAAATCAAGGTTGTACAACCACGTTAAGATGGCTTGTTGAACCTCAGCATCGGTTCTGAAATGCTGACCACCCAAGTGTTTCTTTGAAGGTTCGGAGAGATAGAAAATCACTTGATGTAAGATCGGGAATGTAAATATGAGGGTTCAATACAGTCCGTCGAAAACGCTTTTTCTTCCTCCCGCACATCTGTTATGCTTTCTTCGAATTCAGTACATTAAAAAACTACAGCAGGAGTATTCTACACCTTTTTCAACAGCTTTCTGATCGACACCCTATCCATTTACAGTGAGTTCGTTCTCATATAGGCTTGCCGAAGAACGAAGTAGTGGGAGACCTTGCGAAGGCGTCCGCCAACGATTCTATGGATCTGGAAGACCACATGGTCCTTACGTCAACCGAGATCTACTCCAGGGCTAAAGAATTAATACATAAAACCTGGTTTGTCCTTCCTGTACACCCATGGTACTTTCAAAGACACCCTGGATCCGCCATATCTTTCAAGGGTTCCAGATCTTATCAGACGGCATTCCAGCGATTTTCGACTGGTCACCTGAGATGCATGAATTTTGAAGGAGGCAAAAGAAACTTCCCAATTTGCACCAAAAGTAACGTCTTTCCTTTTCTCCTCAGCACATTCTTCAATGTCTGGGGTTTTCCTGTGAGGAGGCTATTGCTTCCCCCTGCTGTTCTTAGACTTTGTGCAGATTTATGGGATCATGGATCTAGTATAGTGAAACTAGACCAGATGGAGATTAGTCCCACCACCACCACACTTGTTTTCGTAACATAACTCTTGTACCGTACACTTTTACCAATTGTCCCTGAACTCCAGCTGGAGAATGTTTCTTTTAAGACTACACGGTACCCTTTTTTACAAAATTTTTTGGAGACAGCAACAGTAAAAATGATTTATATTTTATATTCATATTATATTATAAGTTGATTCTAAAAGCAAAAAGTCAGTTTGATCAGTCATTATCTTACAATTTTAAAAAATTTATGAATCTTTGAAGGTTTTTTTTCCAACTCGTACAAAATGCTCAAATTTTAAAACTTTTTAGCTATTTCAAGTGATTTACCTTTCTTAGATTATTGCATACAAAAGATAGTATGGATTTGAAAATTTATTCACTTGTTGATTTTTAATCATTATTTTTCTAACGAAAACTGGAAAAAAACACATTTTTTTTAAAAATGTTATAATATTTTTATATAAAAAATAGCTAGAGCTGTCAGACCTAAATCCATACTAGATCTTATAAAAGATATGTTTGGATGTATCTACAAAAAGTTGTAAGTCTCCATCATGAATAGAAAAAAAGCTTAAGGGTTTAGAAAACACCTGTAAGGTATTCGCCCGTGGGAGATGCCTTACTTCTTAGTCCTTATCTTCGTGACCTAGAAGTGTGGGAGTGAATGAAGAACCAGGCGTTGTCATGATCTTAATATATCTTTATTAAGATCTTAACTTAAACACTAACAATGATAATATTTATATTATAACTTAGTGAATCTGAGGTGAGAAAACGCAATATACATATTACCAATCAAGTGCGACTTTAATCACTATATTCCCGCCTATTCCTAATTTCAACTTATACACAGTTCCTAATAGGTATCATAATTATCCTACCTTAATCTCTTAATTAATAACGATCCTCTTGGATCCTAAATATCTTTTCTTGTTTTCGCGTGGATTAGTATCCCCCTTGACTTGATAGTTCTGTCACGAATAGCTTCACACTAGAACAATGGCTTACTTCTTTGAATTCAATTTCCGCGCCTAAACTCAGACTAGCATAATCACTTCCCAATAGGTTATCCACTTACGTTAAACTTCTCTATATAAAGATTTCTAATTTGCATACTCACGCTTCGCTTCTGGATTTGGTTGGAAAGAATTCGCCTTTTTCGGCCCCAAAGAACCCAAGAGGAGTTTTTAGTGGAAAACGCGATGAGCCCGTCACACACCTACATCTTCAAAATTAAAAGTTGGAGAAAAACGTAATTTAAAGTTTATAAAGGCATAAAACAAAAACCTATAATGCCTGAAAAGCTCTAATTTTTGAATATGTTATTTCTCAACTTATGTTCTATATCGAAACACTACTTCAATTAATTATAACTGAAAACATTTTTTTTAATTCAAAATATATTGCTTAATGTTAATAGTTTTTGTTACGACGACAAATTATTCAGCCTAATCTTAACAAAATATTCTCAGCACAAGTTTGAAGCACAAATCATTTATATACAACATACTAATGATATTAACTAAAGTTAAAAATCGCCAGGTTTGTGCACAAAATTTTATTTTTTTAGTTTTAAATTGGGGAAGTTTTTTTTTAGCAAGTTTTAAAGTCATCCAACAAGAATTCAAATACCATAATATAGTACTACTAATGTTTACTATACAGTGGGTGATCGGTTAATGAACATAATCCGTTCCCAGACTATGTTCGCTATCCGAATTGTTCGATAACCGATCATCGATTCACCATAGACTTCTATGTGAAATCGATTAATTCGTTCTGGAGACCCTAAAAATTAAATTTTAAAAATGTATAATTTCTTAGTAAGTTTTTAAAAAATTATACATACATATAGTCTTTCATATTAATCAGTCCTTTTCATTTTTTACTTATGGGGCGTTGAAGAACATGTCCAATGTCGATTGCTTTTTTCTCATTTTCGGGATTTTCCGGAGATAATTGATAATATTTTGTCGTTGTAAAGATCCCCAACCCTACTGACATCATCTTGGTTTGGGTGCCATTCTAAGACCATTGCTCTGACAGCATCCCACTTTTTAAAAAGATCTTTAATGGCAGATGTCGGCATTGGTCCTCTTTCCTCTTCCTCTTGTTCAGAAGGAGACACATTTCGTTGTGTTTCTTGGTGTTCTTCATTCAAAATTTCTTGGAGTTCTTCTATTGTCATGTCCCATTATGAGCTCTTCTACGTCATCCTCTCGTTCACCTCCAATTCCAGATCTCTAGCAGTTGCCAAAATTTTATCCATAATTTCAGGGGTGTCTCCCTGATTACCTCCGAATATGTGTTCGTTGTCCAAACACAAAAAAATCTTTCTTGAAAATGTTCGTTATCTGAACACAAAAATCTTTCGTGAAAGTGTTCGTTAACCGATTTGTTCGTTATTCGATCTGTTCGTTAACCGATCACCCATTGTACTGTATAGTTTGGCACATCATGAAAATATTCAGTTTTATCTGCAATACTTGTACTGAGGATACTTATATTCGCGCGCTCGTAAGTATCAACGAAGAACTGATTTTTAGTTATATAATTTTCAGTAGTATTCCATCTCTTCCAAATATTGTTTCCCATGACAATCTCAGAAAGTTTTCACCGTAGTATTTTCTCAAAAGGAAAAAATTGATGAAAAAAAACTTCCAAGTTATATAAATGATTTTTTAAAACAAAAATTGGCCTTGAAATCAATCTTAATTATGTAATTAATGAGAATTTAAAAAATTAAAACATAATCAAGCAGAAAGGATTTTGGTAATGAAAATTGAAATTAATAACCATTTCACACTGAAAGAACTAATTGGTCGCCCAACCGATATAGTGGTTAGCGATGCTGACTGCGGTGCCGTAGGGACTGGGTTCGAATCCCGGAGAAGACATGGATGTTTGAAAATGTATAGTGCCTTAGCAGCATGGGGGTAGTCTAAATAGCCGTCGAGCCGCCAGTCCTCTCGTGTGGTTGATGGAAGGGGTAGAGAGGTGGTAAGCCCCTGCACAACCCAGGTGTCCTCCCTCGAAATTGGGCTGGAAACGAGCCGAATCGTACTGCCACCCGTATGGTGCTGAAAGCTACGACTAACGACATGCGTCACTTAGTCCTTTGTCATAATGAATTTCGTGTGCCTCGATCTGGCCTTTGCCGATCAGGTGGCATCAGTAACAACAAGAATTAATATTCTGCTCAAAACTATTTTTAATTAATTCCATTTAAGTAATCCGACTACGTTCGGAACCGTAATTTTGAAAAATTGTATAAATTGATAATATTTCGTATCACTTTTAGGTTAGAAAACGTATATAAAATTGTTTTAAGAATATTATCACAATAAAAAAAAATTATTTAAGAACAATATTTTGACAAAAAATGAACATAGAATGACCCGTTTTCAAAATATTCTCCTTTTGTGAAAAGTACTTCTGTTATAATATTTTGCCTGTATGTAGCTCAGACCTCTGTAGAGGGCGAACTAGAACTTTTGAAATATATAATTTAGAAGTGGATTTATATCCATATTTTACTACAACAGGGAAGAGAAATTTTAAGTAAAAAACGTCGATAATTATTTCAGTTGGTGGTCATTCTGAAAATAATGTGAATTTTTCAAAAATCATAGTTGAGCTTCTGTACAGAGGTCTGAGCTATATACAGGCAAAATATTGGTATGTTAGAAGCTTTTTTTACAAAAGGAGAACATTTTGAAAAAAGGTTATTCTAAATAAATATTTTGCCAAAATATTGCATTTAAATATATAATTTTTTTGTCAAAATGTCCTTAAAACAATTTTATACGTGTATTCTAATCTAAGTGACACTAAATATCATGAAAATTATCCATTTATGTGCTTTTTTAAAATCACGGTTCTGAACGTAGTCGGATACTTTAAGAGTGGAAAATTGGTTTAAAATGAAATCGAAACCAAAACCTTTCAGAAAACTTTAAATATCTTAAAAACTAATTAGTTAGCAAATCTGAAATTTGGTTAATTGGAAATTTGGTAATACTCAGTTACATGGGTCACAAGAAATGCAAAAAAAAATGGTATTATTGAAATGTGAAGCCTAAACGCGAAAAACGCGTCACACTCCTAATTTCAATCGTGTGTGTGGACCATGATTCTTCAATGCATCGATCTTCTTACTGATTGTCAGATTTAGTCATGTTACTGGAGAACCAGCTCCATCTACCGGCATCATTTGAATGCTGTGATCGTCTGCATTATTTTCAGAGGAATTTTTTTATTCTTACAGGTAATTTGCACACCTGTCAGAGCCTTGTTACCTTACTTTTTAAAACACCTCCGTATACACCAAAGCAGAATATTTCTGGACA
This sequence comes from Trichonephila clavipes, assembly GCA_019973935.1. NCBI lineage: Eukaryota > Metazoa > Arthropoda > Arachnida > Araneae > Nephilidae > Trichonephila > Trichonephila clavipes. Next base: position 178,110 of record BMAU01020045.1, on the reverse strand, counting down.
TAAAAAAATAGATGTAGTTATTCCTGTAAGTGATTTGTACAGTAGTAAAATTTTAAAAGAGTAAATATTTAATTTCATAAGAGTAAGAGTTTTCCCGAAGTTATTGCTTGTATGTTTAAAAAAATAGGAAAGTCAAATCCGGTGGGAAATTGTCTTGTATGTGTCTCGGTTACTTGAATGTATATATTTTTTTCTTTACCTATTTCACACACACTTGACGAAATTTATATTAAGACTAAATATAAACTAAATCTTCGAAACACGTTCCTATTGTTGATTGAAAAAAATCTCAATTTACAATAATACATTATGATACATAGCGAACACAAAGTTTTCAAAAATAACTTAAAAACATCAGCAATTATAATATTTCCAGATCTCTATAAAAAATATTGAGTTCTTTTCATGAAACAGACTTAAAATTTACTTCAAAATGTTGAGTGAATGATTTTTCAGTAAAAGGACAACGCTTTTAGTACTATATACATACATTGAATGTTTTAAAAGCCAAAATTGTTTATATCAGGGCTGTCTAAAAAGCATCAAATCATTGGAAGGAAAAAATTTAATATTCATTGCACTTGAAAGAAATGCGAAAGCTATTGACGATGAATCTCACAATTTTTTGAGCCTTAGTCAAATGATGAAAACGATGCTCTTGAGCTAGTAATCCACTTTTCAAACTTCCACATCACATCGATTAACATCCACGAAGAGAAGAGATTATTTCTGTTACTTAACCCCGTAAGCGGTCAATTTGTTTGCACAAAACGTTCCAAAAAAGGCACATTTTTATTGCATACAACTAAGCATAATACTTAACAAGGAATGCGATATAGTGGAAAAATTTTATTTTAATTTTCAATTTAAAAGTTTTTACACCATTTTTATTTTATCATTAGGGAACACAAAAACACTTAAATGTTTGCTCTTTATAATTACACTCTGCATGCTATGAAAAATGTTTCATACATCTTAATAGAATTTCTCTCGTAATTACAAAAGAATTTCATGTTCGTACCTCTTTTTCAAACGGTTGAGGATTTTGTGTGTGTGTATATATGTATGCACACATAATTTGAAACATGGTGTGTAATATTAAGTCTTAAATTGCAATGGGAGCAGAGATAATATCGGCATTTTGGATAATCTTTCCATTTTCATTTCTTCTCAAGCAACAAATTGCACATTGCCTTACTAATCCATGTTCCTTATTGAATATATCCAAGAATTTAAAATTACTGCCCAGTGAAAAATTCCAGCCTTAATCACGAAGAAAATCGCAGATGAGAAGTATTTCAGTACCATGGACAAATTATATCTCTTAAAAACACTAGCACTAATAATCTCACTATAACAATGAAAAATATGTGTAAATCAACGAGAAAAAGAAGAAAATATCAATGACTGGCTACAGTGCATGGGCAAACCGGTTCTGCCCAGCTTTCTGTACCCCTTGCGTTGTGCGGGCAAACCTGTTAAGGGGTTAAAAAGATCAATTTAAGAAATTTTATTTTCTTACACAGCATTTTGAGTATAGTTATAAATAAATGTTCCAATTCATGTGTGCTACAAGAAAACACAATAAATGTTAGAAGCAAAACATTGGCTTTGTCATGAGTAATAATTTTTATTGAAATAGTAGTACACACATATCGAATAAGTATATTCCAATATTGTTAAATAACTTACATTTCATTGCATGCAAATGCCAGTTTATTTATATAGGTTTAAACTTACTTTTTTAAAATTGAAACTGAAGACATAGATAGCTTTCTGTAATATATTTCCGCAAAATAGCAAAACACACACATATATATTAATATACACATCATATATATTATTATACATTATAAATCTTTTATAAATAATATGAAAATAATAACAGAAGAGACTAGACTTTTGGATACTACAACTAAGAAGTTTATAAATACAGATGATTCTAACATTTATCCATGATAAAAACAAAATACAGAATAGATAATATACATGATATATATAGCCACACGCAATTGACAACTCATTTGTGTGTGTTTTGTGCATTGGTGTAGATTAAACATTCCTATGCTTCATTGCGCTTACAATAACATTCACATTTATCTACCACGTTAAAGATAGATTTGCAACTTACAAATATACAAAATATCTCGATGACAATTTTTGCAATGCACTGCTAACTTTGCAAATAAACATCACTTCCACAAAAATTCCACACAAGTCATGCAGGATAAAAATTTAGGTATAACCGTCTCATTTATTTATATATTTAAAATCCAATTCGTTAAAAAAGTTACTCAAAATTGTAATTTACATAATTGATCTATACCTGTGCTTGGTTTGAAAATAAGTTTAGGTCAGAGATTGGCAACATTATAATAACGAGTGATTAATTGAAGACATACGAAAAAATAATTAACATAGTTACCCGATATTTTATACTTCTACATTTATGCAGCTTTATATTTGTTAATATTTTTTCATCTTATTTTATTAACTTACTAAAACATCATTACAGCTTCTTCATTTGGGAGGGGATAGTAATGAAGCTTTCATTCAGGATTACTTTTTTTTCCCTCATTACATATTCTTCATCTTTTAATAGGAATGGATGAAAAATTTTCCATAAAGGGGAAAAAACTAGTTTATTCTACAGAAGAATATATATTCATCAATGTCAATGTTGCCAATGATCGAGAGTATAAAGAACATTTCATAATTATTAAATTGAAATGCAGACGTTTTCCGATCTTTGGGTTTTTGCTTATCAATTATATATATTTTCAGTCATATTTAAAATATTTTTTATTCAAACTGTTTTGTTAAAAGACTCTTAAGGGAATTTCGAAGATTAATATTTAGGAACAGCACGCATATGATTTATTATAAAATACGATGTAAAATGTGTTTTGTATACAAATATCAGCTGCCCTTTCTCTCTGGTTTCGGTAATTCTGGTATTTTCCTTTACTTACTTTAGTTCCAGAACTCACTAGAAACTGTATGGCACGCATGCGTGAATGGCAAATTTTAAGAAAAGTCATTTTTCTTTTTAAACAAAACGCAATAATACACATAATAGGAATGATCTGATGAGGTAATCAATTTCAAAGACAATAGTCCATGAATATTCACTTACGCGTTCATTTCTTTGTAGAACTAAATACTTCCCCAATTTTACAAGGACAGTGTTCTTGTGGAATCAAATAAAATGTGTACTGATTCATTTTAATAAACATAACAAATGAATTCTTTTTAAAATAGAATTTCACTTGAAGAACTGGAAAGAACAGGAATAAAAGTGATGTTAAATACAGTCGGACCACCATTTAACGAACCTCCATTTTGTGAGATTTTGCCTGGAACCATTTTACGATTTCCCTCGTAAAATAACCTCCAAATAGCGAAGTGTATTTTCTATTTAACGATTCGATTTTTTTTATTTCTCCTTATTTTTAAAATATCTCTCTCGACCTTTCAAATTTTTCTCTCTTTTACCAGAATTTATGGTGATCAGTGACCTTGAACTGGTTTTATCAGATGCAGAGCTCACCAAGAGTAAAAAAAAATACCGTAATTTTTCAAAGAAAATTAACAGATTTCATCAGTAATCAAATTTAAGGATGCATGTGGTAATAATGTATGCTTAAAATTACTGGTTATAAAAAAAATGTTTGTTTAAAATTACTCATAGACTTAAAATTAGAAAATGTCTCTAAAATGCATTAATTTTACTATAGAATTAATTTTTAAAGTTGAAAATACACAGTTTATTCCTAAACAATGTTTTTTTTCCTTGTCTTCCTCGCAGATTTCTTTTTGATGGGCAACATATATAAATAAATACATATTAATTTATAAAAAAAAATGTGAATAATTATTATTTTTAATAATATATAGCGTTTATGAATTTAAAATTTGTTTTATGTGGTTTATAAAGTATACTAAAATAGGAATCTCTAATAAATTTTGTTCATGGCGAACTATTTTTCGGGATTTAGCGACTTCCTTAAATAGAGGTTCGACTGTAGTTAAAAACCTTGCATAGATACACTGCGGTCCTTCATATTTTAGTAGGAGCAAAAAAATGTACAGTATTTTCAAAATAACTGTAAGGTTGTCAATTTTGTTGCTTGCTTAGTGATCCTCAAAGTACAATTTTTGAATTTGGCAACGTTTGGAACGCTCAGAGTGGAAAGAATGTTCCACAGCTGTGATGTTTTTTACATTTAGGGTTACCGAAAACACACATTACCGAAAAAAGAGCTTTATGGTCACCTTATTCAATAAGGGAATCCATAACAAAAAAAAAGGTATACCAAACTTAAAAATAACAAAACGAATGAAAGAATATACGATAGTTCCATAAGTTGTTCGAAAAGAACGTCAATCCGTGGAACTGGGAAAATTAGCTGGAGATTTTTTCTAAAACCGTATCGGGCGGCGTTTCACGCTGGGCAATCTTCTATTCCTCATCAGCTGCATCGATGTTTTCTCCTTGTCAATCGTACCCAGCGGCGTCCAGACGAAGCTGCTAGGTGTCTCTACAAGATACTTCTGGCTTTTCAAGTGCTCGTCATTCCACCTGTTGATCTCCAAGCATATTCTTCTGATCAGAGACAGCAAATCTCTTTTCAGATTTACTGACAGTGAGAAAACGGACACCTTTCTCTCGATCAGCCTTCCCCACCTCACGCAAGGGTTGCATGGAAGAAGCATGTGCTGCATGCGCTTGGCACGAGGTTCGAGACTTCTATCCTGAATCCATCCGGGTAACTTCACTTTGTTACGAAGAGCTGCGAGGTTTTGGTACATTTCGATCAATTTCTTATTCGGAGGCACAACGCAGAACATGAGCCCGTATTTTTTAACCATTTCTTGGACTTCAGCATCGTTGAGTACAGTATAGGCAATCTTGAAGAGGGTTAACTTTTGAAGAGAAGGTATGATGATAGGCATTCTGATCAAAGAATTTTAATTGCAGTCGGTCAGAAAATATCTTCGATTCGTGGGCGATAAAACCTGCAATAAAGAAAATAAAATGTAATAAATATTGATTTTTTTCTAAGAAAAAGAATGCACTAACACTGTCAGAAAAAAAATGACAGTGTTAGTACAATTTATATATAGAAATAAGTATTAAATCTAACGCAGCGTTTCTCAAACTGTGGGGCACGTCACACTAGAAGGGCGCAAGCATATCTATAAAAGGTTTAAAAAAATTACAAATTTTCTGAAAGGAAGCAAGACAAAATACATTCTGATATAATAAAAATAAAAAATATACATTTATACTGATATAATATACTTATAAATGCATCAGTACTGCACAATATACGTAGGCTGTTCAATAAGTAATAAGACTAATTTTACTGCCGCAAAACCATTCATCGGAATGTTAATTTCTGTGGCATAAGAAAAGTTTGTTGTCTGTATTAACAAAAGCTACCGATAGATGGCGGGTACAGACTCGTATTCTTGAGTATCACGTGATCGAACTGAAACGTGTTTGTGGGCGCCTACGAGACGCGTCCGGTAGTCGAAATGGAAGCAAAAATTCGCAAAAATCAGCATCGGAGACCTTTGATATGATACGGTATGATTAAAGACTGATACACACAAGAAGGTAACAATATCTTAAAACGCTTTATCACAGTAAACGAAGCTTGGTTGTATTACTATGATCAAACCATAAAACAACAAAACAGTGAATGGAAACATCCATCTTTACCTACTCTCAAGAAAGCAAAAACTGTGAAATCAGCCGGTAAAGTTATGAACACAATTTTTTATTATGAAGGAATTGTGTATCAACACGCTGTCAAACCCGGTACTACAGTAAACGACTCATTATACACGAATGTCCTGCGAACAATGGTACAGCATGTTAAAAGGAAACGCCCATTGCTTCGAAATGGCTTCCTATTGCACCATGACAATGCCCGACCAAATATTGCTCGTTGCGCACTGGATGTTTCGCAGTAGAAGAACATAGAGATTTTACCACACCCTCCACACAGTCCTGATCTCACTCCATGTGATTTCTGGCTGTTTCCTCAACTTAAGAAACCATTACGGGGCAAACGTTTTGCAAGCAACAAAGCATATGTTAACGCTTCGTAGGCAGTTTTGAAACAGCTCTCACAAAACGGACTTTTACATGTTTTAAAGAAGTGGACAGAACTTTGGGATAAATGCATTACCTGCTACGAAAGTTATTTTGAAAAAAAAAACATGTAAATGAGGACGATTAAAGGTATTCTGTTTTTTTTTAATAATTTTAGTCTTATTACATATTGAACAGCCCTCGTATTTGATAATTAATTTATCAATACTAAGGACAAAACTAATAACTACTAGTGACTCCCATGGGCTTGTCATATTCAAAATTTAATATTAATCTCGATAATTTGTACGGTTTCTAATTAAAATCATATTGTAGCTTCAGCATCAAAGTACATTATTACTGAATTCAATACATTGTTATTGTATGGAGGGGGCGCGATGAAAATTATGATTGAAAATTGGGTCGTAAATATTTAAACTTTGTGAAGCACTGATATAAATTGAAACTTTTTTCAACCCAGGAGAAGTCGCGCACTAGATTCTGATGTTTGTGGTCGCGCGGGGTAACGAAGTCAAACCAACACTTTTTTTTGCAATTATTTTAATTGGGAAGGATAAAAATCGTTATTAAATGAATAATTTAACTAATAGAAAGTATGTTTACTTATTCTTAAGGACTTTTAAATTTTTCTTTTATACTTTGAGAGGAAATTCCAATCAAACTGAACTAAACTGTTTCAAATGTGCGTGACTTTAATGAAGGACACAAATCCTAGACACTTGAACAGTTTCAACTTCATCCAATACAGATAGCAGATGCCCATTTCTTTTTTTATATTCGGCTCATTTACATTTCCAAACCATCATGAATCTTACAACACCGTTTCAAAACCACTTAATCGTTCACAGGGGAAAAACGTAGTCTTTTCATAGAAAATATTTTGAAACAAAAGTGACTGCACAGGGAAATCAGTCACCACGAGTACCTTAAGATTGTAAAAAACGTTTGCTATTCCCAAAAAAAGAGGGATATATACTCATGTCCAAAATTAAGGTCACAAACATGTTTTTCATCATAATTTTAAAATACCCCTAGTAAAGCTGATAGAATTTGTATTTTATATATTTTGAAGAACGGGTAGTACAATATCAACCTTTAGTTAAGGAAAAGATGTTGTTTAGCGTTAGTTTTTGCAGAACTATTAGATTGAGACCATTAGAGCAGATGGAAATTTTACCTCCAGTTTTGTGAATATTGCATTAAAACAAACAAGTTAGTCTGTTTGCAGTGAAAAGGAATTCTCACAATCGCTTAGATTAGGGGAACTCAGCCTTTTTTTTTCTCGTGGGCCGCAGACATACGTCAGCTATTTCACGCGGGCCGCATACATATGTTAGGTATTTCACGCGAGTCGCCATGTGAGCATAAATGGGAGGAGGGGGGAAGAAATGCTTTATGACCAAGATAATATTGGAAATTTAAAATCTGGAAAATATTAATCAAAATATTTTAACTTCTGTTTTGCTTTCTTTAATTATTTTTATATTTTTTATTTTGTCACTAACACTAAGTTAGAAGGATTTAAGAAACACTCCTTCACAATTTCTGCATTTGACCCATAAATACTCATAAATGAGTGCAATACACACCCATTTAGTTGTCATATTCTCAAGTTTGATCTAGTAACAGGTTCAAAAATGAGTATGTGATTTTTACAATTTTGAGTATGTAGTCGTTGCCAAAGATGAGAATGGGCTATTCTCAAATTTGAGCATGTTTGCATCGGAGCTATTTTGAGTATGTGACGCATTCTAAAGTGAGTATTTTGTACTTAGTTCTGAATACCGGTTTTTCGCAGTGTTCTTTTAATTATTTTTATTTTTTATTTTTGTCACTAACACTAAATTAGAAGCATTTTAAGAAACACTCCTTCACAATTTCTGCATCAGTAAGCGGTTTCATATGATTACCAATAATATAACAAACTTCATAGGATGCTTTGTTACCGCTGTAATATCACCACTGACAAAATACTTTGTTGCTGTTTCAAAGATTCCTTGAGATGGAGAGTTGTTGGCAGGCTTGAAGCTGGCCAGTCTCAAGCAGAGGTAGCTGGATGGTTGCAAGTGGTCCGAAAGTGGTCTCCCGCTTATGAAATCAATTCCAAACAAGTGATATATATAGTCCAATGTCGCCACAGAGCATTGGCATCTGCAGGCATTAAGTGCACGATGTCACACGCGGACAATGGCTCTTCAGCTTGCTCGTGACCTTGCTGCTGTGTCTGGAAGAAGAATTTCCAGGAAAACAGTCCGCAGCCGTTTTCTAGACTGACCTTTACCAGTCTGGTGTTTCCCTCTGACGGCGCCCAACCTGAAAGACAGGACATGAGTTGTGGACACAGGAATGGGTTCTTTTCAGGGAGGAGTCTAAATCAGCGATACACTCTACCTGCGCCCCCCCCCTGGGCTTTTTAAGTGGTCCATTGCTCTGAGAAGTTTATTTATGAAAATTTGGTGGGAAATGCTTTGTTAAGAAATCAAATATGTTAATTTTGCTGTCGATACCGCATGGGTGCGAATAGATATTTTTTCCTTATTAGTATTAATACACAACTGTGGAGTAGTAAGCATTTTATGAATGAAACTAATTTTTAACTATCTTTCATATCTTACAAGCGAAAAATATTCGAAGAAAATAGATTGTTTCAAGACGACTGGCGAGATGACTATTTTTTAGTGAAAAACAAGCATGGATCAGTATAATTGTTTGATTTGACACGAAAGTGTATTGTATTTAAAAAATACCAATAAACAGGAATCGTTCAGTGACACCTTTCATCGGAGATCTCTTTCAAGGGGTGATAAAGAGGCTTTCTTGAATAATCTTTACAACAGCAAAAAAAAGTGTTTTGTCAGTGGTAATGTCACAGCGGTAACATAGGCACCCAATGAAATTTGTTATATTATTGGTAAGTGTATGAAACCGTTGACTAAGATGCAGAAATTGTGAAGGAGTGATTCTTAAATGCTTCCAATTTATAGAAAAATTCAGTGACAAAAATAAAAAAAAGTAGAAAAAAAAAAAAAAGCAAAATAGGTGTTTTAATATTTGGATTGATTTTTCATATTTTAAATTGTCTATGTTATCTTGGTCTTAAAGCATTTCTTGCCCCACCCCCTCTCCATTAATCCTCATGTTGCAGCCCGCTTGATATAGCCATCATATGTATGCAGCCCGCGTGAAATAGTTAACATATATGTGTGTGGCCCGGCAGAAAAAAAGGTTGAAAACCCCTATTCTAAATCGATCAGACAAAATGATTCCCGTCGAGACATCATCTGGAGAGAAAGTAGAGAACTCAATTTCATTACTCCAACGTAATAGTAACCGACAGATTTGGGGGCAAAAGAATCCTTATCTGTGGGGACTTAGCGTTGGGCAGTCGTACACCATTGCACGTTTTTAATGAGAGTACTACCAACTCACAGCGCTATGCGGATGAGATTTTGGAAACCTATGTCTGGTTTTTCTGGGTGCTTTGTGCCTACGCTAAATTTTTATGAATGATGAGGTACAGCCACGCAGAGCTCATATTGTTGATGAATTTCAAAAAGGAGCCGATATTCACCGTATGGACTGACTCTCGATGCCTCCGCATCCCATTTCTATTGAATATGTTCGGGATGGTCTAGAAAAAGTCCCTTCTCATATTTGTTCCCCTCCCAGGAACCTCTAGGAATTAAAAGGCTACTTTTGAAAAAAAATGTGCTTTGTTGCCACAAATACTTATTGACACCTTCATAAATAGTATGACAGCTCGTTGTGAGGCTCGAATTGCAGTTCACAGTTGTGACGAATCTATCCTTATCACTAATACTCTTAGGCGTCTTTGGGGATTGTAAATTCGCGTATATTTCCAACCAGCTCTGAAAGCAGAAAACGGGATAAGCAAATGAATTAAGGTATTTAACGAGAGCGTTGTAAGTTAGCAGATAGAAGGCTATCGAGCCAAGAGAAGTAGTGACGAAGTTAAGGTATCTGAACACGTTCGGAGCACTTTTTAACAAAATAACATATTTAAACATTATAAAGGCTTTTTTAGGACTCAATACCAATAAATACTAATATTCAACTAACAATATTTAAAATGAATTGCCTAAATTTCACAGAAATCACAATTATAAGTGAAATTTTAGTAACATTTTTGTAAAACTTATATTAGTTATTTTGTAATAAACTTATATTAGTAAAATATTACCAAAACAATCTAAATGCGTTTATCTAGAGAATGTACTAAAATTTTAATGTTTTATTAAAATTTGAAAATTTTAGAGTTGATTGAGTAAACATTATAAGAAAAATCGCATTCTTTGTGAGACCATTATTTAAATAACAAGCCCTAACTCAAAAAATATTCATACAATAAGCAATATTTTAGTACATTCTCTAGAAAATAGCATAAATATCAGGTTCAAAAAGTTTTATAGAAATACATATGTAATATTTTAAGTAATCAGACTCGCCATGATAGATTTCGAGTAATTTAAATGCCCACTTCTCTGGTAGATCAAAAACCCACTTCCGGTTTTTCTAACTTAATAAAATTGATTGTAGCTTGGCCTCTGGTTAGAGAGAAACAAAACAAAACATGTTTTGTTAAGCCAAAAGATATCTCTATTCACTAAAAGAGAAAACAAAAATATCTGTCTTGACCGAATTTCGTCATTTTCAACGTGTTCGGATACCTTAAGAAGATTCAAGTGGATTGCGTGATTAGAGTCTTACTGTTATTAGTCAGCGAAATACCATTGGAAGGATTGATCTACCTGGAGAGAACGACATTATAGCCAGGTGATATTTAAACTTCAATTATAGGATAGTAAGAGTAAATAAATAATATATTTAGTGGAAGGTTAATGATTACTAGTAATATTCAAATTGCGTGTATCTCTCGGTTCTCTTATTCCGATAAACCCGTTCGATATTGAGCTTAGTAGTTGATTAATACCATATTTTGTGATTTAAATTAATATTAAAGGACGTATGACATATGTAGACCTTTGACGTAGACATATTGTTTAATATTTGTATTTAGAAGGTTGCTAATGAATCAATTGAATCAATATAATTTGTTATCCTAAAAATGGCGTCTGGTAATTCTTTGCCTCAATTCAATCTTAGTGTCCAGGGTGGAACCCAGGGGGTTCTCACACAGTGGTCACATCCATATTAGAGAGATTTTTCCCAAGGTAAAGGCTTTATCTCTGATTCATGATTTCATACTTTTTGATATGACTTGTATCTTAATTTACAATTCCAATCTTTACCATATTGTTATGTTGCTATATTCTTTCTGAAATTGTAATATGTCTCTGTGCCAAATTACGTGGCAACGCAGTAAATAGTTCATAAGTTTTCGCAGATTTTATGTTTGTGACCTTAATTTTGGACATGAGTGTATTTGACAAATACATTTTAGTTTCCATGACGACTGTCATATAGGACAATCTGGCAAAAATCATTGGTAACATCTAAACAGTTTCTCCAGAATTAAAGATTTCGTGAGCCTGGGGTGACTCTGTTACCCACGCGACACCTTCCGGGTTAAAAAAAAATAGTAATAACTGTTAAGAAAAGGGGACACCGTACGCGATTCCACAGACAAAAATCTGTCATTAAAAAAATCAAATCAATTTTTTTAACTTGCAATATTTTTCATACATTTTTCTATTATCTTTCAAATTTGAGAGCTCTAAGTTAAAAAAAAATTCAATACTATGGTAACTTTATTTTTATTAGCATCCTAATAACAAAAAAAATTTTTTTTAACTGATTTATCACAAAAAGAAAAAAACCAATAGTCTTTCTTCCATTCAAATGCTATGCTGTTCTATATATTGTGCCAAATGCTTTGATATTTTTTAACTATTGCTATTAATACATGAAACAAAATTTGGTATGCATTTTGAATCAAAGAGATATTTTTTTACGCAAAACTGCCGAATTAAGAACTTATACATTTTCAATAAGCATCCATAAAAAAAATATTTTACGTACCTCAATCCTGTTATCACAAAATCCACACCAATTTTTGTTACATATAGTTCAACGTACTTTTATGAATCAAATTTGATGAGTGTACTTCGACTATTGTAGGGGGAGCAGCCTTTTAAACTCATGAATTTTTAAACTGTCCCTTAAAAATTAAATAGTTAACTTTTTGAGTTATTTTGAACACTAAAACTATGTGTATTTACACAGGGGTCAACCAAAAAATTTCTGAAAACTATTGAATCAAATATTTATTTCATAAGTCGTACCATGTCCCCTTAAGAAGTCTCAGGGGTGTTAAATTTTTCCAGAGAAATTAAACACACCTAGAGCAGCGGTCCGCGAGAAAATTTCGCTGGTTCCCATAAAAATGTGGAGTTACGTATTCATCAAGTTATGAGAGAGCAAGATGTCCTTATCAAGATTTCAGAATTGGTTTTCCATAAAAAGTGAATACCCTTTTCTTAATGAACAGGCGATGGAAATTCTGATTCAATTCTCCACAACTTATTTATGTGAAAAGATCTTTTCATCTGTCACAGTCATCAAAACACGGTACTGATCAAAGTTTGAAATAAATGCAGTTCTCTCCATCTTGCGAGTGAGTGAGTGAATATTAACGTCACACTGTTCAGCTACACGAGGGCTTTTGGCGACGGACCACGTAATATTGAACCATGATCAAGCGACGAGAACGACACCTGAGCTGGCACGACTTCTCTTAACAACCAAACCACCCCACGGTAGGACGTTTCAGCTCTCGACAGATTTAGCGTGCATCGCTGCCCTGCACGGCGGGTCTTTAATGGTGCTGGGCTCGAACTCATGACATACCTGCCATTATCCGATACCTTGACCACTGGGCTACCGCAGCCCCTCTCTCCATTTTGAAGTAACAGCATTGGATCCAAATATCCATAATCTTATTTCAAGTAAGCAGGAACACCCATCACACTAAGAATGTATAATGCTAAAAGTTTGATATAAAGGGTGTTTTTTTTAGAGGTATAGAACTTTAAATTGCAATAAAACAACGATTTATTATTCGATTGACATGAATTTTTTTTATTCGAAAGATAATCTTGTGGCATTACATTTTAAATATGATTTCTGGCATAGGACTGCCACGGCTGGCTCGGATGTAGTCCAATCTGGACGTCCAATTTTCGATGACTTTTTCCAACATTTGTGGCCGTATATCGGCAATAACACGGCGAATGTTGTCTTCCAAATGGTCAAGCGTTTGCGGCTTATCCGCATAGACCAATGACTTTACATAGCCCCACAGAAAATAGTCTAGCGGTGTTAAATCACAAGATCTTGGAGGCCAATTCACAGGTCCAAAACGTGAAATTAGGCGGTCACCAAACGTGTCTTTCAATAAATCGATTGTTGCACGAGCTGTGTGACATGTTGCGCCGTCTTGTTGGAACCACAGCTCCTGGACATCATGATTGCTCAATTCAGTAATGAAAAAGTAATCATGGCTCTATACCGATCACCAATGGCTAACGTTGTGGACTTCATCGTTTTTGAAGAAGTACGGACTAATGATTCCACCAGCCCATAAAGCGCGCACCAAACAGTCAGTTTTTTAGATGTAACGGTGTTTCGACATACACTTGTGGATAGCTTCACTCCAAATATGGCAGTTTTGTTTGTTGACGTAGCCATTCAACCAGAAGTGCGCTTCATCGCTAAACAAAATTCGCTTATGAAAATCGGGAACAACGGCAATATCGTTTTGGGCCTATTCGACGAATCTACGCCTTGCTTGATCATATTTAAAATGTAATGCCACAAGATTATCTTTCGAATAAAAAAAAATTCATGTAAATCGAATAATACATCGTTGTTTTATTGCAATTTAAAGTTCTATACCTCTAAAAAAAACACCCTTTACTTATACCATTTTTTAATTGTTTTGTTTTTAAAGTTTTTTTAAAAAAATTATTATGGTTAATTAATGAAACTTTCCTAATTTGGTTATAATTAAGAGTTTCATTTTATTAATAGGTACATTTTATGTGTTCGTAGATCACATTTTTTTAAAATAAAAATATCGAACACTTAAAAAATCTTATTAGTGGTCCGCGAGATTTAAATTATGAATTTACTGGTCCGTGAGGTCAAGAAATTTGGTGACTGATGACCTAGAGTACATCTCAGTCTTTTTTAAAAAAACTTTAAAACTTTTTTTTTCTTCTTTTTTCCTAATTTAACTCCACTCCTCACCATTCGTAAACGGGAGTCTAATTTACATAATACGATATTCTAACTTTAACTCATTTAGTGCTTTTGACTTTTCTAGCAGTGATTAATGGAAAATAAATGTTTCAATTCCTATGAGAGGCAATTAATAAAATCATATTTTGAGCATTTCCTATTTCATTATTAGATATCAATACTTGTGATTTTTAAGCAAATGTGTATCATATTTAATTGAGGCCGATATATTTAGTAGCTGAAGATCAAATACTATCACATTTTTTTTTATTTCCCCAGCCAACTTAACCACCTATTGAAGATTATTCAAATTCAGATATATATATATATATATATATATATATATATATATATATATATATATATATATATATATATATATATATATATAATATATATATATATATATATATATATATATGTATATTGGTGTGTTCCTCATTCATTCCATCTCATTATCATAAGATATTTCAATATCTGAAGCACAAATATATCTTCTTAAGGTTTTTAAATAATTCGGACTAACTTATTCAGCACTTGGAGTTATGTAAGAGATTATATTTAGCAGAGGAAATATTGATTAATTTTTTTAGAGTCAAATAAAACCGTGATATTTATGCACTAAAAATTTTTTAGTAATCAAATCCATACAGATCTGACAAAATCTTAGTTCAATAATTTGACAATGAATTTATAGTTGTGACATGCAGTATGCATTCTCACACTCTTGTTTTGATGAAGCTCGTTTAAACGCGAACATTTTTTTTCCAAGATTATTTTTGACGAAAACAATTTTTTTAATTCCTACTATTAGTTCACCATCTCCCTATATCTTGTTCAAACTTTCAACTTTTAATTAAATACATTTTAAAGTGCTCAATTGAGCTGAAATTTTATATATACGATTATTTTGAATGACAATACGGTAATTATACATACATATATATATATATATATATATATATATATATATATAAATTTTAATTAAATTAATAAAAATTAATTGATTAAGACTAATTATTCAAAGAATTACAAATACTGCCCCGTTGGCGTCATTTTTGGTGACTTAGCGACACTTTGGGAGACTTGTGGCAAAACTTTTAAGGTTTTTTCCCCTCACATTTTAAAGCTCTCTTTTGAACTGAAATTTTCTGTACACGATTGTTTTGGGTGACAACACAATAATTTAATTATAATTAATTAAAATTAATTGACAAACTAATTATTTAAAGAATTACGCATACAGAATTACGCTGGCTTCATTTTCAAAGAGGGCTGCGGTAGCACAGTGGTCAAGGTATCGGATCATGGCAAGCATGTCATGAGTCCAAGCCAGTACCACTAAAGACCCGCCGTGTAGGGCAGCGATGCATGTTAAATCTGCCGAGAGCTCAAACGTCCTTCCGTTGGTGTGGTGTGGTAGTTAGGAGAGAGGGACGCAGCTCAGGTGTCGTCCACGTCACTTGACCATGGTTAGTAGCACACACAGGAATTTCTCAAGAGGGGGGGTCCGGGGTCGAAAGTGCACTATTCTAAAAACTAATAATAAAATTCATAAAAAAACTAATTATTGAATAAATAATTAGCATTAATTAATAAAATTATTCATTAATAATAAATACTTAATTAAATTTTGGGTACTATAAACTTAGAACTATAATCAATCGGAAAAAATCAAGGGCTTTCGGGGGTCCCCTAAGCCCTTGTGTGCACCACTGACAATGGTTCAAAATTACGTGGTCCGTCGCCAAAAGCCCTCGTGTAGCTGAACAGTGCGACGTTAATATTCACTCACTCACTCAAAACTTAAAATGATTTTTTCCCCTCATGTTTTAAAGCATTCAGTTGAACTGAAATTTTATATACACGATTGTTTTAGAACAATAAGATACTTTTTTTAATGATAATTAATAAAGATTAATTACCTCTAAATAGTGTGATTCAGTCATACGTATATACATATTTATATTAATTGTAATTATTTGATAAAAAGTAACAAATATATAAAATTTTTCTTTGTTGACCTAAGTAAGAATTGATTTAATTTTTTTTTTGTATTACTTGTTGAAAAATTTATTCCCCATCACGTTTTGTTTTTTTAAATATTACATATTACAATCATTACATTTTTTTTTTCTTTCTATTAAATGATTCTCTGCAGGAAAAACAACCCTAAAAATTTATGATCACTGAAGCTTTATCAAATCAACTTTCTGTGCCTGCCATCTTTTCGCATGTGAAATTGCCGGATGTTAGAAAGTGTGAACTCAAGGGCAAATGTGAGCTGTATGTTGGGCTTCATGAGAATAAATCAAGGGGCCCATCCTGAAGATTACTGTAGTTCATAAGCAGTGGCGTAACGTACACCCCGCATTGCGGGGGGCAGGGTTCTAGGGGTCCCAAAGCCTGACTGCTGCCAAGTAACCCTTTATAAAATCCATCTTGGGAGCCCAAAACCTGACCTATTTCAAATTCTATGATTAGAAAAAAAACAAAAAACGTTCGAGATTTAATCAAGCTTATAAATTTGACAGACTTACAATCGAAAATCTAAAAAAAAAGAATAAAATTGTCATCTTTTTCAATTCCTACAATTATCGTCCACTTTCTCCCTTTATACACTGGTGTGCAAAAATTAAGGACGAGACGGTTTTTTCAATATAACTTTGTACAAAAAGCTTTCCAAATCAACACATTTAATACCGTAAGATCCCCAATACGTAAGGACATGTGTAATATGTAAGCAACACTTACTAAAAGAGAAATCAGAGGGATAAAAAGAAGCTTGATTGAAAAAGTAGCATGGAGCGCAATGCGACTGAAGGCCGAAACATCCCTGTGATGGGTGTCCAGCAAGAAACATCCGGTCTTTAGTAGGGGATATGATCTCCCCTGAATGCTAGGCAGGTTTCAGAGCGTCTGGCCATGCTGAGAATGAGGGTGTCAATGAGTTGTTGAGGCATTGCTGCCCATTCGTCTTGCAGCGCCAATCGAAGCTCCCGAATCGTTACTGGTGGTAAGGTACGAGCTGCCAAGCGTCTGCCTAGAAAATTCCTTACAAGCTCGATGGGATTGAGATCCGGAGATCGTGCCGGCCAATCCATACATTCAATATCCTCACTCTCTAAGAGCTGTTCGGCAGCTACTGTGCGATGACATGGTGCATTGTCGTCCATGAAAAGGAACTGCAGACCCATAGCGCCTCTAAAAAGACGCACATATGGAAGAAGAATCTCGTTACAATAACGGGTCCCGTTGACTGAACCTGCGTCGAAGATGTGAAGGTCTGTACGACTACCAAGCATGATGCCTCCCCAAACGAGAACACCACGACCTCCATACCTGTCCCTTTCAATGATGTTCGAGGGATGATTGCGGCTTCCCCGCTCTCTCCAGATGAGTATGCGATGAGAATCGCTACTCAAACTGAATCTGCTGTCATCTGTAAAGAGTACTCGTCCCCATTCATTGTCTCTCCAATTCCGGTGTTCCCGGCACCACAGAGAACGCCTTCTCCTATGGGCAGGCGTTAAAGGTACACACCGTACAGGGCGTCGTGCAAACAGACCTCCACAGTGCAGTCTTCTGGCCACGGTAAAACGCGATATCGGTCGTCCAGTCGCCTGTGTCGTGTGTCTAGCGATTTCTCCCGCTGTCTGCCGCCTGTTTCTTCTGGCCTGTAAGACAATGTACCGGTCATCTGCGGGTGTGGTTCCTCGTGGATGACCATTACTGAACCCCCGGATAGCTGTTTCTGTAGTTTGAAATTGTCTCCAAAGTCGTGAAACGATGCTGTGAACAATTCCGAACTCTGCAGCCACACTTGTCACACTGCGGCCTTCCTCCAACTTCCCAATGATTCGACCTCGGGTAAAAGCATCCAGATGTCGTCTAACAGATTGATTATTCGCCATTTCTCGCTGAGGCAGCAACTCGGTGTGATTTTAACTGCTATACGGCGTGCAATCTCTTTGCCAGAAATACTGATCTTACACCGACAACATGCTTTATACTACTCAGACACTCCCCCATTACGTCTACCTGCATATCTGCGCATGTGCTACCGTACATCACCTTACTTAATCTCCTGATTGGTCTTTCTGTCCACTCTGCCTCTTCGTTCAGCTGATATGCTAATTTTTCGGATTCGTCCTTAATTTTTGCACACCAGTGTATATTAGGTTGGGGAAAAAGAAATCCATTATTTTTGCACGAAATTCAAGACTTTATTTAACATGTTTCAGATTGTCCGATTTGGGTCAAATATGCTGTTTTGTTGTATAATCTGTTGCTATTTTAAAAGTAGCATCATGTTGCCTCTCTCATGGAAGTCTTGATCCTTAATGGCAAAAAACTCTAGTAATCGATTTTCACAATCTTCTCTTGGTCCCAATTTCTTATCACTCAGGAAGTTTTGTAATGCGGGAAAAAGGTGGTAATCACTTGGTGCAAGGTCCGGACTATATGGTGGATGCATTAAAACTTCACAATTAAGCTCCCAAAGTTTCTGGCGAGTCACTACAGACGTGTATAGGCTGGCGTTGTTCTAACGGAACACAGCACCTCTGATGTTGGCCAGTTCTGGCAGTTTCTGGTCAATCGCTAGCTTCAAATGGTCCAGTTGTTGACGGTAGAGATCTCAATTTAGTGTTTGGCCATACGGAAGCAACTCATAATAAATTATTCCTTTCCAGTCCCACCAAATACACGGTAGAACCTACCTGGCCGTTAGTCCTGGTTAGAGCTGCTTCACCACGCTTTGACCACGATCGTTTACGCACATTATTGTCGTATGTGGTTCATTTCTCATTCCCAGCCACCTTCGCTTAAGAAATTGGTTGATTTTATTCCGTTTGGCCAAGACTTCGCAGATGGAAATTCGATCAATTATGTTTTTTTGGTGTTAATAGGTGTTGCACCCAAACATCGAGCTTCTTTTTGAACAACTTTGCTCAAATGGTTCAAAAGTGTTTTATGGTCGACCTTTAGCTCCTGGGTGATGCTACGACTACTAACATGAAGTTAAACTTTAAATATTTCTGTGATTTTATCGACATTTTCGACGACGCGCATGCCTGTGCGAGGTGCATCTTTAACATAAAAAAAATGCCTGAATGGAATTGACGAAACCAAAATTGCACGTAATTAGCTGTTACAGTATCGGCACCATAAACGCCATTCACAATTTCAGCCACCTGGCTTGCATTTTCGCCTTTATCAAAGAAAAACTGTAAAATGTACCGAATTTTCTCTTTGTTGACTTCCATTTTTAACACCCTGTAACTCACAACTGAATAGACCAAACAAAAACAACAAAATAATTTTTTTAGTGTGAACTGCCACCCTGACAACGAGCATAAATTTGAAATTATTTGATCAATACTTCATGAGATATCGATACTACAGCCATCTACCGAAAAAATGATGGAGTTCTTTTTCCCCAACCTTATATATATCTAGTTCAAATTTTCAATCGTTAATAAAATTCTTTTTATTCACCCACTGAAGTTCTAATACATTTATTTTTCACTTGTAGTGGATGATACTTGATATAATACAATTTTTGTAAATATTATAATTCATTATATATATAATTAAATTTATTACTTAATTTTAAATTTATTTTGCGTTATTTCTGGCGAAGTTAGATTTATCTGCAACAGATGGCGTCGGTAAGTTTTTCTATCAAAGTAGGAGAACTGACTTTAAAAAAGTTTTTATATATATATATTACACTCGTTTAGTGAGACATACTACAAGTTTAGTTGTTTTAGTACACCTGGGTCTGCTTGATTTATTTTTTTACGGTCTAATTATGCTGATAAATGTTTTTAATCGTCATCACAATAATTTCCAATGGAAAATTCTCGTCAATGATTTAGAATGGGGTAAGTTTTCCTGAAATATTAAGAGCAAAAAATGTCGGAGTGAGTGAGAGTTAGATTAACGTTGAGTCATAAAGCTGCACGAGAACTATAGGCAACAAATCTTGTAATTTTGAACCACGATTAAGTGAAGAGGAAAAAACCCTGGTCTGAATCCCCTCTCCAAATTACCACAGTTCATCAACGGAAGGACGTTTGAACCTCGACAAATTTAACGTAGGCTCTTCAGTAGCACTAGGCTCGAGCTCATGACACGCCAGCCACGAGTCCACGATCTAGGCCACTAGGCTACCGTGGCCACCAAAAAATGTCGGACGATAGTCAAGCTGTTACGTGTAACAGATTACAACTGGTTTCTAAAATACCCAAACTTGCAGCTCAAATTATCAGTGAATGCACAACCAAAGCAATTTATAAAAATTTTTAACGGTGGTTTGGTAATAATTTGAAACGAATCGAATTTGTTTGATTAATTATCTAATATCCCAATTCTCGTACTTTTCTACGAGTGAAAAATAATTAACTATTATTAATATTAACTATATTAATTAACTATTATTAATATTAACTGTATTATAAGTATATTAATTAACTATTATTATTATTATTAACTTTTTAGAACCACCTTCTGTAACCTCAAAGCAAAGGGCATTCCAAAGATTACTGCCATCCAATAAACAATGTATGATAATGCCATCATAATCCAGGCGTATACAAATTACAGAATTATTCGAGAATTGCAATGTATTTCTGGTTCTTCAAATGAGAAATCGAGGTGAACATCGTCTTAAGGCGATATAGCCCTGGACATATATAATTTACCTGTGATATATCCTTAGTTTCAATAACTGATCGTCATAAAGATTTAGATCCTATGCTACAACAGATTAAAGACTTATCATTTTCAAAAGTTAAGAGCTATTTCGATTTTCGTAACACTCCATCTAAATTATCAAAGAAATTTTAAAATAATGCTCTCTTAAGATTCATCCATTCAATATACTATATACATATACAGGGTGTCCAGCCTTAAAGAGACCCAATGGCTAATTCCCGAACTGTTCGGTTTTTTTTTAGATATGCACTTCCAATTTGAAAAATACTTTAAAAAAGGTAAAGAATGTTTTTACGTGCTTTTCGAACCAAAAAACCCATTTAGAAAAAAATTACAAAAATCAAATTTTTATACGGGTCCCCAGGTCCTATCACTTATCTTTAGGAAAAGATACAGTACACAAAAACAACGTAAACACAAAAAGCTTCATTTTATTATGATAAAAACTGCCCGAGTTATGGAACTTTGAAAATTATACATTTCATCCATTTTCATGATTCTAGTAAGGGGCCGTCTCCAAAGTGAAATTAATTGGAACTCTGCCAAGAAACTTTCGCTCTTGCACGTCACTCTTATGTAAACCGTTTTTAAATTTAGAAGTACGTACATTATTTTAATAATATAATGATTGAGTACTTAAGAAATAAAATTTATTCTGTGTGCGTGTAAAACTTGGACAAAATAAAATATTTTGGAACAAGGAGACATTTCAAAAGCAGTTCCAAAAAATAGACTAATTTGCTGCGGCACTGATCATCGTGAACGTTAAAAATCTGTTGTGCGGTCGCTTGCAATTGCATAGTCGTATTCTAATATTACAGATTCTAGTACGGAAGAACGAAATGTATACAAATGAAGAATACTGCGAAATGGTACTGTTGTATGGGCAATGTAATCGAAATAAGAGAGAGACGGCAAGACTTTATGCCATTAAATTTCCCAGTCGAAGGCATCCATTTTATTGTACAATTTCCCGTGCTGTTCAACGCTTGTATATAACTGGGAGTTGTCATAGACGTATTCCCTTGTCTCGTGCCCCACCTTCAAGCTTGCGGATACCCACTGAGGATGTTCTAGGATATGCCCTGGCTCACCCTGAAAGTAGTGTCCGGGATATTAGCAAGCCTTGTTCCTACTCAAAATTGACGGTGTGGAACATATTACATACGTATGATGCATATCGTTATCGTCCAGTCTTGGTGCAGGAAATAATGCCCGGAGACCAGGAGCGTCATTTGATTTTTGAAATTTCGTGTTAAACACACTGGATGAAAATCCAGATTTTTTTAATGAAGTTTTGTGGTCGGATGAATGCCAATTCTCGAGGCAAGGCACTATTAATACACGGAATACGCATTATTGGTCCCTCGAAAACCCACATCTAATACGACCGAATCGCAACCAAGTGCTTTGGTCGGTGAATGTGTTGTGCGGAATATGGAAGAGCACCTCAATTGGCCCAATGTATTTTGATAGACCTTTAACATCAGAATCATACACGGAAATTTTATCTGGAATGTTAGCCGATTTTTTAGATGAAATTTCCTTACGGGATTTGTCACGCATGTGGTACAAGAATGCTAGTGCACCTGCACACAAATCTGCGCAACCATGTACATTTTTGGCGCAGACATTTGACACTCGAATAATCGGCTACGGAGTCAACAGGAGTAGCTCCAGCGATCACCCGACTTAAGTCCTCTGAATCTTTTTCTCTGGGGCTTCCTAAAAAGCAAAGTGTACGAACGTGAATCCACGAGTAAATCCGATTTACTCAATTGAATCAGCATGATATGCAGGTCTGTGACACCAACTATGCTGCAGAAGCTACAGGCGGAGTTTCTGACGCAGGTTCGGTACTGCGTTTCAGCGAAAGGCAGTCATTTTGAACATTATTTAAGTTAATTTGGTCATTCTGATATAATAAAGCCCCTGATGCATGATTGGCGCATCATTCCACATTATGCTATATGAACGGCAAATCCTGCATTCTTTTGCTGCTATTTGTTAAAACAAGCTGTTTTAATCTTTTCGGTACAAATTGTATTTCTTTAATTTAACTTTTATTGTTTGCCATACAGCAATACAAATTATCAATCCATGATGCTTACTACGATGTTTTAATATTACTATGATGTTTTTCTTTTGCTCTTTCTGTAGATAGTGAATTACTGTTCTCTACACTCCATTTATATACGACCCCTTTTCTGAGTAATTCAGATGCTTCAAATTTATGTAGGCATAACTCAGTCAGTTTTTATCGTAATAAAATGAAACTTTTTGTGTTTAGTTTTTGTGTATTGCATCTTTTCCTAAAATACAAGTGACAGGACCTGGGGACCGTATAAAAATTTCATTTTTGTAATTTCTTTCTAAATTGTTTTTTTGGTTCGAAAAGCACGTAAAACATTCTTTATCTTTTTAAAAACATTTTTCAAATTAGAAGTGCATATCTAAACTGAACGGTTCGGGAATTAGCTATTGGGTCACATTAAGGCTGGACACCCTGTATATGATATACAGGTACGCGTCATAAGGCATGGGCTTACTGGGTCCAGGGCCTTGCTCCTGGTGGGAGTCTCGTTTCGTTCTCCCCTCTGCCTTAATAAGATCATGATCCGAATATCATTAATGGTCAAATATTATTCCCGTACATATTCCCCGAAAAACAGTCAGTTTCAAACTGCATGTCAACTGGCAAAAGTGGGAGGACCGTATTATGTGATGACCACTGTCATGTCTAGGCCTAATGCCATAACCAATCATTCAACTCATTTAGTCAGAATGCAGCCATCAGTCGAGTCAGTTTGTGCCTCGGTCTTTGAGATTGTGACTCGCACGCATTTGCTTCTAATTACCATTTGTACGAGTATTTGGCAATGCATGCTATATAGTCTACTTCAAAAGATCTCAGGTAGGGCCTACTTTTAAATAGGGACCCAGGGTTTCAAAAAATCTTAAGATTTCTCTGGACCCAGAGTCTCAAAGTTTTAAGACGTTCCTGATGATACACACAAACAAGGTATATGTATTTTCATTCATACAGAATCAATTGTACTTAGATCGCAATTTATGGCCCTATTTAGATTAGATATTTTTTAAGATCAAGTCTATATAGTGCAATATTTGTCTAAAATTCTATAATGGCGTTTCTTAGACATTTATGGTGTGCCAAAGAGTACAAAGGTTTTTTTTAAAATATATATATATATATATATATATATATATATATATGTACAAATACCTTCACGAAGTCAACTATAATTTTAAATCTTTCATGGTATTGTTAGCTCGATCCAGTTTGGGGACTGGCTTTCCAGAGGTAACTCAACCTATTCTTTTATCTAACTTCATCTGCTCAACAAATATAGATAGAATATAGTTTCATGTTTTGGGGGTTTCGAGACACAAAGACACATATTTCAGTCCAAGTTATATCTCAATATTTTTTCATGTCGAATTCTTTCCGGAAAGAGTGAACATTTGGCTCCTTTTAAACTTTGCTTTTTAAGCAATAAATTTTAATTTTATATAAAATAAAATAATTAAATTTATTTTAATTAAAGGTTTTAATTCTGTTGTGTTAAACTTCAGATCTCAGGAACCCCATACATAAAATTTTCATTGCCGTCAGACATAGTGTTTTGATCATATAAATTGCACAACTGAAAATTCATATTTTATGAAAGTGTAACTCGAAAGGCCGTATCACACGTATACTTTTCATACAATTTTCTCGTCTAATTGTTGGCCGAATCTGAGGGGGAAGGGTTGCCGTAAACAAAACGACATGCTCTGACGTCAGCCGCGCTCTATCTTCACATTGAAAAATTACTCGCCGATTTTTCTGCTTCGTAAAACGAACATCCAAAATTATTTCTTTCATTTCGCTTTTGTTGATGGGTGTAAACAGAAAAAGAGCACCATTCTATTTAAAATATTATACGCCGTTAAAATATTATACAACATTAAAATATTATACGGCATATCGGAAGTGTTAGACGAAACCGAAGCCACCATCTTGTTTATGACGCAGGACCTTGAAGGAAACCCCATTAGCTAGAATTTCAAGCAACTTTATTTGGAACAAATTTTTGAGCTCGCTAGCAAAAAATTGCTCTAAAGCGGGTGCTGTGGCAACTGATTAAAAATTGCACGAAAAATTGCTTGAAATGTGTACGTGTGATACGGCTTTTAAACAGTAAAATTTGGTTAATGTCAAAGCTGCAAGTGAAGTCTCAGAAACTGGTTTTAAAACAACAATATGTATTCTTTACATATACGTCAGTTTGAACACATACCTTTTAGTATTCATTAGCTACAAAATAAAATTGAGATAGACCTACCTAAAATTCGTTTGAAAGAAATTTCCTATTATCTTGTAGGCATACTTAAAACACGTGTATCTAAAATCAATAGGCTAATGATAACAAATTGGAAAATGGCCTTAAAAGTAAATTTTTGTTTCTTTAAAAAGATTATCCATTAGGATGAGAAAATCGCCCAAAGGCTGTTTATTTTGCAGCTAAGTAAACTTTTAATTTTTGTCATACACAGCAGCAAACGATTTACTAGCATTTTCTTGCTTATATATGTCGCAGGAAAAATATGATATTAGGATATTATTTTACTCAAAAATGGTACTAAAAACTGGTAGCGGGAGCCGCCACTAGATGGGACCACAAATGAGATGGTTCTCACTCTAGGGGACTTGCCGTCTCTGCAAATGGTTTAGCTGCCAAAATGCAGCCCATTTGAAACAAATATGAAATGGGCTAAATTCCTATAACGTTAGTCTAACGATAAGTGCAATAACATGTTACCTTATCAATAAGTTCATGCACATCATTGTTGCCAACTTTTGCTTTTAACAGAAACTTTCTTTTAAAAAGTATGCATTTGTCAACAATAATGCGCATAGGTAAACAATATGCACTTGATTTATAAACAGCCAAATAAGATTTTTTTCTTCATTTCAAGAAACTTTTTAAAAAATCTTGATATTTGAACATGTTTACCCAATTATCAATTCTGAAATTCTATCTGGATTTTACAAGTACATCAAATGCAAGTTTAATGTCAGCTTTAAATGCATTGGAAAACGCGTGATTGTATTTGTCATGTGACCGTCATGAATTAACTTCATTGGATGATTTTTTTTATATTCTATTGAAGAGTTAATCCAAGAGAATTCAGTATTATTTTACTTTTTCCACATTTCATTTATTTTCTAAATGTTGCGACAGTATATTATATTACGTTTTGTCTTTACAGCACAAAAAAAAAAAAAAAAAAGATAAAATGCTCATATTCAATTTCTAGATATAGTATATAAGATTATCTTCAGTTATTCTTTACTTTCAATAAACACTTAGCACAATTATCCCCGTGGAAGATAGGTTCCTAATAAAAATGTATAAATCGCAGATTTTTAAACGTAGAAACATGTAAATCGAAAACAAACTAAAATGTACCGATGCACTCATTTATTTCAACGTAAAATAAAACTAATTTGTAATTGTATTGGCATCAACTGGAATTCGCTTTTGAGTGATGTTTTCTGGCTATATCATAGATATTTTTTCCATTGTAACATCTCTTACGAATGAAGTTGTACTCAAAGATCCAGAGCTGATTCCATTAAGCAATTCCTACTAATAGTAATCTCTCTCCCTATATATATTTATATATCTTCAAATTACCAATCGTTAATAAAATACTTTTTATTCATTCACTGAAGTTCAAATACATTTTTCAAGCTTGTTGTGGTGTATTGATATACTTTTTTCGAATATTAATAAAATATTTTTTTAATTTTAAATTTATTCTGCGTTATTTCTGACAGATGAAATTAGCACTAACAGATGGCGCCAGTAAGGTTTTCTAATGAATTTTTTCTTGGCTTCAAATACATTTCTTTAAACTTGTAGTGGATGACACCTAATATTGATAGTTTTTTTTCTAATATTAATTCATTTAGTTAATAATTAAACTTAATTAACTAAAATAAAATTTTCCTTTGTTGAACTAAGCAGGAATTCACTCTAAAAATTTTTTTATATTACTTGCTCTACATTAATTCTTATTGTTTTTGCAGAAGCGTCATTCAAAAAATAAGAGCATCCGATACCCCCCTCCCCCTTTTTTTTACACACACGTACATACAAATCATTAAAAAATTTTTTCTTATTTTTAAGACAAGTAAAAAATGAATAGATTTAATCAACTTATACAGAAAATATGCATCGTTCAATGTCTATTTAGGACGTTTGTGTAAACAGAATATTCTTATAGGATCACATATTTTATGAAAAAAATAAATAGTAAATAAAATAAAATTGCAATACCCTTTCTGTGAAAAATAAAAGTTTTACAGTTTTTCAAAGTAATCGTTTTCATTTCACAAAATCGATTTAGCATTAAGAACTCAAAATTGTCTTCTGTTGTCACAAAATTGGAACCAAAATCGCAACACAGACATTATCCCGCATCTTTGAAATACACAAACATTCAAACAAACTGATCATACATTTCATATTAATATCACTATGAAAACACAAATACCAAAATTTTAGTAATAAATATGTCTACATAATTTCTATCTTTATTATATAACGTGAAACTAACATTTAGCATTCCAGTACAGAAGAGAAAAAATGTAATCCATTACCTTACACTAGAGAAAATAAATCGAGTCAAAATGAGAATAGTGAAAAGTATATATATATATATATACACACTGTTTTCTCTATACAATGATGAGATCAGAGTATAATAGGCATTTACGTACTATTGCAACAATGCCAACGTTCACGATAACTCACCAAGTTGGCAACCCCGATTTTGCATGAGTCGTACGCGCTGAAATGGCAACCATGTGATTCATTTCACATAGTGCAGTGGTCTTCAAACAGTGTTCCACGGAACCCTGGGGTTCCACGAGTCACAATAAAAAAGTCGGAAAGAAACTTATAAATATGTATGCAAAATTATTTCTATGAAGTTGGTATAGTTACAAGTATCTTACAAGTATCCTATTCATTAAAAGTGAAAATTTTATTTATATATAATAAACTTCATTTCCAAACACTTATTTAAAACTTTTGTTATAATATAATAAAAGAATATAAAAATGTTTTATCTTATGTTAAAAATGTTTTATCATTCAGAACATTGCATTTATATATATATTTCCCACTAGATTGTGAATATTCCATTATTTTCTATCTTGGGTCTCGCGAGATAATTTTATACTCGTTAATTAACATAATGTCTTATATAACTAAATAATTTACTAATGGAAAATGCGCTATTTTGCAATTGTGGGAAAAAAAACACCTATAATGAAGGAGAGGAAACAACTTATCAACAGATTCGATGTTAAAATCTAAATTTAAGCAAGAACAGCTCCCAAATTTTATGTTGCAAAATCATGAAAAACACAGTGTTTCTCCCACAGCAATAAACATTTTAACGTCATTCAGAACATTGCATTTAAATTAAATATATTTGTCAAGGTGAGTGGCTGCAAAAACAAAATATAAAAACAAATCCAACCCAGAATATGAAATGCGATTGCAAATAAATTCAATAGACATAGACAATTTGTGTGAAGAAAACATCACATATCCCAGTTATAAAATATAATGCACAGGTAGGTGATACTTGGATTACAAATTAATATTATTAATGAGTAAATTATATTAAAAAATTAGATTAACTTTTTAAAAAATAAATGCAATATTTTTTAAATTGTCTTTACACAAAGTACCCGTAATATGTTGATCTACTTTAAGTATTATTTTGAGATATATTCTTCTAAGTATGTGTGTAGAATGGGGTTCCACGAAAACACTTTCTAGTTCTAGGGGTTCCATGAAAACACCTTCAAGTTCTAGGGGTTCCTCGAGTTGAAAAAGTTCGACCACTGATATATTGTGACCAACACGGTTGTGATAATATGTAAGTACCGTATAACATTAATCTAGTAATTATTTTCGATCTGAGAAGTATTCTAAATTTAGGCCCAATTTTTTTAGCATGAAGACAAGCCTGAAGTACTAACAACAGTCTTTTCTAATAACAGAGTAATTGAAGTAACCGAATCCAGAATCATGTGATAATTAATGCCATCTGCTGAACAAAAGTCTGATATTAAAAACTTTATTTTACTCTTTTACATGAAAGAAAAATTTAAACTGAGAAAAAAAAGTTTTCAAAAGATTTAAAAAATTGAAATATTTATAAGCTATTAACATTATTGAAAGAAAAATAAGGTTTGTGAAAAAGATAAAAATTTACAAACTAAAAACTCATGAGTGACAACCTAAAATGGAAACAATTCTTTTTTATTCTTTAAACATTTTCTCAGACAGTTATATGGTTTAACTCTAAATATAAGCAAATCATAAATAAATAAAAATAAACAAGAAATGAAGTAAAGACAAAATGGAAACTGCAAAAGTAATTTTATTGAAAAAAACAAAACATTTAGTTTCAAATTTTAAAATAAAATATAAAAAATCAATTCATTGTAGATTAAAATTGCACACTATTTTTACTTAAATACTGCAAATACACAGCCAAAAAATAACTTTAAGGTACTTAATAATACTTTTTAATATATTGGCTGTAACTTCATGCACATTAACTATATCAATCTAATGATATTTCTATAGAATTCAGAGAGAATTCACAATATATTTATTTTACCAAAAATTATGTAGTTTAAATATAACAACTTAATGAAACACAAATGATTCCCTAAATATATTACAAATGCTATTAAATTGTATGCTTGTAATAAAATTTGTTTCATGAAATAATATGCATGTAAAAATAAATGTATAAGTTTAAAATTCATTATAAACTTTTGAAAAAGTCTGAAATTATAAGAACTGCATTTCAGTCAAGATAATTTTTTTGAACGCTCAAGATCAATTTTATATAAAAAAAAATCTTCTTTATATCTCTTCTGGACCACATTCTTGAAATTTTTACAGATAGGAAATCAATTCTTGTAACAGGTGTCAGAAATTTGCAATATAATCTACATAGATAGAATTAATTAATCATGATGGCAAGGAAATTTGATTATTTAATCAATACACAATTTCTCAAAAATTTTCTTCAACAGATTTAAAAAGTGAATACAACAGTTTTACTGGTAAATAATCAATTTACATAACAACATATTTCAAAAATTTTCATCAATAAGGATTACTTATAAAACAGATAAGAAAAAAAACAACTGAAAAATATTTCCATCTAAAATGATGTAGAAAAAGTAAAATTGATTGCAATATGTGCTCTAAATAAATTTATACTTTGCTAATATACAGTGAAAACTGAATTTTATCAACTTCATCGGTTCAGCAACAACTGTTAAGCTCAAAAGAAAACAATTATTGTAAAATGAATTATTTGTTCTTGATTGGTTTAAAAACACTTGTAAAATAAATATTTTATTCATTTATTCATGTTTTACAAGATTAAATTAAAAATCTTTTCAAAACTTTGCACATATCAAAATTAAAAAATGACTAACACTAATTTTCTAAAAACAAAAATGCAAAAAATATTTTTAAAAAGTTTTTTTTAAAGCTTAAACAAATTTAACAATAGTGATCAAATATCCAAATGAGGAAAATAACAAATTATGAAGCCTATAAATCCTCCATATTATGATTAAATACATTAATCTATTTTAACCTACTCTGTTATGATTAAATACATTAATCTATTTTAATCTACTCTGTTATGATTAAATCTAACCATCTATTTTGGTAATAAGTTGGAGTTTCAAAATTGAAATTCACAATTAGTTAAAGCATCGCCTATCTTACCATTCCAATGTGATTAACTTATCAAGAATCACATGACCTAAATCATAAAAACCATACCAATCAAAACTTTTTTATAAAACTACAGTTTATATGAATATACTTTTCAACAGATAATACAAAATATCTATGTAATTGGTTCTTAAAATGCATATGCAAGTTGGAACACATACAGAGCACTGCAAAAATAAATAAATGAACAAAATAAAATAAAATGAAAAAAATAATAAAGTACTGTTAAAATGCCTGTCATATAATGTAGGACATTGAAAAGAAAAGAAAATAAGGAGAGCCCTTTAATTATTAGCAGCTAGTGTGCTCTTTAAAATTATTTTTAAAAAATTGTATTATACTATTCTTTTGATTACAATTATTTAAAGAATTTTAAAAGATGTAGTTTTTATTGTAGTTTTTACTTTGTTTTACACGGCATATACAACAGCCAATAAGATCATACTCTTTCATCATCATGACAAGAAATTTGCCAAGATAGCTATAAATATTGTTACCATCTAAGTCATAACAATGAGTTTATGAATTTTTTAGATGTATACTAATTAAAGTTTAACTTTTAAATGTGATTAATTATGAAACAGTAGATTGTAAATAGTCAAGAATCATCAATATTTAATTAAACAGAAGGGGGAATACTATTAAAATTTTTTAAATAGTCCTATCCTATCCATTTGAGGGGGGAAAAAATGTAAGTCTTCATAGAGGATTGCCTTATTTGCTTATTGAATACCAAACATTCACATCTTAGCACAGTGCTCAACTTCTGAAAAAAAGAAAATAATAATGATAAAAAAAATAAATAAATAAAACACAAAATAATAACCTAACTTGTAACTGTTCCTTAAGGAATTCATATCAATATCTATAGATATTTTCTCAGGTGGCATACATAAAGCATGGGATTTGGAAGTTTAAATCTTACCCATAGACCAACAAGATCCAACTACTTTTACAGAAATTAGGCCTTGGCACTTTCATCTACATGTTTTTTACCATATAGCCCCCCCATAAAATTCTGAGTATAAAACCATCTACACCCAGTTCCAATCAGAAATTATCCCCTTAAGCAATTAAATTGCAAATTTTTCATTTAAATAAAATCTAAAAGTCTTAAAATTTTGCAGTAAATTTATAAGTATTTTGTTTGCCCATTTAACTTAAATAATGTTTCTTGGTTCTACTCACTGTACAACTACAGGTTATTATTGTATTGGCATTTCTCAAATATCAGACAGAATCATTGATAATAACAAATTTTATAAAATTAGATGCAATAACATATTTTAATATAGACTAAGTTTTACTTCTAAAGGAAGTATCACTCTGAAGTTCACTACGTAAACCAATTCCATGACTGACAATATTTTACGCAAAAATAACAAAAAGTTAACTTTTCTATGATGGGCAAAATTTTATAGTGGAAAAAAATATTACTTACTAGCAAATGATGACAGTATATAAAACAGGAGTGGCAAATTGGTGAGATTAATTACAACTTTACAAAATACAACTATTTTGTACAGTATTTTTATTTTTAGAATTAAAAAAAAATAAATCCCAGAAATGTTTTTATTTTATCATGTTGCTGCTGTTACTATGCAACTCTTTTTTCTTTCTAAAACCAAATTTATCAAACATAAATCCCACTTAAGACTTAGACAAAAACCTGCAACATAAATTACATTGTGCAAATACATGCATTGAGATTGACTTGCAAAAACTATGTTGAGAAACAAATATCTTCAAAATTAAATAAATTAAACATTTGATCATATTTCAATATTATTATTATTATTATATTGTCTATGCATACATGAAAAACAACGAGAATAATAATATGTCATTCTATTTTAAATTTTCACTCCACTAAATGTTTATAATAGGTACAAATCTAATGTAAATAAATATATTTTTATATGCAGCCCGCAGTATTATGATGTCTTTCCGAAGTGGCCCGCTAGGTCATTTGGATTGGTCACCCCTGGTATAGAAAATGAAATTTTATTCCGAACTCATATTTAGATTATTTATAAAATACATATACACTAAATGCTACTAATAAGAAAAGTTCTTGTCAAACTAGTTTGTACAAAAGTACCATGTAATTTCAAAATAATGTATACTTTATCAATTCATTATACTTTTCTCCACAAATATTTAAAATATGCAAACCAATTGAGTATGTTGGTCTTAACCCTTTAAATGAAGGTTAAGTTAGAATGTGGGTTAATAGTTTCTTTTTTTAGAGGAAAAAGATAGTTGTAAAGGACAGATCCTAGAGCACGGGTGGTGAACTTTTATGGATAAGCGCGTGCCATTTTTCCTAAAAAAGTATTTAATGAGGTAAAGATGTGCCGTCAAATAATTTTGACTTGTAATTATTGGGAAAAATAATAAAACTCTATACTAACAACTCAAAACTCTTTATTTACTACGAAAAACTACATTTTGTACTATATAGTAGTAAATGGTTTAGTTATACGTGTTATTTAAATTAAAGTAACAATAGTGTGACTTCTGTTGTTGCCGATTATAGATGGCAAATAAATTACATTAGGATTGTAAGATGTTAATTTTAGCAGAATGCATGCTGAATTAGAGTCATCTGCCAAATGGTTTCTAAGTGAGTCTTAAATGTTATTCATCTCAGAAAATAATGACTCACAGGCGTAGGTAGATGAAAATATGGTTAAAGCAGCATGGTCCAGTTTCTTCAAACCTTTAAATGTGTCTGGAATCGAATTCCATGATTCCAGTATTTCATTACTAGCATTTTTACTTATATTGCTTGTTAATATTTCTGTTTCAATCAATTACAACT
The DNA here is from genome assembly GCA_019973935.1 of Trichonephila clavipes. Taxonomy (NCBI): domain Eukaryota; kingdom Metazoa; phylum Arthropoda; class Arachnida; order Araneae; family Nephilidae; genus Trichonephila; species Trichonephila clavipes. Next base: position 144,368 of record BMAU01020045.1, on the reverse strand, counting down.
TTCTCCTTTTTTACAACAAATTTTTGAATCCATATTGAACTAGATTGGAAATCAATCACACACAGAGAGTTTGCATTTCAAATTTTCTAATTTCCGACCAATCAAATAGGCACAAGTTCAGTTTATTAAATGTGAAGTCACATCAGGGGACATAAAAAAAGAAGCGTTTCCGATAATTCTTTGAATTAAGAAAATCTCACTAAACACCGTGACCGACTACTCGCATTTGTTTGTAATACTTCAAATGGAATATGTTATTTTGAATTTAAATGCAAACCATTCTGATCAGCGGCGTGCCCAAAATATTGTATCGCGTGCCATTATTGGCACACGTGCCACTGGTTCACCATCCCTGTCCTAGAGTGTTAGCCACCCGTATGTAAAGACCTAATGTGCCACCCTACTGGAGAATTTTTCACATTTTGAGTAATACTTAACCTTGATGTTATAAACTCATCTACCTGTTTTTGAATAAAATGTAAAACATTGATAAAAATTCACATAGACGCAAATTTCCTCTATTTTGTTTTTTTAAATTCTAAGGCTGTAATTAAATTAAAAATTTTAATTTTCCCAAATCCACATTGAATTTAAACACTCCCATGTCTTAGGTAATATTAACTATATAAGATAATTTCATAAAATAACTCTTACAAAATTCATTTTTGAGACGCCTTCGTTAAGCATCGCTCCACAGTATGCTACTGATAAGCAAGTAAGCCTTTTCTATTGCAGTATTGCCATGAAATTTGCATCCAAATAAAGGATGTTTGGAAAGAGCAGACATTAATGGACAATGGTTCAACACCCAGCCCACTAAGGTTCAATTTTTCTTAAACTAAGCAACACTAACAGGATTTATTTTGATTTTTCAATAACTATTTAAAATTTAGCATATTTATTTGACTTATTATAAATCTTATTTTGAGAATTTCATAAAATAATTTGCTTGAGTGATAGAACTGCAAGCACTACACACCTGCTAGGATTGGCCCTGGTTGTACTTGTAGAATACTGCTCTGATTTGTTCTTCAGAAGAAAAAAAAGATGAATTAGTCAGTTATACTATAAGAGTCTTTTTGTTAAAGACCAATTATAGATAAATTAAAAAAACTTAATACTACACAGGCATTTTTATACACTAACTCTTTTTACACAGCACAAACACTAGAAATGGCTTTCCTTTTATTTCAAATGAGAAACTAAAGTTTGACTAAATGCATACTCAGAGAACGCAATTATTAAACTTCATCTCATATATTTATTAATCACAAGAAACACTAAATTCATAATAGTTTTTTTTTTATTTATAAAATAATATGTTAGGCAATCAGTGGTATAATGTACACCCTCACATCGCAGGGGTTGCAAAGACTAACAGATGTTAAATACATATTTAACTAATTGGGGCACCAAAAGCTGACTTTGCAGGGGCTCTAATATTCTCTGTTATGCTACTGAAGGCAGTGGCACACACTGACCTCTCCTATGAGAGAAAAGGGTTACATTCTAAAAAAAATTTGAAGATGAAAGTGCCGAGAAGTAATATCTATGGTAAAAATCAAACATGTGTTGGTCTATGGGAAAATGAACTCATAACCCCTCCTCCCACTTGTGTATGCTGCTGATGTCAGGAAGCTTTATGAGCAATCTTTGAATGCTATAGTAAAAATGTCACACAAGTCAATTTTAATACAATGTATCAAAGTAAAAAAACAAAACAATTTTTACATGTATTAACAAAAAAAAAAAAAAAAATTACTCCAATAAAATTAATCTTAAAACTTTTTAAAATTTTGAAAGGATAAGGAAATTAGTTTTTTAGATCCCAAAGGTATTTAAATATTTAGCTTTTTTTTTTGAGTCTAATCTTAATAACATGGATCTCAAACTGAAATACAGAAAAAGGTCAAAAGTTCTCAGAAATTAACTTCATTCACGAACATTAATTCAAACCAACCATAGTTTCTCATTGTAGGTTTAGAAAAATATCTGTGAAGTAGAATACTGGCTTCAAAAGACATGTAAAGCAAAATATGCATCAGTTTGGATGAATTCATTTATACAAAATTAGGCTGAATTCCTTCAAGAATGAATTATGATATAAAGTACTATTAAAAATACATAAATCTTTTATGGCAGTGGGTTTTGACAATATGTTACATCATATTTAAGAATAAAATAAACTTGAATCATTATTTTCAAAAAGAAATGTCAAGTAACATGCAATCAGTTAAAACATTCACTTTTTAAAAATAAAGCGAAATTTATAGATAAAAAATTTTACAATAAATATTTTATTTATTCTTGCACACACAAGTAATTTAGAGGATTTTTAAGAAGATCCTCACATTACACGAAACAATACCAAAGCTAATCTCTATTTTACAATGAAAATAAACATGAATTTCCAATAGAAATAAAAAATAAGTAATTTAAATAACTTAATCTTAGAGAAATTTAGTCCTTATGTTTGGACAAATTTAGCTGTTTTAATACATAGGATAAAATAGTGATGAAATATTGAAATAAAAAGCTTGTCTTTTCTTTATAAGTCATCTTTTTCATGTTTTTAAAATTAAAGGTATAACAAATAAAACCCCATTATACTCTTTAAAATCCAATTTGTTAATTTATATAACACAAAATGCAATTATTTGAATTTTATTATCTTAAACATGAAATTTGTTTGATTAAATTAGTTAAAACTCTCCTGAGATCTAACTGTAGTATATCATCATTTTTTAAAAAAATTTAATAAACTTTTGTTTTTATACCTTTTTTCAAAGTTTATCTCTTAGTAAAACAAATAAATCATTCTAAAAATTACCTGAATTAAAGTAGAAGGAAATTAAATAGTAATGTAATTTCTAAGCTCTCTCTCATAATGGTAATAAAACTATAATTTACAAAATGCAGTGGAAAAAAAAAATACATCTAATAAAAACATTATCTTCTATGATCGTCGGATGAACGTTTCTTTAATTTCTAAAACTTTCTCATCTAAATTAGGCTTAATATATGTTGAAAAATCGGCATAAACGGAACGTCATAATAATAATACAAATTTTTGTTTATGAAGCGTAATTTAATTTTTAAGAGCTGAGCAAAATAAGTTTTACAAACCAAAAAAGGAAACAAATACTAGAATGAAAAAAGCTGTCGATCTCGAAGAAATGATTCATGATACTGGGATCAGAGTAAGAATCTGTGAATATGTAAATAAATTTAATGTTTGCTATAATATTTCTAATTCGATCAAGGAAGAAAACAAAATCGGAACAAATCAATATAAACAATAATCTATCTATAAACAATGCGATGCGGGGAAAAATATATAAAAACATCTTAATGAAAGAAATACTTACGTACACAGATATTTTAATAAATAGTATTTCAGTCAAGGTCTTCCGTCGTCTGCATCACAATAATGATGTGAATCCTTGTTTTGCTTTTCTTCATCAGTTACATACTGTACCCCCCGGTAACGAAAGATGGAAGTTACCGCAATTTTATCCGAATTGTGTTGCTTTACTGCTGTACAATATTCATGATGTATATATTTTTTTATTTACAAGATTTTCCCCAAACACTGAAAAATAGTGTTAAAAGCCTTGTAACATTTAAAAATGTGTGTATTTTTTTATTACAACCGACAAGATGTGCAAGGGAGCAAATATTTAAGGCCCATGCTAAAACTTAATATTTTTATGTATTTACAGGTACTTAATGTAAAATTTGTGGAACTTAAAGCAAAACTATTATTCAGTTTTATTCAATTTTCTTTGACAACAGTGCTTTAAAGATTTTAAAATCTGTACTGTGAAAGTCACTGGCATAGTTAGTCTTGAGGGGGCCCTGCATTAATATTCATTGGGGCTCTTTTTAGAAAATAAATAAAAGTGTCAAATATTGAGGCCACTGTAGCTTGGGGGCCCCATATGATTGATGTGGTTGATACGGAGGTAGCTGTGCCTCTGGTAAGAGTGACTTAAGACTTGTTCACACCAGAAATAGTAAGAAGCGAGTAGCGAAAACTTCGAAGCACAGAAAAGCTTCTGATCGGCTGAGTTTTCGTCGTTTTTTGCTTACTGTGTTGATGTGAATGGGCCTGTCAGAGTATGATTTATGGCTTAAAATGATTTGAGCGGCAAAGCCCATTTTTTTGTGTAACTAACTTGGAATACAAGTAAGTAAAAGTTTTTGTGCTTTTAATTATTAGATTATTGTGATTTCTGACAGTGCCTCTTCCATTATTTTCAAGACACCACATCGACGGTGACTATCTTCTTATTCCTAATTTTCATCGTCTTTGCATCTAAAAGCTACAAATCTCTTTAACCCATTTTATTCCACTGTCCTATTTAGAGAACAGCTGGAAGAAATCATAGGGAAATCATTATTTGTATGTTACGAATATTTTGACTATCGGAACATGTAGGGATGTATATTATCTTCTATCAGCGTGACTTATGTGTCTCACCCCTTCCTCCTTCCCCTGGAAAGCTTGCTTATTCATCGCATTTATGGGCGCAGTTTGTATCATCTTTTTCGGGTTGCAGAATTCGTTTTCATTTTTTTTTTGGACACTTGGCTGGGCATTTTTTATGTGATAGTACTCTTTCGTTATGATCCCGGTAGTTAATTAGAGCGATATTGTTCTAGGTAAGTCAGTGCTTCTCAAACTTTCAATACTGGCGCCCCCCTTTTCGATCACAATTTTTATCGCGCCCCCCTTATACATTAATAATGCACTTTGACGCTAAAGCTACAATAGGCGATCTCAATTATAAACCCTTCAAATTAGTAATATAAGTATTACATTTTGTATACTACTTTTAAGCAAATAAATAAATAAATAAAATAATAGAATGATTATTATTATGTTATTTTTCCTTTCTCTAATTTTTAAATTGAACATATTGCAAAATGTGGTGGCTGCTTAGAAGACAAAATATAGATATCTGCTAAATATAGAAAAAGAACTCAGAGGGTCAATTTCTGATCATAAGCATTCCTTATAAAAACTTTGCTTTGCAAGACAAGCCCATGGAAGTCGTTAATACTTATTAAACTTGTTCTTATAATTTAGTATTAATTAATTAATTATCAAATACTCTGTGCAGCACTGATACATTAAAAGTATACCGGCTGAAGTGCACGCTCTTTGCACGAGTTCATTTATAAGAAAATAAAATATTATTGATATAATAGCTGAATTTTAAGGGGAGCAAAGCCAAGTGCTCGACAATGTTTACAAAAATGTAAAATGATATTTTAAAAATGATTGCTCAAATTATAATTAGTTTTACGAGAATTGTAATTTTAAGCCTCAAAGAATTAGCATTTATATTTGATGTTAAACAGTAGTGCAAACCGGAATTTTTCAAGGGGTCCGGGTCGAAAGTTCACCAATCTAGTATCAGGATCCTTTTGATTTTGTCGATTTTCGGGAACAAAACACAGTAAAAAACTAATTTTTGAATAAATAATTAACATTAATTAATAAAATTAATCATTAATAACAAATACTTAATTAAATTTTCCGTACTATATACTTAGAATTATAATCAATCGGAAAAAAATCAAGGGCTTTGGGGGGTCCGGACCCCTAGGATCCCCCCTTGTGTGCGCCACTGATGTTAAATAATGAACAATAATATAAAATTCCGATGAAGAATAATTGTATTATTTTTAATATTTAAAGCGAAAAGACTTCAACATGTCTTAACCCGGGAGCAGGCGCGCACTCGATACGGTCGAGCGGGGTTATTGAGTCACCCTAATCTTTTTTTTATAATTATTTTATTGTACGCGATACAAATCGTGATTCTAGTGAATAATTTAATTAAGAAAAAGTTTACTTACCCCTATTTTCAAGGACTTTTCAATTTTTCTTTGGTAACAAACAGTTTTGCCAGAATTAACACACGATTTCGTAATCTGTGTGTCCCGCGTGAACACTTCCGGGTAAAAAGTATATTCATTATGATAATATGTATGTTATTGCTAAAAAAATTTTGTGAAACGTTTTTCGTTATGCTTTATATGTTGAGAATACTTATAAAAATATATCTTGGTCAAGTAATCCTTCATAGTGTGTGTGTAGTGTGTGCTCTCCATGGTTTTCCAAGTATCATAAAACTCTTTTGCATGGAAAAAAGCGCCACAGAGAAATACATTACTTACAACTTCCCTAAATGAGAAACAAACACATTAGAGAGGGGTCATAACTAACTGTACCAATAACTTAGAAGGTCAAACAGATTACAGCTATAATGTGCAGTATTTCAAAAATAATGACAGTGATGAATTTTTTATGTTCCTAAATTTTTTCGATTCTGGGTCTGGGATCTGTTTTTTCTCTGAAAGAGTAGTATGTTAGGTTATAAAAAAGAAAGCGTAATAAAAAAAATCTCTCATCATGGGATTACAGCAAATCAAATAAAAGTTATTTTATTTGGTTATAGGATGAAAGATAGCTAATTAGGTATTGAAGAAGTTTTTATTTTTGATGATTTAATATCGCGCGCCTATAAATTATATCAGAGTAAAAGTGATTTTTTATTATGTCTGAAAGTATTTTGCTTTAATTCATTCCAGTAAACTAATTATTTTTTAAATCTTTTATTTTCGATATGCTCGTGCCCCCTCGTAAGGTTATCACGCCCCCAAGGGGGGAGCGCCCCACAGTTTGAGAAACACTGTGGTAAGTTTTTTTTAGCAAATTATTTTTAACTGTCCTCTAAATAGGTCAGTGGGACGACCCGCATGCAATTGACGCACTCTTTCTTTCTTTATAACGAAGAGTAAGAAAATAAATAATTTCTCTTCCAGTGTTTCACCCCTGCTTAGTTATGTCAATGTAAAGGTTTCTGAAGTTGGAGGAAGCATTATAATTATTAAATAGTATAAAATCAGATGATAGCTATATAGCGATGTTGAAACTGTGCTGTGTTACCACCAGATGCCAGTGAACTAACTGACGAAGATGGAGGGCATGAGAATTAAGTTAATGCTGGTGAAATTAATGTAAGCGATGTTCCGGGGTGTTCGGAGGTTAGAATTGAAGATAGGTTTCAGCCTGAATCATCCACAAGCTCTAGTTGTTCGATAAAGAGCAGAAAAAAAGCTAAAAGACATCAGTCGTTTTGAATAAAACAATAAGTCACCACATTGTACAAAATGGGAAACATAGGATGAATCAACTGCAAGTGACTTGCTCAAGTAGATGGAAACTGCATTGAAAGATAAAACTCCAACAGAGCTTTTTGAGCAGTTTTATTTGGGTGAAGTTTAAGATCTCATTGTAAAAGAAACTATGCGATATGCAGCAGATGTTAAAAAACGAACACGATTTCTTGATCACTAAAATCGAAATAGGTATTTTATAGGAATTTTGCTTATCACTGATTATCATTCACATATCTGTGAACGTAATTACTGGTCAGATGCTGAAGACCTTGACATTACCCTGGTGAAAAATGACAGGTCACGAAATCGTTTCCAAAAGTTAAAATCTTATTTACACTTTGTGGATAGTGAAACAGTAAGTCAGCATGCCCAGGATCGATCCTGCAAAATAAAAACTTTGTTTTCTATACTTAATAGTCATTTCATGAAATTTGGAGGCGAGTATGGGGAGGACACAAAGATAAATTTATCGTTAAGATGCCGAATTTGATTAATTCTTACAGCAAATGTATGGGCGGTGTGGATCACCACGACTGGTTGGATGGACTTTATCCTATTAAAATTCATAGGAAGAAAATAGTACTGGTCACCAATGGCGCACACAGGAATTTTTCAAGGGGAGGGGGAGAGATCCGGGATCGAAAGTTCACCATTCTTGTATAATGCTCCTTTTGATTTTGTCGATTTTCGGGAACAAAACACAGCAAAAAACTAATTTTTGAATAAATAATTAGCATTAATTAATAAAATTAATCATTAATAACAAGTAATTAATTAATTTTTACGTACAATTTACTTAGAATTATAATCAATCGGGAAAAATCAAGGGCTTGGGGGGGTCTGCCCCCCCTTGTGTGCGCCACTGCTGGTCACATTTTATACGTTCACTAGATATGTCTATAATAAATGCCTGGATAATTGTTAGAACTCTTAACAAATATGGAGCCCTAAACTTGAAAGAGTTCTGAAGAGCTGTAACAACAGTCTATAGTAAAAAAAACTGTGATAAGAACGAGAGGTAGACCTAGGATCTCGACTGTACTTTCTTATGCAAAAGACATCCGTAAAGATAGTATTGGTCATTTTTTATTAAAGCAAGAAAAAGAACGTCGTTGTCAAAGAGAGGGCTGCAAGGGAAAACCAAAAACATTGTCGCAAATGTGACAAAACGCTTTGTCAGGTTTGATTTGGACCTTACCACCAAAATTAGAGTGAAATTTAACTCAAAAATGAAATATTTTGTAAACAAGAAAGTATTATTCAAATAAAGTAAAATTTTATACTCGGAAATGGCTTTTCATCATTGAAGAGAACACTAAAACATGCAAGAGCAAATTTTATTCCCTTTATCCCAGTGTCCTATTTAGAGGATGAGTCAGATTTCTTTTGTAAAATACACAAGTTTTCAAATTTTGTTACATTTAGTTTGTTTAGGTTTAACTTTAAAAAATGTAATTCTACTCAAATTCGAGCAAAAAAAAAAAAAAAAAAAAAAAATTGGGATAAAATTGGCTAAGTTACTTTCTCTCCCAACAAACTATAACAGCCCGGCAATGTACGAGGCTGGTTGCAGGACGAACCTCCCCCTCGATCAGTTTTTCTGCCTGACAGCAGTCACTTATTCTGTTTGGTTTCTTTGGTTTTTATTTTTCATTAGTTTTTTTTTTTTTGTTCTTTCTCGCATGACACTTCATTTTCTTTTGCGTTTGAAATACCATTCGAAAATTTAAAAGTCCTGTCTATTTGGTTTCAGACTATTTTAACGTTAACACAAACATATCTCTCATGTATGTAATCATACCAGATTTTGTGAGCTTTGCAAATCTAAGTTTAGTTTATAACTTCATAAATATGTATTTGTACGTTTTTAAAAAGATATTTAATGATCAGCCTAGTTCGAGATATCAATAAAAGGAAAGAAAACAGTAAGGAAAAACAAGGGCAGTCAAACTTTAGAGAATTAATCTTTTTTGCTAAAACTGTGAAAAGTAACTTGGAAGCAATCTGAAACTTATAAGTGAAACAAAAAACAGAGTTGCTTGGCATAATAATTTTTCAATTCCTTCAAAATCATTCCGATTTTTTTTTAAAAAAATACAATCAAAGATTTTAGCTTCAATCTTATATCAGCACAATTCCTCGAAGTTATGAAATAACGTTGTCCGATGCAACACTAAATAAAGAAAATCAAACTCAAGATTTGACTACAATTCAGTCTTGGGATAAAATCAATCGACTTAAAAATATATAACGAAGAAAACATTGTGTAACTTTAATTCCCAAAGACGTATTTGAAGTCTGAAGAAGGATTTACTAAATCTGATGATAATGTTAAAAACAATAACACTGCTGAATAATTATGGGCTGAATGATTCGGCCGTACCCCTTAGGCTGTCTTCGGTCAATGTTAAAGATTTGGACCAGAATTTAGAACATTTTTTTCAGATATAAAAGTAATGAAAAATTAATGATATTCTCTGGCTTCACTATCCCTTAGAGAGTAGCATTTTTTTTATCATACATCTCATTTTTAACAGAGTTGACCCATTTTTCTTGTATGAAATGTGTTTCGCGTTTTTTTCCCTTATACCGTAATTTTAAATGAGCTATTCCCGCACGTATTCAAAAGAAAAAAAAAAAAAGAAGATTCATTGAATATTTTGAAATTTTTAAAAACACTATTGTTAACAGGTGTATAAATTATACTGTCCCAAATTTCCATGAAATTTGAGGCATTTTTCTGTCTGAAAATATGCTTCGCGTTTAGTTCAGACTCTCTTACTTTTGCCGAAAATAGCCTTAACGTAGTGCGTTACATAGCACAAACAATACATTCTCAGCATTAGAAGTTTTGCTAAAAAGAACTAAGCTGTAATTTTTTACATGTAATAAAGGGAACGTGGTGAAGTATATAAAAAAATGCGGTCTAATATATGTTAGCTACAAGGCTAGCCGAAGAACTACAAAAGGCAAATGACGAAGCATAGGGGAACTGCACCGCAGCATTCAGTGCCGTATTTACCGTTAACCAGCAGTTAAAAGGAAAAAACGGTTTTTCACCACAAGTTCGTTTCACCATCGCAAGTTGAGTTACAAAAGTCCGACGGACTCAAAGCTCGGTTAGATTTAACCGGCACAATAATCTTAGTCATGGGGTCTATTTTGGCCAATGAGGTTGCGTGAGTGACTGAATATTAACGTCGCAATGTTCACCTACACGAGGGCTTTTGGTGACGGACCTCGTAATTTTGAACCAAGGTCAAGTAACAAGAACGACATCAGCTGGCACCCCCTCTCCTAACTACCACACCATCGGGAGGATGTTGGTGTAGTGTGGTAGTTAAGAGACTACACGGTGAGTCTCAGTACTGGACTCTCCGACACGGCGGATTTTAGATGTACTGGGCTAGAACTCGTGACATGCCAGCCACGATCCGATACTTTGACCACTTGGGTACAGCGGCCACCCAATGAGGTTGCAAACTCGCAGTTGAGAAACCGGAGTTAGAATTGTGGTGAAATGAAGTTTTGACCAAAGGTTTGCTTAACCTTGACTTCGTTTACTTAACCCCAGGTTTTATAGCTGGGTGCAGTTAGCGGCGAATAAGGTGGTTAGACGCCTTAAGGCAGTTTATGCGACAGCGTTTATATAATTTATAATGATTTTGAATGTATTACGGTGTTTGGCCGTATATATAAATACTATAGTTATTAGATCTTTTGCTTATTTTAAGTGCTTTTTTAATGCATTGGATTTTTCCCAAATTTTCGGAACTTATTGACGGATTAAAACAAAAGCAGCATGTATGAGAATTTATTGTCGCGCATGTGCGACAACTGACAGCCATTTGAAAACATTTTTTTAATTTAACCCTCTCGCTGCTCCTCCCGAAGTTTTCACGGGCAACCGTACGCGTGACACACGTAGCACTACGCCGCGGGAGGGTTAAGGTGTGTTGGAAAGCTAAAATAATATTTGACAATTTGAGATTTTTACATTTTCAAATTGTACAGATTTTAACCTTTCTAAAAATACCTTACTTTAACCTCTAGGGTAATTAGAAGCTCTTAAACCTATTTTTAAATAATCGCGGAACCTGGGCCACGCCTATTTGAATGGCGAAAAATGTAAACAAAGTACTTTGTTTTTGCTTAAAAGTTGAACGTCTGAGATAAACCAAAACATGCATCGTTTATTGTAAATTTAGCCTTTTGTTTTTCTTTATTTCCTAGCCGATTAGAAGTCTCATTAAAATCAAAATGTCCCAAAATGTAAATTTTGATGTTCGATGTACCTTTTCTGGGAAACTACTGTTCATAGGTATGTAATTTTTTTATGATATATTTATAATGATGGCAAATAAATACTAAAATTAGCTTTTTGTAGAAAGTTTAAAAATTTTTTACAAATTTTTTTATTTGAAAAATGGGTCAAAATTCGCAATGTTTGATAAATTATTAAAACAAAATTAGCTGAAAGCTCATTTTAGTATAATGAGAAAGGTGTACTTTAATTGTATGAAAAATTTCAAGCATGTATATATATCAGGTTTTGAGAAAAGGTTCAAAAACAGCCAACTTAACATTGTCAGTATAGAGAGAGAGAGGGTTTCCGACTCCTCTTAAAGGTATCTTTCAGTCAGCGAAATAGGTCGAAATTATAATGCGTAAGTACCAAAAATGCATTTTGAACAAAAATCAGTAATTTTACACAAAGTGAAAAAAGAATTTTATCTTCAATGTATGCCAGAACTGTAATATGATTTATATTTTCCTTAACCATACGAGAGTTTTCGAATCTATTTTGCAATTATTCTATTCTATATTGACACGAATTTCCTATTCATGAAACGCAGAAAAGTGAATGTACATCAACGGCATACAAAAATTTAAGTATTTCAAAAGGTGAAAAAGAAAATGTAGTGTAAAAATGATTGATGAATAAAGTCATTCTATTTAGAATATTTATTTAAAAAATAAAAGCAATGCACGTGAATATGAACACGGTCCAACATACAACTAACATTCGTCAACAACTACATAGCAGACGCATCCATCTCAGCAAGGAATTGGGATTTAAAGGCATGAAAGCGTCCACAAGTACTTCAACATAAAGGGAAAATGTTAAAATTCCTATGAGAAAGAATCCAAAATTCACGTAGACCATATAATGGACGAATGTCAAACATAAGACATACTTTGCAAAAGATGCCATTAAAATTATCCCTGAAACAAACAAAAAGCATAATTGTAAAAGCTTTAAAGTATTAAGTTTCATCATACAGAAAAGTTAAAACTCCAAATTATTCACTTTTCCCTTTTCAGGCCACAAATATAAAAATGTCGCTAGTTTTCATTACTGTCTAACGCATTGGCATACACATGCCTCCATCCTGTAGACCAGAGGTTCCCAAACTTCTTTGCCTCATAGACCCTTTGCCAGGTTTTTCGGTTTGGGGTAGACCCCTTCTTATACCTAATATTAAACTTTCGCAAATTTATCAACTTGAATGTGTTTTTGAAAGCTGGTTTAGTGCTACTTTAAAAGATTTAAATTTCTAACTGTAGTGAAGTATAGTGATTAAAACTTAAGATGCCACACGTTAATTAAATTAAAATTTAACTAATGCATAAAATATCCGTGCAAAGAATCAAATGCTTCTAGTGGGAGGGATGAATCTGGGGATTCCATAACAAATTTTCAACGTTTGGTATCAGACTTGTCAGGTTTAATCCTAAATATCTCCTCGGTTAATAGTGTCTAGTCTTTTTTTAAATTCCTACTATTAACTCACTATATATATATATTTATTTGTTTATTTATCTTGGTGGAATTTTCAATCTTCAATAAAATACATTTTAAAGCGCTCAATTGAGCTGAGATTTCATTGAACTGAGACGTCATTTTGGATAACAATACAATAATTTAATTATAATTAATAAAAACTAATAGATTAAAACTAATTATTTAAAGAATTACAAATATAGCCACTCTGGCGACTTGGGTCAAAACTTGAAAAGGTTTTTTCTCACGTTTTAAAGCATTCAATTGAACTGAAATTTTATGTACACGATTGTTTTAGATGACAATACGATACTTTAATGATAATTAATAAAAATTAATTACCACTTAACGTTGTGATTCTGTCATATGTATATACATCTTTATAGTAATTGCAACTATTTAATAAAAAGTAGCTAAAATAAATTTTTCTTTGTTGATCCAAGTAGGAATTGACTTTTTTTTTAATATTATTTGTTCAGTCCAATATTCTTTTTTTTAAATTTTAGATATTGGCAAACGCGTTGAAATCCTTCTCAATCGGAAAAGCACAATTACAAAAGCCTTCTCAAGATATTCCATTATTTGGAATAAATAACATGTATATCTTTTTAAAGCCAAAATTGCAGACATCCGCTTCTAAACTTTACTGTAAGATCTTCATTATATATATATATAATATATATAGTACCAAATTCATGAAATCCGATTTTTTCAATGTGACCATATGGATTCATTACTTACTGTGATATTGTCAAAGCATTATCAAATCTATTTTCAAAACCTAAGAAACGGACACTTACGCTCGTATTCACCGCTAACCTGACCCAGCGATGAAACCTGGAGTTAAGTAACCGGCAGTCAACCCCAGGTTAGAACTCCAATTCACAGCTCTTTTTCGACCTCCAGTTACTTGACTCTGAGTTTCTTAACTTGGATTTACTGGTCGATTCCCTTTGGTCGGAATAAACCCCGTGACTTCCTGCTGTAGCTACAATTTCTATCTTCGCCTCGTACCAGCTTGTTCTCAACCTCGTGTATCGCTATCTGTTTAAAATGAATGTCAACAGAATTTATTTTACGCAGTACGAAAAAGAGTTGGTGTTGGCTTTGATGAAGCCGCACTTACATACAATAGAATTTTCTGGTTTCCAGTTTTTCTAAAAAATCTAATTGAGTAACAGTGGAAACTTTCTGAATGGTATTCATCGTAAACTAAAAATCTATCAAAACTCAAACTACTTCAAAACTTGCACGAAAACGTGAACACTCTAAAAATCGCTTACTGCGCATGTGCGGTTAAAACTAACCCAGCTGTGACCCTGGGTAAGCATTTTTAAACTTGAACCGGAGTTAACTTGCGATGGTGAATAACGTTTTCGGCGAAACCCCAGTTTCCTTCCTCTAACCGGCGGTCAGGTTAGCGGTGAATATGGGCGTTAAAGGTTGAAAGTAGTAGCTGAAATCTTCCAGGCAGGTTGTCTGTGACAATTGAGAAATTGGGAAAATTCGAGACGTTCAATATTATACTGATTTAGCTTAAATCTGGCAAGAAACGCTGAAATGAGGTCCTTGTTTTAATAAAATTTATGCCGAGACCTTCTAACTGCAAATTAACTTCATTAAACTTAGTAAGTAAATCTATCAAATAAGCAAGTTTAGTTTCCCACTTGATTAAATTTCCTTTTAATATTAGTCACAATCTAGTTAATGAAAGCCGCTATCGTAGACTCCGATTTACACCTCATTATTTTCTTGCTAACGGGGACCCTTGGAGGTCATCATAGACTCCTGGGGATCCATATAGACCACTTTGGGAATCGCTGCTGTAGAGCAAAGGATTTTTTATTTTTGATATTAAGATTACGCCTTGTAATGACTTCACCGGTGTGTTTATGTTACTGATTTTTATATTGAAATTCAAATCACTCACTGGCGTGTTATTGATTTTGAAATGCATGTTTTTTGAAATAGATGGGAAGATTGGCGAGAGAGTATTAAATATCACTGGTCCTCAATCCCTGGTCCGTGGATCAAATAGTACCGGACCCCATTTAATTATTTCCGTTTTATTTATTGTGGTGTATTTCTCTCTGGTTTGTGCAACTAGGAAATTGATTCATATTCTACATTAAATCAGGTGCTAGTTTGTTATCACGGGGCAAGGCGCCAAGCACTGCTTGACGCGATAAAGGAATCACGCCAAGCAGCGCTTGTTGTCACTGGAATGGAATTCAAGATGGCGGACTAGTGGTATCAAATCGTCTGGATTGATTGATTGAATATTATCGTCGCACTATTCAGCTACACGAGGGCTTTTGGCGACGGACCACGTAATTTTGAAACATGGTCAAGTGACGTGGACGACACCTGAGCTGGCACTCCCTTCTTCTAACTACCACACCACACCAACGGGAGAACGTTTCAGCTCTCGACAGATTTAACGTGCATCGCTGCCCCACACGGCGGGTCTTAAGTGGTACTGGGATCGAACTCGTGACAAAGCAAGCCACGATCCGATAACCATACCACTCGGCTACCGCGGCCTCAAATCGTCTGGAAGATAATTTAAAGAAAGAAAACTGTTTTTAAGTATATTTCAAAAGAACATAGGAAGAGATTGAAAATTACCTAGATCTATTAATAAATAATGTGTGTGAATAACAATATAGTATAATAAAAAGTTACATGTACTAATGATATTATGCAGTATATACAGTGGGCCACAAAAGTGTTCATACACTTGCAATTACTATTAAATTATAATATGATTTAATGATAATTATATATAATATTCTTATATATAATTAACTTTAAATTATATTAGGATTTTTGCATACAGTGGGCCACAAAAGTGTTCGTACACTTGCAATTTTTTATAAAATTTAATGTTTTCGACTAATAAAAATTTATATTGTAATTGTAAGTTTTTTTTATGATATCTGCATCTTATTTTTAATGGAATGACATAATTTTTTAAAAACAATATAACTATTTTTTTAAAATTAATTATCAAAAAGCTACTAAAATTACGCCACAAAAGTCTTCGTACACTTAACAAAAATCTCAACTTGGCTTTAAATATTGTATTTCTTTCTTAATTTAGTGCTTAGTAGGATATCTTTTAGTATCCACTACTTTTAATCAGTTTTTTTGTAATTTCTGCATCTATTTCCCTCCATTCTTTTGTGATTGTTTTTAATTCGCATTCAGTGTTTATCTGTCACGTCTTTTTTTTACATCAGAATCTCATCAGATATGTTCTACTAGGCTGAATAAATTGATTGAGGAGGTGTTTTCATAATTTTGGGACAGTTATAGAGACACCAGTGGCGTACAATGAGAGCAGTGCACTTGGCGTCATTACCCTGTTAAAAAATTAAGTAGTCTCCAATATCCAAATTTCGGGCGGATAATTTAAAACTTCTCTTTAAAATAATTAAATAGACCTCATGATTCATAATACCATGAAAAAATACCAAATTACCTAATTCTGAGGACAATTTACACCCTCACGCAAAACACCTTCACTTTCATGCTGAAGCATGGAAGTGAAGGAGTTCTTGTCCCACATAAATTCATGGGATTAAACTCCTTATTTTTTACTTACAAGCTATTATAGGCTCATCGGAACTAAAAATGTTGAATTGTCTGCCATTCAAATCAATTTGCTGTCAATTTTGAATTTTCTGAAACTTAATTCCTAGAATCTATAGTAGGGTCAATAAAACATGGAAGTAGAAGTGTTTTTGCGTGGGGGTGTAAATTGGCCACAGAATTAGGTAATTTGGTATTTTTTGTTGATATTGTGAATCATGAGCTCTATTTAAATATTTTAAAGAGAAATTTTAAATTGTCAGCCCAAAATTTGAATATTGGAAACGACTTCATTTTTTAACAGGATAATAATGCCAAAGCGCACTGCTCTCAATGTACGCCACTGGTGTCTCTATAACTGTCCTCAACTTATGAAAACACCTCCTCAATCACTTTATTTAGCCCAGTAGAACATATTTGGTGAGATTTGATGTAAAAAAAAGAAAACACGACGTATAAACGCATAATGTGAAGTAAAAACAATAATCACGGAAGAATGGTGCAAAATCGATGCAGAAATTACAAAAAACTGATTAAATCTATACCAAGACGCTTAAAAATTGTTGTGGACACTAAAAGATATCCTACTAACTACTAAATTAAGGAAGAAATACAATATTTAAAGCTAAGTTGAGATTTTTGTTAAGTGTACGAAGACTTTTGTGGCGTAATTTTTTAGTAGCTTTTTGATAATTAATTTTTTAAAAAAATAGTTATACTTTTTTTAGAAAATTAATTATGTCATTCCATTAAGAACAAGTTGCAGATCATAAAAAAAATTACAATTACATTATGTTAATTTTTATTAGTCGAAAACATTAAATTTTATAAGAAATTCGAAGTGTACGAACACTTTTGTGGCCCACTGTATGTAAAAATCATAATATAATTTAAAGTTAATTATATATAATATTCTTATAATATGGTTTAATGATAATTATATATAATTTAATAGTAATTGTAAAAAATAATCATCGTATTGTAATATATTATTATATGTATAGATACATAATACTCTCATATAACGCAATAATTATAAATGAATAACAAATAGAAATAAAGATCATAATATTTATAACTACAATTAAAAACAATTATAAATAACGAATATTACATGAGTACATACAATAATTGTATTCCTATGTTATATTATTAATAAAATAATTTCATTAATTTTAATATATAATGTATATCCATTAAAAAGAACTGAAAACTTGTAATATTCCCAAAGCTGCAAAAACAAAGGTAACCATATTGCCGTGTTATCACCCATCTTGGCGAACCTACACAACTTGGTGCGTGCCCAGTGATATCAAACTAGTTCCTTAAATCACTTTATTTTCCTTTTTCAATTCCTACTATTAGCTGACACTATATTTATCTTGTTGGAATCTTCAATCGTTAATAAAATACGTTTTAAAGCGCTCAACTGAGCTGAAATTTTACATACATGATTATTTTCGATGACAATACAATAACTTAATTATAATTAATAAGAATTAATTGATTAAAACTAACTGTTTAAAGAATTACAAATACAGCCCCATTGGTATCATTTGTGGCGACTTAGTGACCATTTTGGCGAATTGTGTCAAAACTTGAAAAGGTTTTTCCCCCCTCACGTTTTAAGGCCATCTGCGGCTAATGTTGAAGAATAGGGGCCGAATTCTGAATATTTTTCGGATATAAAAGTACTCAAACATTAATATTATATTCTGGCTACACTGTCCTGTTGAGAATTACTTATTTCATCACTAATTTTTATCCGAGTTGACACATTTTTCTTTTATAAAATGCCTTTGGCAATTTGTTTCCTATTCCGTAATGCTAAATAAGCTATCCCTTCACATATTAAAAGGAAAACTAATTTTTTATGAAATATTTTGAAATTTTAAAAGCACCATATTATAAGCAAATGCATGAGTTGCAATGTCACAAATTTTTATAAAAATTGAGGCATTTTTTTCTGTCCGAAAATGTGCTCATCGTCAAGTTCACGTTCTCGAATATATGGCGAGAACAGCCTTAAAACATTCAGCTGAACTGAAATTTTATATTCACGATTGTTTTGGATGACAATATGATACTTTAATGATAATTAATAAAAATTAACTACCACTTAAAGTTGTGATTCTGTCATATGTATATACATATTTATATTAATTGTAATTATTTAATAAAAAGTAGTTAAAATAAAATGTCTTTGTTGATCTAAGCGGGAATTGGCTTAATTTTTTTTATTACTTGTTTTGGTGTAATTGTAGTTTTTTTAAGAAAGCATTTTTACATACAATTAGATTAAAGTTATTAAACAAAGACAATCTGAAATATAAACAATCAACGTTTCTTCTGAGCGGGCCGTGGTTAAATTATCAAACGGGGACCGGTAAGTGGGGATAAAAAGGATGGGGAACATTACTATATATCAGAAGTTTAAATCTTCAGCGTAATATTTCAAACTAAGCACATTATTGGAAAGTGATAAAGTAACATGCGTCAAAGCTATTCAAAGTATTAACAAGATAACCGCTTTAAAAAAGGTCAGAATTTAAGATCCCTTAATGGTACCTCATACAGTACAAGGGTGTTGCTAGGATACCGCGTCTACTTGCAAGCCCCTGGTCAAAGCTACATATGCCGCTGTACTAGCCACCCTATACAAAATGGGAGCAAGGTACCGTGAATGTTTTAAATAATATGAGTACTATATATTTAATCTTTCGAATGTAATAAATTACAATAAATGGGATTATTTAAATGTATTAACCTGTAGATTTTTTTTTTTATAAATATACCTTTTGAATGTTCAAAATCAAATAGAAATTTATATTACATTTACTGCGATCTTTAAGTTGATATTCATACGCAATTAAATATTAATGATACGAGTAATTTTTATTCAAATACGTATTTAGTTTCACAAATTCCTTTATGCACTGAAACACATTCATGAATTCGTTTATTTAATAGTTTCAATGATTATGCATTCCGTGTTCTTTAAAGTGCCAAATTACAAGTTGGGATTGAGATAAACTCATTTAACAATGTGAACAAAGTTTGACAAGTTATAAATTTTATTAAACTAGATGTTATATATCTTGTACATAAAAGTCGTGTATTTTGAGACTTATACAAATCCACATCGTTGATCGCGCGTTTCAAGATTTTAAATGGAAATTTGTTGATGCTTCAAAAATAAGCCTTAAGTATATTTAAGCTAGCTTCCTCAAAATTGATGTAAAGATGTGCGAAATCACACTGTCACCTACGTGGTGCTCAAAACTGTGGCCAAACGGCAGACGTGATCTACATAGTCTCCCTTGCCAGGAAGAATTTCGTGGGCCTCGATCTGATATTGTTGAGCGGGTGGGATAAGTAACTAGGGATTGCAATACGGGTATATAGGGAAACTGAATACCGGTATTTTGAGCCATTCGTACAATTTTGTAATACCGGTATTCACAAGCTTAAACACCGGTTTTTCGGTATTTACTAGAAATGTTTTAAATTGTCTCCTCTATATGTTCAGGAATCGCCAACTTAACAAAATAGTTTACGTTTTTGTTCTTGTGTCTCCCTAAAGGGTGAAATTAATTAGACTGAATATAAAGTCGCATCGTCCAATCAAGAAGCGATAAAATACGTGCATCATCCAAGGAGGCGTGCCAAAACTATCCTATTATAGCTCAGAGCGATACTGCACACGCGCAGGATTTGTAGACCGATATTCGTATTTGTGAAAACAAGGTTGTAGTTGTGAAGAAAGTGCGTAATATTTTGAAATTTTTAAACTGGTGACTTCGTTATTCACATTGTACTTGCATATCATACTTTCCCATTTTAAAAATGAAAATAAAAAAAGAAAAAAAAAAGACTAACCAATTCAAATTTGATCAAAAGTTTATAGTAAATTTTCTTAAAATTTTTTACCCTCAAACCTATCTACACTCAAAAGAATTCGGTACAGTTATCAAAGATGGTGACATTAATGTCGATAGTGAAGATGAATTATCTCTTGAACAAAAATTAGAATGAGAGATAACTAAAAAAATTTCCACAAAAAAATGCAACACAGGAATTAGCTGTACCCAAAAAACCATCCGAAGAGAAATCGATTTATTTGAAAAGACGTGGTAGATACTTAGCAATGCGTGATATACTTTTTCTAACAGTACAACCAACTAACGTAGATGCCGAAAGAGCGTTTTCGACAACAGGTAATTTTAGCACAAAATTACGTTCCAGGCTTTATGACAGTACAATTGATGCATTGTTTTTAAGATCACATTTCAAAAATTTATAATAGTACTGAAAATTGAATGGTGATATTTACACTTTTTGTGTGATTTAAATGAATAAGATGTTCCCTAACTTTTTTGTGATTCAAATTTACGTTGATAATATAATTACAAATTATTTTTTGGTTATTAATCGAATAAAACATTCTAGAGCTAACAATAAAGTTTTGAAAGAAATGCCGTTTATGTTTTTATAAAAATAAATAGATGGCGCTTTCTTGACAATCCCTAGTATGACATTTTTCCGTCATAACTAGTTTTTGTCCAATTACATTCAAAAACGAAGACGATTCCTCGGAAGGAAAAAACAGTTTATAGTCGCTGGCACCATTTCCAATTTTCTCTTGACTAGAGCTATTACGTCATTTGAAAGTTTTCATCACACATGTTGATTGATTGATTGAATATTAACGTCGCACTGTTCAGCTTACACGAGAAAACTTTTAGAGCGACGGACCATAAAGTTTTGAAAGAAATGCCGTTTATGTTTTATAAAATGGACGACACCTTTCTTGAGCTGGCACCCCGTTTTCCTAACTACCACACATTCACCAACGGGAAGACGTTTCAGCTCGGAAGAAAAACGTGCATCGCTGCCCTACCATTTCCAATTCTTTAGTGGTACAGGTCATTTGAACCATCACACATGTTGAAGCGAAAGCGTTAAGTTACACTGCAAACTTCAAGTTAAAAGTTAGAGAAGGCTACCGAAGTCGGAAATCGGGAAGATGCAAGGTTTTTCAACGTTGACGAATTGAATATTCGTTTGTGGAGAAAAAACAAGACCAACTGGCCAGAATTAGAGGAAGAAATAAATGGATTTTAAAGAAAGAGACAATGGGAAAGCAGTCTCGATCTTCATTTTTTGCTGTTAACTTGCAAAATTAAAAAAAAAAAACGATTTTTTCCGCGTGGAATGTTTGTTTAACAACTCAAAACATAGATGGCAGTAGCAAAGAATTTTTTTTTGTTTTACTGAGATTATCGTAAAAAATATTATACATATTTAAAAAACCTTTCATAGTAAATTTTTTTTTCTCTCTCTCTACAATTTCTTACTTCTATTTTTAATTATATTGTGTATTTTTTCTTAAATGACACTCTTTATCTGCAGTTTATATTTTGGATTATTCGCCGCGTTGCGGATTATACAATGTTTTTTTTTTTATTTTTTACTCGAAAGAAAGGCTTTGCGGATAATACGCCGCTGCGGATTATATACAGGGAAATACGGTACCCAAAGAATGGAAGTTTAAATGATTTTTCCAAATACATACGGCTTTTTTAACAATGTACTACAGTTGAATATAAAGAAAGATTGGTGTGAACGTCTGCGAGTTTTGCGCCGTAAAATAAAATGAAATTCAGCATAACCATACCTTAGGCATTAGTACTCACCTGCAATTCCTATTAAAATGAACAATAAAAAGAAAATCACTGCAGCTGATTTGAACATCCATTCAGAATCATCGATTCTATCCAATCTTCGTTGTGAGATTACGAGGGGTGCCATACGGGATAGTGAGCACATGAATCCATTTACACCCATTAGTAGCACCAAGAGAAACAACTCAAAATGGGGAACGCATTCGTTTATATATAGCAATGCTAAAAGAAAGGAGCATGATAAATTACAAATCCTGTTCTGAAATCTACTACTCCAGATTCTCGTAGTTTGATTAAACGTTGATCTAACGTTACACAGCGAACTGTTGATAATGAGGTTACTAAACTATGTGGTTTGTGATACGACGTCGCTTCAGAAGAATCAAGATTATTGGTGACTGATCGTTCAATCTTGACTTTCTGTCTGGTAACGAAAAAATACCAAAGCGTGTCCTCTACTGACATCTACATTTATGGTAATAACCATGATACTGTATACTGTATTTAAGATGTAGCAACCAGTTACATCTTGCAGCCTTCGGTCCGAACTGGAAACTAGTTAGAAAAAATTGTAAAGCCGTATGATTTTATTTAACTTGCTTCAAGTTTTAGGAAAATAAATATTTGCCAAATTAAACACGATTACATCTACTAGTAGGATTCAAAAGTTCCCGAGCAGAGCGACTATAATAACATTTCTGTGTTATTGCATTCTTTCCCTTGTCAAAAAAAGTTTGTTCCAAATCACGTGGTCGGCGGGTTGCCATGGTGTTGCATTTTGTAGGTGGGTGTATTTAGTCGTCGGCGATAGAAATAAACTGTTAAGTAGATAATGGGTATTAATTTTTGGGTTCGTTTGGGAAAAAGTGCTACGGAGACTTCCGAAATTTTGAAGCAGGTATACAGCTGTGATACACTATGGCGAACGTAAGCTTTTGAATGGCATCAATGTTTCAGAGAAGGCAGAGAAAGTGTCGAAGAATGCCAATGCTCTGGACGTCCGCAAACTTTTCGCACCACTGAAAACATCGAAAAAGTTTTTGCAGCTGAACGTAAGAACAGGCTTCAAACAAAAGCAGAATCAGTTGGAATACCCTCGGCCACATGTCAATGAATACTGACTAAGGATCTTAACAAGCAGAGGGTGTGAAAACATATCGTTCCCCGCGTGTTAAACCAAGACCAATCTGCAGATGAAGCTAAAAGTGCATCGCTCAGGTTGAATTATAGGACATGGCTAAAAATTGGTTCCTGAAATGTTTCGATGATTTTTACAAGCCATGTCAAAAGTGTTTTGTTACCCAAAGGTCTTATTTCGAAAAGGAGAAAGTGTTTCAGCAGCTTAACAGTTAATATTTTTTTTAAGTTATAGACTCAGTCTTGGAACTTTTGAATCTTACTACGTAATTTAATTCTTGCCTGGTATCATGTTTTGCTTAAAGTCAGGTGCGTTAAATAAATTATAATATTTATAACTTGAAACATTTCTTGTGAAAAAGCATCATTTAAAGGCCAAAAATAGTATATTTAAAGTAACTTTTTTAAAAAATAATGAGCAGGCGTAAGATACTACATAAATAAGTCTCTTTGGGCTGGAAAGTTCATGTATTTGTGTAACCCATGTGATACGTACAGTGCTATGTAAATACCTTTTGTACGAATCTATCATGTTATTGGGGGAGGGGGTACTGTAACAAGGACATGACAGCTAAATGTAAAAAATCTAACTCTTCAGTTCATTGCATCTCAGTGTCATACGATCAATACGTTAAAAATCATTTCGAAAAAAATCAAATCTGCATATTTTCTAGACCGTTTTTGAAAAAGCTAATTTTAAATAACGAATAGGAATCAAGGATAAAGAATCTTATCGGAACAAGTCCGTATTTTATTGTACCGGGTTACCAATAAATAGGCAAGAATGAAATAGTTCTTTCTTTAAATTTATACGAAAAACTGCCAATTTCGAAGGAGCACACTAATCTACACTCAAGCTGAATGGTTTAATAAGCAATACCCAAAAGCTATTTTGAAAAGTAATATATTAAAAATATACAAATGTTTCTAATTAAAAAATCTTATTGAAAATTTGGTGCTGAAGTGTTACTGTAATGTTATAACGGGTTAATAGTAAAGGATTCAGTAATTTTCGAATCTCGGTCATGTTGTGAAGTTTTTCAAAAAGTAATTAATACGCTTCTTATAGAAATTCAATACGAAAGAAACTAGGAATGACTAGAAATGAAACTTACCCAAGCCTATAGCCGAAATTGATACAGTCAGTAGTAGAACATCAAAGAAAATATTGTAATCTGGAAGAGATATTGAATGTAGTTAAAATGTAAAGCAATGCTCAGCTGAAATCAATATCAATTCCCTCGTTAATTCAGTACTTCTAGAGAGTGAGCATTTTTATAAAGCTTCGTAAATCCATATTCAACATTGCATAAATAATTCACAGGAAATAAAATGACTTAAATGGTATCCGCGTTTATTTAGCATGAATAAATATCAAATTAACTAGAATTGGATGACGGTATAGTGATTAGCATTGCTGAGTGCTTTGGCATAGAGCTGAAATCTGAAGAATCTTCTGAATCACGAAGATAGTTATATTTACGTCACACTATAAATCTGCATGGGGGCTATTGACGATGGACCACATAATTTATAGAGTCATGGTCAAATGACGATGACGACACCGGAGCTCTGCAAACCCTCTAATTTCCCCACCATACCAACGGGAGGACGTTTGAGCTTCGACAGATTTAACTTGCAGTGGTCCCCTCTACACAGTGGGCCTTCAGTGGTTCAGGCTTGAACTCATGACGCGTCAGCCACGAGTCCGTTACCTTAATCGAATAATGGATAATACATTCATGTTTATAAATATATTGTTCCTGTATTGTGCAATTTGCGAGTGGATCTTTCGGCATGTGGACAGCAACTCAGTCCTCAATCTCATATCCGTGTCTTAAGATGTGGAAACGAAGAAGGTTTTTATCAGGCTGCAAGAGGCTTCAAGGAAATTGGTTGAGGCATTGAGATTCGGGATTGTGCTTAAAAGTTTGTTCTTGATTGAAAATTTTTGAATGGTAGCTTTGGAATGAGCCGAGAGACTGCTCTTTGATTGGCCGATAGTGGGTGAGGATAAAGACTCATTAGCTGCCTAGGAGATGCATAAAAGTAGTATGTGAAACTATTGGAGGAGCTTGTTCAATGAGGTAGGAAACGTTGAAAAAAAAATGAGAGAATTTTAAAATTCAACGTAGAAAAGAATGAAATGATTTATTTTGACGAAAATCTTACGAATTTTAGTACTTCGAAGACAACTGAAGTGCAGCTTAAAACACGAAATAAGTAGAAATTTCTTCCGTTATAACACTGAAATATTTTTATGAAACTTATTCAATTTCTCTTTTTTTTACAGGTGAAAATTTCAATTTAGAATGAAAAAGAAAGAAATTACCTTTATACAGATCCTTTCTTTCTGATGAAGATTCCGTTTTAGTGCAAAAGAAAAATAAACGAAATGGGCGTTGGATGAAAAAGTATAATTTGTCAAATTTTGTATTAATTCATAGCATTACTAAGATATAATTGCCATTTTGGAAAATTTATCACCAAGCTTGGCGACGAAAAAAAAGTTTTAGAATCAAGTTGTGCACCAAAATATAGAATACAACCAAAACTAGAGTTCTCACCAGATTGCTGCAAACTTAAATTTCTAATATCGCATAACT
Organism: Trichonephila clavipes; assembly: GCA_019973935.1. Taxonomy (NCBI): domain Eukaryota; kingdom Metazoa; phylum Arthropoda; class Arachnida; order Araneae; family Nephilidae; genus Trichonephila; species Trichonephila clavipes. The sequence continues at coordinate 118,368 of BMAU01020045.1, read as the reverse complement.
AATTAGTATTCTATTAAAATAAGGTTGGAAGTGTTAATTACAAAAAAGGAAATTTTATACATTGTTGCTAATATTCAAATGAGTAAGTGCAGCAAGATGAGTCTATAGTAGTAAGTAGAGTCAAGTAAGACATACTTGGATATATTTTTTGCATATAAAAATATTTTCACCTGCTTTAGTTGATGATCGTTATAATAATTAATGCAAATGAAGGAAGTAGTAGTCAATTTTTTTGTAACAAAGTCTATTAAATCATGATTGGATTTTAGTGAATGCTTATTATATGCAAAACAAAATCATAAGAATCGAATAAAAGTTGAAATTCATGCATAACACTTTTTGGTCTACTGGTTTAACTTTTCTGGCAGTTTTAAAACATTGAAAAGCATACAGTATAAATAATTGCCTTTAGTTTTGCTATCACCAGTATAAAAAAATATTGTTTATATTTACAATATTCAAGTCAGATTATCCAATATTCGAGAATTGCTAGACTATTTCAAATAATCAGAACACTGCTTTCGGTTTGAGTTACGTTGGCAAGACAATATCAAGCCAGTTAAAAACAATTTCGAATTACAAAACTTATGAATTTCTAATAAGCATCTTTTATTTGTTAATTTGTCAAATCCTGCAATTAGAAAATAGAATTATTTCACCGATTCTCAAATTCTAGCTATAGAGTGACTCGGAGGCTGAATATATAACTCACTGGGCAACCATTAAATTTCAAAACTAATGTATCAGAACTGAAAACACTGTACCATTTTATAGAAATAGGGAAATTTCATAAATTAGTGCTCCAAAAACTAAATTCGTTACATATTTAATCGAGGTAATGTGCAAAAATTCTACAATAACCATCCAATCTTACCAATTCGTCTCGACTTTTAAACCAATTCGTCTCGACTTTTAAACCAATTCGTCTTTCTCCAATTTTAAAATTTTATGAACTATTGTGCAAAGCTTACAACTGGGAAGTATAGAAATCACATCTATTGGCAACTTATCTATTTAAAGCAATTTTGTGACCTATTGATACTTACACAAGGAATTTCTAACTATTTTAGCAAACTCCCAGTATCTCTCCGCGCATTCTTCACCGAAGCTCATTTGCAGCTCGGGTGCGTAGTTCATTTGCTGCTGGGTGCGTAGACTACATCTTCATAAGCAGGAGGGTCACTCAATTCATTTGTAGATGTGGAACTTTGTGGGTCCTCAACGAAAGTCACTCGTTTCTTTGGTTCATCAGAGGTAAATTTGGTGTCGGTGACTATTGCGGTTGAATCGAACGACGTTGAGCTAGATTCTCCTCTAGTAGATGGAATTGAGTAAGCACAACGCGAATGAACTAAGGACAAGAGAAAAATAATAGTTATAAAAATGACAAATGCATCAATCAGATACTAAAAACTATATCCATTACCTTAGATCACAGTGGTTCCTAAACTTAATGTCCACTGACCCCTTTTTACACCAAAAGTTTGGTCACGACCCTCTCCCCCCAAAGGAAATAACTTTAATGTATAATAGAAAAATTACTAATTTAACTTTGACATACTGAAAATAGTAAATGATATTGATAAGCTTTATACTAATAAAACAATTTTATAGGTGAACTTTGACAAAAGTATAACTTGGGCGAATAAATTTATATACAACATAATTATATTAAAAATACTTGCATAACGTACTTTATCTTAACAATACGAAGAATAATACTGCTTTCGATTTAAAGGAAAATTTGATGCATTCGCTTCACATCTCTCGACTCCTTTATACTGTCATTTTAAATAAGTAATTGCATGTTGCTGCGGGACTCCGTTCCTCTTTGAACTTGATAGACGACCGCCCCCGCGATCAACCCAACTTCAACCCCATGTTATTACTTGTATATATTTTATGTATCTATCAAAAATATTTTACTCTAAAATTTTTTAATACGTAAAAATCTTTACTAATTTCTTTTAACTTTCATAATGAAATGAAACAAGTATTTTACTTTACATTAATTCTGTCGTGAACCCCCCCCCCTTAAAGTGATCCACCAATCTTCCGATTAATTTTAATTTTCCGCGAGCCCATTTGACAGCAAGGACCCACAGGGGTCAGTAGGAACCACTTTGGGACGACATTTCAGCTGGTACCTCTTTCTTGACTTTCACATTACACCAACTGATGGACGTTTTGTGACGGACTCATTGCGCTTTCTATTAATGTTCCTCTTGGGTTCTTCGGGGCCGAAAAAGGCAAATCCTTCCAACCAAATCCAGAAGCGAAGCGTAATTATTGAAATTAGGAACCTTTTAAATAGCAGAAGTTTAGCGTAAGCGAGGTGTCCTTTTGGGAAGTGATTATGCTAGTCGGAGTTTAAGTGTGTAAGCTGAAATAAGCCGATATTCCAGTGTCAGCTATCCGTGAAAGTGCGTTCAAGCAAGGTGGATACCATTCCACGTGATATAAGGAAATTATATTGAAGATTCAAGAGTGTTGCTGCTACCTAGGATATAGAGGTAGGACCATTCAAGTTAATACAAGGAACTGCGTATTTACTGAGATTAGGATTAGGTGGTCAAGTTAAATATAGTGATTACGTCACGCTTATTTGGTAATTCATATTGTGTGGTTCTCACCTCAGATCCGCTAAGTTTAAATATTATTATTATTGTTTAAATTAAAATCTTAATACAGACCTTTTAATATCAGGGCAATGTCTGGTTCTTCATTCATTCCCACACCCATAGGTCACGAAGATAACTTAGAAGTAATGCATCACCCACGGGCTAATGCCATACAGTTTGAGTTTCGAACGAATTTAACGTGCAGCAGCCCCTTCAACACGGCGGGTCTTCAGCGGAACTAACGACATGTCAGCCACGAGTCTATGACCACTAGGCTACCACCAGTGTCTGACTAAATAACATGGAGACTCTTAGGCAATCGAATTCTCGGGGGTCTGTAGCCAAATAATTTTATTACACAACATGTTACTCCTAAAGCTTATGCAACTGTCTATGAGTCCCTAAAAAGCGTGGGACCATAGCCAATTGCCTATTCCGCTTAATGCAGCGCTTCTCAAACTGTCTGGCGCACCTCGCTTGAGGGGCGTGAGTATATTAAAATGTCGTAAACAGCAGATTTAAAAAAAATTACTGAAAAGTAAACAAGCAAAATAAAGGGTGTTTTTTTAGAGGTATAGAACTTTAAATTGCAATAAAACAACGATGTATTATTCGATTGACATGTGTTTTTTTTATTCGAAAGATAATCTTGTGGCATTACTTTTTAAATATGATTTCTGGCATAGGACTGCCACGGCTGGCTCGGGTGTAGTCCAATCTGGACGTCCAATTTTCGATGACTTTTTCCAACCTTTGTGGCCGTATATCGGCAATAGAAAGGCGAATGTTGTCTTCCAAATGGTCAAGGTTTTGTGGCTTATCCGCATAGACCAGTGACTTTACATAGCCCCACAGAAAATAGTCTAGCGGTGTTAAATCACAAGATCTTGAAAGCCAATTCACAGGTCCAAAACGTGAAATTAGGCGGTCACCAAACGTGTCTTTCAATAAATCGATTGTGGCACGAGCTGTGTGACATGTTGCGCCGTCTTGTTGAAACCACAGCTCCTGGACATGATTGCTCAATTCAGTAATGAAAAAGTAATCATGGCTCTATACCGATCACCAATGACTAACGTTGTGGCCTTCATCGTTTTTTAAGAAGGATTCCACCAGCCCATAAAGCGCACCAAATAGTCAGTTTTTCTGGATGTAACGGTGTTTCGACATACACTTGTGGATTAGCTTCACTCCAAATGCGGCAGTTTTGTTTGTTGACGTAGCCATTCAACCAGAAGTGCGCTTCATCTCTAAACAAAATTCGCTTATGAAAATCGGGAACAACGGCAATCTCGTTTTGGGCCCATTCGACGAATCTACGCCTTGCTTGATAATATTTAAAATGTAATGCCACAAGATTATCTTTCGAATAAAAAAAAATTCATGTCAATTGAATAATACATCGTTGTTTTATTGCAATTAAAAGTTCTATACCTATAAAAAAACACCCTATACATTCTGATATAATAAAAAAAAAATACACATTTACACTAATATACAGTGTTACAAACAATTGAGGATACACCTTACTTTTGCTTGATAAATCCAACTTTCAATCGAAATAACACATTAACTAGAAGTGCAAACGTGTTTTTATTTTCACACGTAACAAAAGGGTTAATTTACAGCAAGAATAACGAAAATCAACAAAAAAATATCTAAAATTAAATATTTCACAAGTATTTGAAATAAATATAGGCAGATCTTTACGTCAAAAAATTGAGGATACTCTAATGAAATGTTTGTTTAACTACCAATATATTTTTTCAGCTTGCTACTATAATAGCCTAAGTTTGGCCAATTTTATCTTAAACTTTTTCGACTGCTACTTTTGTCTTTTGAAGTTGCTTATGTGAATTTAAAGTCGCAATTTTAAATGGAAAATGGATCCTCGGAGAGAGACCAGTATTCATGTAAGAAAATTTATACACACTAAGGTTATTTAAGAAAGGGAAATCTTATCGTGAAATAGCTAAAATTGTCGGTAGAAGCCACTCGTGTGTCCAGAAAACCATTGGAAGATTTAAAAGCGATGGATTAATTGAAAATAAAAGTGGAAGAGGAAGGAAAAGTATTCTGAGTGATGTAGCCAAAAGGAAAGTTTTGAAAGATATTAAGATTGATCCTAAACTAAGTGCAGTCAAACTAGCTGCAGAAACTTCTCGAATGGGCAGAAGTGTAAGTGTTGAAACTGTGAGAAATGTGATTAGACATGCTGGATATAGCAGTCGAGTAGCTAGAAAGAAACCTTTCATAAGCTTACAAAATCAGAAAAAGCGTTTGGAGTTTGCAAAAACTCATCAATTGAAGACATAACTTTTGGAAGAAAGTTATATTTAGTGACGAAAGTAAATTCAACATTTTTGGAAGTGATGGCCATCGCACCGTTTGGAGAAAGCCGAACACCGTTTTGGATCCAAAAAATTTACGTCCTACAGTTAAACATGGTGGTGGCTCCGTCATGGTTTGGGGTTTTATGGCTTCAAATGAGGTAGATGGCATAATTGATCATAAGCTTTATATAGATATACTCAACAACAATCTTAAAGAAAGTGCAAAAAAATGGGTTTAGATGGAAATTTTATTCTCCAGCAAGACAACCACCCCAAATATACGGCACGTAATGTTAAAATGTGGTGTCTTTTTCATTGTAAACAGCAATTACACACACCACCACAGTCCCCTGACATCAATGTCATAGAACATTTGTGGGCCACACTCGAAAAAGCGGTCCAAAAACACCAAATTAGGAACAAAGCCCATTTAAAGCAAGTGTTACAAGAATGGGATAAAATATCTCCAGATACCACCAAAAGATTGGTACCAAGACGTTTGGAGGACATTATAAAAGCCAAAGGACATGCAACCAAATATTGACACTGTCTTTGTATGTGATATGTCACAAATTTCATTGGTGTATCCTCAATTTTTTGAGGGAAATATCTGCCTATGTTTATTTCAAATACTTGTGAAATATTTAATTTTCGATATTTTTTGTTGAGATTTTCGTTATTTTTACTGTAAATTAACCCTTTTGTTACGTGTGGAAAATAAAAACACGTTTGCACTTCTAGTTAATGTGTTATTTCGACTGAAAGTTGGATTTATCAAGTAAAAGTAAGGTGTATCCTCAATTGTTTGTACCACTGTATATCACTTATAAATGTATCAGAGCTACACAATGGATTTGATGATTAATTTACCAATACAAAATTAAGAAAAAGTTTAATTACTAGTGACCCTATGGGATTGACATAGAATTATATAAAAAATTATCACTTATCTTGATAATCCATATGGTTTATATTTAATCCTTTAACTGCTGATTAAAATTTACGCGATTCACTTATCAATGCCAACCGTTTTTCACGTAGGCGTGCGTATGGGATTTAGGGGGGGATGAAATAAAGAAAATAATCCGAAATAAGTACATCTTTTGTAAACATTGTTAAGGTCCTTTTATTGCATTTCAAAGCCTTCGGAATAATTTTATGGTTAGCAGTACACAAAAAAGATCGTACTTCGGAAAGACGTATATACGTTCGGAGTGAGTGAGTGAGTGAGTGTAAGGTTTTATGGCGCAAGAGCTAATTTTGGCTAAGCTGCGCCAAACAAAGTTTTAAATCTAGTCTAGACAGGAAAAGAAGAAAAGATGAATTGGAATGACAAGAAAGAGGGTCAAAAATAGAGAAGGATCACTAGAGCACCGCGGGTTTGTAAAGCCCGTATTTACCAAAGATAGTAAACCCCTTGGAAAAATAGGAAAAGATCACTAGGGTACCTCGAGATTGTGACACCCGTACTCACCTAAAGAAGGTGAGCCCCCTGAGGGGGTATATGTCCGGGGAAATTAACGCTTTGACTGAGCGAAACATTTATATACGCCGGTGGCCCTTAAGAGTTTCAATTCGTACTGTAGTTTTAACTTCAAAGTATAGTATTATTGAATTCCCTATATTGTTATTGTACGAGGGGGTGGCGAGATGAAAATTCAGATTAAATATTGGGTCGAGAATAGTGAAACTTTGAGAAGCACTGGCTTAATGTGTAATCCGACACTGGCTACCACGGCAATTTGTAGTGTCTCAGAGCCCTCCCATTGGTGTGGTAGTTTTGCAGAGGAGGTTGCCACAAATCAGGTATCATTATAATAACTTGACTAATTATGAGATTCATCGCATTGCTTTCTATGGCAACGTTAAAAATACTCGTTCTACGACAGTGATATATCGTTGCTGTGTATGGTGCTGAAAAATAAAGTGCATCAGATATTCACTTGAATCTTCTGGAATCTGGCCGAAAGGCAGGAAGACCAAGGGAAGAAATAATTGTTAACTAATAAAATGAAGGGAAAATGTTTTGCACGAGCCAAAAAATGTAAACTAGGGACTAATAACTTCAATAAAAACTGCCTTATTCCAGATGAAACTCTGTTATACATTTGTGCAGGTTATAGGAAATACAGTGAGAGGTCATTGAGGGGGTGTTCTCCTTGTGAAGCAACATGAAGTGCTACTTGCGACGGATCTCGTAATTTGAGCCATGGTCAAATGTCAAAGACGATACTTGAGTTGGTACCTACTAAACCTACTATCTACCAAACAACGATAACGGGAGAACTTTAAGGCTGTCTTCGGCTAATGTTAAAGAATAGGATCCGAATTCTGAATATTTGTTCAGATATAGAACATTAATATATTCTGGCTTCACTATCCTGTACAAAATCACTTATTTTGTCATACTACTGATTTTTATCCGAGTTGACACATTTTTTTCTTTTATAAAATGTCTTCCGCATTTTTTCTCCTATAGCGTAATGCTAAATGAGCTATTCCTTTACATGTTAAAAGGAAAAACTGATTACTTATGAAATATTTTAAAAACACTATTATAAACAAATGCATGCGAATTACAATGTCACATATTTTTATAAAAATTGAGGCCTTTTTTCTGTTCGAAATTGTGCTCCGCGTTAAGTCCACACTGTCTTACATATGGCGGAAACAGCCTTAAGCATCGACAGATTTAGAGTGCATCAGTTAACATGGTGGGTCTTCACTGGCCCTAGAGCTCGAACTCTAGACACGCCGGCCACGAACTCGTGACCAGAACCACTAGGCTAACATGGTCGTGACACCCAAGACTAGGCTTGGAGACCTAAACTCATAGAACAATCCCTCAAACACTGTATGAAACAGATGTTTGGGAGTTTGTTCACTACAAATGACCCCGATATTCATCACCGCAATCTCCGCATCGCGGGGGCCTAGGATTCTAGGGGGTCCAAAATTTGACACCAAGTATGTGCCCTCTGTAAGATCCAGCTTCGGGACCCAAACCCGACTTTGCAGGGAGCTCTAATATTCTCCGTTACGCTATTGGTTCAAGGTTTGACGAGTTCAATCAAATACATAGAAATATTACGACGTAGGATTGTTCCATTCATGCTAACTTTTACCGGGACATTTTAACATGGCGTGAACCTTGGTCATCATTCAGAAATGGTCATTCTAGAAAATCAAATTAATGCGCTTGATTGGCCTGTACATTCACAAGATCTAAATCCCATAGTGAAATCGAGTATTTTGAAGAATCATTTAGGTAAGAGGAACCACGACAAAAGAATGCATGGTAGCTAAAGCTATGAGAATGTGGTTTCACGATGATAAAGTCAAGAATTTAATTTAGGGCAGTCAATCAAAAACTTATTCAAGATGTCGTTTCTGCTAAAGAAAGAACATACTTCATGCCAATGAATGTATTAATCAAGTTCATTATAAATAAGGAATTGAAAAAGCAATTCCTTTACTTTGCCTCAATTAAATTTGAATAAAACTTCTGTCATCCAATTTACCATACAGTTAACTATCCACCCAAGAAAAACTTATAACTACAGCTGAAAAGTAGAATACCTAATAGAAAACAAGTACGAAAAGGTAATTGCAAATTTATACCGGAATATTTTTAGTATGAAAACGATTCGTAAAGATTGAAAAATTAACAATTATTTCTTTGATTTAATAAATATTAATTGCTTCGAACCTTGAAAGTTATCATCGAAATGACATATAGTATAAATAAATAATCATAAACGGATCGGTTAGGCGATTGAATACCTGGACAAAAAGCTGACTCGGAATCTAGGGACGAGCGTGGTGATGCATTGCTAGGACCTGCAATAGACCAATCTTCTACAGTAGTCTGTACAGATTCCTAATACCCAAATAAGAGATAATGTTGTAACAGGTATGCAGATGCAACAGGTTTTACTAACCAACTTGAATACCATTTTATTAAACTACACTTACACCTAATGCAAGTCAGAAACAAAAAATAAGAACATACCATTAAAAAATCATTTCTTAAAACAGGAGCTTCTTCTGAGCAATCCTTTTCAGAAGGTTCAGTGGACATACTGATCAAAATAAAACTTTTGAAATCATTCGTCTGACAATAAAATAAAAATAACACAACTTTCAGATTTAAAATGTTTTATACGCGTATGATTTGTTTGGTTCCGTATTGATTGAATTCTTGTTTGTAGGCTCCAAAATGATTGATTAATTTGTAATATTGTAGGATCTGTAGTGATTGAGGAGCTGCGGTAGCTCAGTGGTCAAGGTATCGGATCATGGCAGGCATGACATGAGTTCGAGCCAGTACCACAAAAGACCCGTCGTGTAGGGCAGCGATGCCCGTTGAATATGTCGAGAGCTGAAACGTCCTCCCATTGATGTGGTGTGGTAGTTAGGAGAGGTGTGCCAGCTCAGGTGTCGTCTACGTCACTTGACCATTGTTCAAAACTACGTGGTCCGTCGCCAAAAGCCCTTGTGTAGCTGAACAGTGCGACGTTAATATTCACTCACTCTGTAGTGATTGAATGATATTAGTACATGTTCTGTATTGAATGAATGATTGCAAGTGAGTGAGTGAATATTAACGTCGCACTGTTCAGCTACACGAGGGCTTTTGGCGACGGACCACGTAATTTTGAACAATGGTCAAATGACGTGAACAACACCAAAGCTGGCACCCCCTCTCCCAACTACCACACCAACGGGAGGACGTTTCAGATCTCGACAGATTTAACGTGCATCGCAGCCCTACACGGCGGGTCTTTAGTGGCACTGGGCTAAAACTCATGACATGCCTGCCATGATCCGATTCCTTGACCACTGGGTTACCGCAGCCCTCGAAACCAATGGGCTACTATTAGAGGTATGTTAATTTCTTGAAAAAAAATTTAATACAATTTGTTCCAGAAGTGCTTTTGACAAATTCTGTAAATTTATTGTAAACTTTTGAAATTCTTCATGACTTTTAAATTTTCTTTTTTTTCCCTTTTGTATTGTGCTTGATAATTACTTCTGTATAAGCCCCGTATGATACTTTGTGATGCACGGTAATTATAAATGTTTTGAATAAAAAAAATAGAATTTGTTGATAAGAGAGAATGGAAAGTATAATTAAAAAACGGGGGGAGGGAATGTAAAATATATTTTTATCATCTTTGGTGCTATTATTTAATAGCAATTGTGTTAGTAATAGTTGTAAGTAATGCTTTTCATTTTATTAGTTTTTGTCAATGTGTTTTCAAAGGGAATTTATTAAACTGCTAGAGAGAGAAAATTGAGACTTATAGTAAGTATATAAGTAATTTTTAAATACTTGTATACTTATTAAGACACAAGATAGAGAGAGAGAAAACACATGATACACACACACTCTTTACAAATTAAAGTTTGTAAGTTTTTTATTCTTCTTTTAACTTTTAAAGAATCGACATTTTGTTTCTCCGTTTAGTATGTAATCATAGCATATGGAAATGGTCAAAAAATAAAACAAATTCTACTTCATATCATAATAATACTTGCATTTACAACAATCGAACAAACACGTTTGTATATCTTATTAGCAAAAATTTACTTTCCTCAACATTGTTGTTGTTACTGATGCCACCTGATTGGCAAAGGGCAGATCAAGGCCCCCGAAATTCATCACCGCAAAGGGCTAAGTGACACCTGTCGTTAGCCATAGCTTTGAGCACCATACAGGTGACAGTACGACGTAGCTCATTTTCTCCTCAATTCTGAGGGAAGACGCATGGGGGTGGTCAGGAGCCTCCCACCTCTCTACCCCTTCCAACTACCACACGAGAGGACTTGCGGCTCGACGGCTATTTAGAGTACCCCCATGCCGCAAAGGCACTATAAATTTATAAACATCCATGTCTTCTCCGGGATTCGAACCCAGTCCCTACGGTACTGTAGTCAGCGTCGCTAACCACCTATACCGGTTGGGCAACGCTCAACATTGTAAATGTATTGTTTTAATTGTTATTCACAATGGGAATTATGAGAAACATAACTCATCCGTTTTATTCAAATCTGTTAAAAAAATGAGAATAAGTTTTTTTTCTTGTTGAAATTATTTTCTTTCAAATAACAGATTGCTGCAAAATATAAATTATAGTGAATAACGATAAAATTTCTGTTTTAATTTTAAGAAGTTGAAGAAATTTTAAATTAAAGAACTTTTTAAATAAAGTGTCTTTTTAAGAAAAATAGCACATTTTAGAGTAAATTTCATGATTAAATACGGAAATTATTTACAAAGTTGAGAGAGAGAGAGAACTCTAACATCTGCGAGAATTAAAAACATTTCTATATTTATCCACTAGATGACAGCATGTGTAACCATTTTCCGCTTTTGAAATATATTAAAACAACTAGCAATGAAAGATATCGACCAGGCTAGCTGAGTGGTTAACTCGGTCACTTTCAGTGCTGTGAGTGACATTATAAGGGTTCGAACCACTGGCGCGGTCCTGTGTCATTTTTCTAACCTTTCAGTAGTACACACCTAACACTTTTTTTACACGGTAGATGTGTTCCTTAGAAAACCGGACAAAAAAAATTGTGTAAAACAATAGATGCGACTTAAGGACAATTTAGGGATATATTCAACAACTTTAAAAAATCGTGTAAGATGAAAAATTTCTAAATATTTTCCAACAAAACCATGCAAAAAAAAGTAATAAGAAAATCTATGTTACATATTTATAAAACACAAATAATTAATTTTTATTACAAAAAAATTATAATTAGTGTACAGCGAAAATTCAGTCTATAAGTACATATAAAAATTGAAATTTAAATTAGGAGTAAAATTACTAATAACTATTCATGACTGCTTGATCACAGGCAAACGCGTTTTTTACGAACTGGATCAAATATGTTACCATCTGCAGATGTGTCAAATGTGTCTAGAACAGCAATACTCAACATTCGGCCCACCGAGCCTTTTCAAATGGCCCATTGCTCTGAGAAATTTACTTATTTAAGAAGATAGCATTAAAATTTGTTGGGAAATTCTTTGTTAAGATATCAATTGTATCAATTACGCTTTTTGCTTTAGGTGTCGTACGGGTATGAATTGATATTCTTTTTCTATTTAGAGTGGTTATGGTTAGTGATAACAGACAGCAGTGGCGCAAACAAGGGGAGGGTCCTGGGGGTCCGGAGCCCCCCCCAAAGCCCTCGATTTTTTTCCGATTGTTTATAATTCTAAGTATATAGCACGAAAAATTTAATTAAATATTTGTTATTAATGATTAATTTTATTAATTAATACTAATTATTTATTCAATAATTAGTTTTTTACTGCGTTTTGTTCCCGAAAATCGACGAAACCAAAGGAGCATGATACAAGCATGGTGAACTTTCAACCCCAGACCCCTCCCCCCTTGAAAAATTCCTGTGTGCGACAAACAGCATTGGTTGATTGATTGATTGAATATTAACGTCGCACTGTTCAGCTACACGAGGGCTTTTGGCGACGGACCACGTAATTTTGAACAATGGTCAAGTGACGTGAACAACACCAGAGCTGGCATCCCCCTCTCCTAACTACCACACCACCGGAGGACGTTTCAGATCTCGACAGATTTAACGTGCATCGCAGCCCTACACGGCGGGTCTTTAGTGGCACTGGGCTAGAACTCATGACATGCCTGCCATGATCCGATTCCTTGACCACCGGGTTACCGCAGCCCTCGAGGCTGCGTTAGCCGAGTGGTATCGGTATCGGATCGTGGCTTGCTTTGTCACGAGTTCGATCCCAGTACGACTAAAGACCCGCCGTGTAGGGCAGCGATGCACGTTAAATCTGTCGAGAGCTGGTTGTGCTGTCTGTTGAGAGCCGTTGGTGTGGTGTGGTAGTTAGGAGAGGGGGGTGCCAGCTCAGGTGTCGTCCACGTCACTTGACCATGGCTCAAAATTACGTGGTCCGTCGCCAAAAGCCCTCGTGCAGCTGAACAGTGCGACGTAAATATTCAATCAATCAATCAAACCGCATCCCTCCAAAGCAATGGGCTACTATTAGAGGTATGTTAATTTCTTGAAAAAAAAAATTTTAATACAATTTGTTCCAGAAGTGCTTTTGACAAATTCTGTAAATTTATTGTAAACTTTTGAAATTCTTCATGACTTTTAAATTTTCTTTTTTTTCCTTTTGTATTGTGCTTGATACTTACTTCTGTAAGCCCCGTATGATACTTTGTGATGCACGGTAATTTATAAATGTTTTCAATAAAAAAATAGAATTTGTTGATAAGAGAGAATGGAAAGTATAATTAAAAAACGGGGGGGATGTAAAATATATTTTTATCATCGTTGGTGCTATTATTTAATAGCAATTGTTAGTAATAGTTGTAAGTAATGCTTTTCATTTCATTAGTTTTTATCAATGTGTTTTCAAAGGGAATTTATTAAACTGCTAGAGAGAAAATTGAGACTTAGTAAGTATGTAAATAACTTTTAAATACTTGTATACTTATTAAGACACAAGATAGAGAGAGAGAAAACACATGATACACACACACTCTTTACAAATTAAAGTTTGTAAGTTTTTTATTCTTCTTTTAACTTTTAAAGAATCGACATTTTGTTTCTCCGTTTAGTATGTAATCATAGCATATGGAAATGGTCAAAAAATAAAACAAATTCTACTTCATATTATAATAATACTTGTATTTACAACAATCGAACAAACACGATTGTATATCTTATTAGCAAAAATTCACTTTCCTCAACATTGTTTGCCACCTGATTGGCAAAGGGCAGATCAAGGCCCACGAAATTCATCACCGCAAAGGACTAAGTGACGCCTGTCGTTATCCATAGCTTTGAGCACCATACAGGTGACAGTACGACTTAGCTCGTTTCCACCTCAATTCTGAGGGAGGACGCATGGGGGTGGTCATGAGCCTCCCACCTCTCTACCCCTTCCAACTACCACACGAGAGGACTTGCGGCTCGACGGCTATTTAGAGTACCCCCATGCCGCAAAGGCACTATAAATTTATAAACATCCACGTCTTCTCCGGGATTCGAACCCAGTCCCTACGGTACTGTAGTCAGCGTCGCTAACCACCTATACCGGTTGGGCAACGCTCAACATTGTAAATATGTATTGTTTTTTAATTGTTATTCACAATGGGAATTATGAGAAACATAACTCATCCGTTTTATTCAAATCTGTTAAAAAAATGAGAATAAGTTTTTTTTCTTGTTGAAATTATTTTCTTTCAAATAACAGATTGCTGCAAAATATAAATTATAGTGAATAACGATAAAATTTCTGTTTTTAATTTTAAGAAATTGAAGAAATTTTAAATTAAAGAACTTTTTAAATAAAGTGTCTTTTTTAAGAAAAATAGCACATTTTAGAGTAAATTTCATGATTAAATACGGAAATTATTTACAAAGTTGAGAGAGAGAGAGAACTCTAACATCTGCGAATTAAAAACATTTCTATATTTATCCACTAGATGACAGCATGTGTAACCATTTTCCGCTTTTGAAATATATTAAGGTATCGAACACGTTTGGAGCACTTTTTAACAAAATAACATATTTACACATTATATAAAGGCTTTTTAGGCTCAATACCTATAAATACTAATATTTAACAAACAATATTTAAAATAAATTGCCTAAATTTCACAGAAATCACAATTATAAGTGAAATTTTAGCAACATTTTTGTAAAACTTCAAAGCAATAAACTTATATTAGTAAAAGTATTACCAAAACAATCTAGATGCATTTATCTAGAGAATGAACTAAAATTTTAATGTTTTATTAAAATTTGAAAATTTTAGAGTTAATTGAGTAAACATTATAAGAAAATTACAATCTTCATGAGACCATTATTTAAATAACAAGCCCCAACTCAAAAATATTCATACAATGAGAAATAATTTAGTACATTCTCTAGAAAATAGCATAAATATCAGGTTCAAAAGTTTTTATAGAAATACATTTGTAATATTTTGAGTAATCAGACTCGCCATGATAGATTTCGGTAATTTAAATACCCACTTCTGGTAGATCAAAAACCCACTTCCGGTTTTCTAACTTAATAAAATTGATTGTAGCTTGGCCTCTAGGTAGAGTAGAAACAAAACAAAGTATGTTTTGTAAAGCCAAAAGATATCTCTATTCAATAAAAGAGAAAACAAAAATATCTATCTTGACCAAATTTGGTCAATTTCAACGTGTTCGGATACCTTAAAACAACTAGCAATGAAGGCTATCGACCAGGCTAGCTGAGTGGTTAACTCGGTCACTTTCAGTGCTGTGAGTGACATTATAAGGGTTCGAACCACTGGCGCGGTCCTGTGTCATTTTTCTAACCTTTCAATAGTACACACCTAACACTTTTTTTACACGGTAGATATGTTCCTTAGAAAACCGGACAAAAAAATGGTGTAAAACAATACATGCGACTTAAGAACAATTTAGGGATATATTCAACAACTTTAAAAAATCGTGTAAGATGAAAAATTTCTAAATATTTTCCAACAAAACCATGCAAAAAAAGTAATAAGAATATCTATGTTACATATTTATAAAACACAAGTAATTAATTTTTATTACAAAAAATTATAATTAGTGTACAGTAAAATTCAGTCTATAAGTACATATAAAAATTGAAATTTAAATTAGGAGTAAAATTACTAATAACTATTCATGACTGCTTGATCACAGGCAAACGCGTTTTTTACGAACTGGATCAAATATGTTACCATCTGCAGATGTGTCAAATGTGTCTAGAACAGCAATACTCAACATTCGGCCCACCGAGCCTTTTCAAATGGCCCATTGCTCTGAGAAATTTACTTATTTAAGAAGATAGCATTAAAATTTGTTGGGAAATTCTTTGTTAAGATATCAATTGTATCAATTACGCTTTTGCTTTAGGTGTCGTACGGGTATGAATTAATATTCTTTTTCTATTTAGAGTGGTTATGGTTAGTGATAACAGACAGCAGTGGCGCAAACAAGGGGGAGGGTCCTGGGGGTCGGAGCCCCCAAAGCCCTCGATTTTTTCCGATTGTTTATAATTCTAAGTATATAGTACGAAAAATTTAATTAAATATTTGTTATTAATGATTAATTTTATTAATTAATGCTAATTATTTATTCAATAATTAGTTTTTTACTGCGTTTTGTTCCCGAAAATCGACGAAACCAAAAGGAGCATGATACAAGCATGGTGAACTTTCAACCCCAGACCCCTCCCCCCTTGAAAAATTCCTGTGTGCGACAAACAGCATTGGTTGATTGATTGATTGAATATTAACGTCGCACTGTTCAGCTACACGAGGGCTTTTTGGCGACGGACCACGTAATTTTGAACAATGGTCAAGTGACGTGAACAACACCAGAGCTGGCATCCCCCTCTCCTAACTACCATACCAACGGGAGGACGTTTCAGATCTCGTCAGATTTAACGTGCATCGCAGCCCTACACGGCGGGTCTTTAGTGGCACTGGGCTAGAACTCATGACATGCCTGCCATGATCCGATTCCTTGACCACCGGGTTACCGCAGCCCTCGAGGCTGCGTTAGCCGAGTGGTATCGGTATCGGATCGTGGCTTGCTTTGTCACGAGTTCGATCCCAGTACGACTAAAGACCCGCTGTGTAGGGCAGCGATGCACGTTAAATCTGTCGAGAGCTGGTTGTGCTGTCTGTTGAGAGCCGTTGGTGTGGTGCGGTAGTTAGGAGGGGGTGCCAGCTCAGGTGTCGTCCACGTCACTTGACCATGGTTCAAAATTACGTGGTCTGTCGCCAAAGCCCTCGTGCAGCTGAACAGTGCGACGTAAATATTCAATCAATCAATCAAACCGCATCCTCCAAAGCAATGGGCTACTATTAGAGGTATGTTAATTTCTTGAAAAAAAATTTAATACAATTTGTTCCAGAAGTGCTTTAGACAAATTCTGTAAATTTATTGTAAACTTTTGAAATTCTCTTCATGACTTTTAAATTTTCTTTTTTTTCCCTTTTGTATTGTGCTTGATACTTACTTAAGTAAGCCCCGTATGATACTTTGTGATGCACGGTAATTTATAAATGTTTTCAATAAAAAAAAATAGAATTTGTTGATAAGAGAGAATGGAAAGTATAATTAAAAAACGGGGGGGATGTAAAATATATTTTTATCATCGTTGGTGCTATTATTTAATAGCGATTGTTAGTAATAGTTGTAAGTAATGCTTTTCATTTTATTAGTTTTTATCAATGTGTTTTCAAAGGGAATTTATTAAACTGCTAGAGAGAGAAAATTGAGACTTAGTAAGTATATAAGTAATTTTTAAATACTTGTATACTTATTAAGACACAAGATAGAGAGAGAGAAAACACATGATACACACACTCTTTACAAATTAAAGTTTGTAAATTTTTTATTCTTCTTTTAACTTTTAAAAAATCGACATTTTGTTTCTCCGTTTAGTATGTAATCATAGCATATGGAAATGGTCAAAAAATAAAACAAATTCTACTTCATATTATAATAATACTTGTATTTACAACAATCGAACAAACACGATTGTATATCTTATTAGCAAAAATTCACTTTCCTCAACATTGTTTGCCACCTGATTGGCAAAGGGCAGATCAAGGCCCACGAAATTCATCACCGCAAAGGGCTAAGTGACGCCTGTCGTTATCCATAGCTTTGAGCACCATACAGGTGACAGTACGACTTAGCTCGTTTCCACCTCAATTCTGAGGGAGGACGCATGGGGGTGGTCATGAGCCTCCCACCTCTCTACCCCTTCCAACTACCACACGAGAGGACTTGCGGCTCGACGGCTATTTAGAGTACCCCCATGCCGCAAAGGCACTATATATTTATAAACATCCACGTCTTCTCCGGGATTCGAACCCAGTCCCTACGGTACTGTAGTCAGCGTCGCTAACCACCTATACCGGTTGGGCAACGCTCAACATTGTAAATATGTATTGTTTTAATTGTTATTCACAATGGGAATTATGAGAAACATAACTCATCCGTTTTATTCAAATCTGTTAAAAAAATGAGAATAAGTTTTTTTTCTTGTTGAAATTATTTTCTTTCAAATAACAGATTGCTGCAAAATATAAATTATAGTGAATACCGATAAAATTTCTGTTTTAATTTTAAGAAGTTGAAGAAATTTTAAATTAAAGAACTTTTTAAATAAAGTGTCTTTTTAAGAAAAATAGCACATTTTAGAGTAAATTTCATGATTAAATACGGAAATTATTTACAAAGTTGAGAGAGAGAGAGAACTCTAACATCTGCGAATTAAAAACATTTCTATATTTATCCACTAGATGACAGCATGTGTAACCATTTTCCGCTTTTGAAATATATTAAGGTATCCGAACACGTTCGGAGCACTTTTTAACAAAATAACATATTTAAACATTATAAAGGCTTTTTAGGCTCAATACCTATAAATACTAATATTTAACTAACAATATTTAAAATAAATTGCCTAAATTTCACAGAAATCACAATTATAAGTGAAATTTTAGCAACATTTTTGTAAAACTTCAAAGCAATAAACTTATATTAGTAAAAGTATTACCAAAACAATCTAGATGCATTTATCTAGAGAATGAACTAAAATTTTAATGTTTTATTAAAATTTGAAAATTTTAGAGTTAATTGAGTAAACATTATAAGAAAAATTACAATCTTCATGAGACCATTATTTAAATAACAAGCCCCAACTCAAAAAATATTCATACAATGAGAAATAATTTAGTACATTCTCTAGAAAATAGCATAAATATCAGGTTCAAAAAGTTTTATAGAAATACATTTGTAATATTTTGAGTAATCAGACTCGCCATGATAGATTTCGGTAATTTAAATACCCACTTCTGGTAGATCAAAAACCCACTTCCGGTTTTTCTAACTTAATAAAATTGATTGTAGCTTGGCCTCTAGGTAGAGTAGAAACAAAACAAAGTATGTTTTGTAAAGCCAAAAGATATCTCTATTCAATAAAAGAGAAAACAAAAATATCTATCTTGACCGAATTTGGTCAATTTCAACGTGTTCGGATACCTTAAAACAACTAGCAATGAAGGCTATCGACCAGGCTAGCTGAGTGGTTAACTCGGTCACTTTCAGTGCTGTGAGTGACATTATAAGAGTTCGAACCACTGGCGCTGTCCTGTGTCATTTTTCTAACCTTTCAATAGTACAAACCTAACACTTTTTTTTACACGGTAGATATGTTCCTTAGAAAACCGGACAAAAAAATGGTGTAAAACAATACATGCGACTTAAGGACAATTTAGGGATATATTCAACAACTTTAAAAAATCGTGTAAGATGAAAAATTTCTAAATATTTTTCAACAAAACCATGCAAAAAAAAGTAATAAGAAAATCTATGTTACATATTTATAAAACACAAATAATTAATTTTTATTGCAAAAAAATTATAATTAGTGTACAGCGAAAATTCAGTCTATAAGTACATATAAAAATTGAAATTTAAATTAGGAGTAAAATTACTAATAACTATTCATGACTGCTTGATCACAGGCAAACGCGTTTTTTACGAACTGGATCAAATATGTTACCATCTGCAGATGTGTCAAATGTGTCTAGAACAGCAATACTCAACATTCGGCCCACCGAGCCTTTTCAAATGGCCCATTGCTCTGAGAAATTTACTTATTTAAGAAGATAGCATTAAAATTTGTTGGGAAATTCTTTGTTAAGATATCAATTGTATCAATTACGGTTTTTGCTTTAGGTGTCGTGCGGGTATGAATTGTTATTCTTTTTCTATTTAGAGTGGTTATGGTTAGTGATAACAGACAGCAGTGGCGCAAACAAGGGGAGGGTCCTGGGGGTCCGGAGCCCCCCCAAAGCCCTCGATTTTTTCCCGATTGTTTATAATTCTAAGTATATAGTACGAAAAATTTAATTAAATATTTGTTATTAATGATTAATTTTATTAATTAATGCTAATTATTTATTCAATAATTAGTTTTTTACTGCGTTTTGTTCCCGAAAATCGACGAAACCAAAAGGAGCACGATACAAGCATGGTGAACTTTCGACCCCAGACCCTTCCCCCCTTGAAAAATTCCTGTGTGCGACAGACAGCATTGGTTGATTGATTGATTGAATATTAACGACGCACTGTTCAGCTACACGAGGGCTTTTGGGACGGACAACGTAATTTTGAACCATGGTCAAGTGACGCGGACGACACCTGAGCTGGCACCCCCTCTCCTAACTACCACATGACATCAATGGGAGGATATTTCAGCTCTCGACAGATTTAACGTGCATCGCTGCCCTACACGACGGGTGGTTTAGTGGTACTGGGCTCGAACTCGTGACAGGGCAAGCCACGATCTGATACCTATACCACTCGGCTACCGCGGCCACGAGACAGCATTGGAGGGTATGAAGTTTGTAATATTATTGGTAATCATATGATATCGTTGACTGAAGCAGAAATTGTAAAGGAGTGTTTCTTAAATGCTTCTAATTTAGTGTTAGTGACAAATATATACTGCTCAAAATAATTAAAGGATATTGTGGTTTTAGGTGGATCTTGTGGCTGGGAAACTTTTTAACTAATTGATACATGATCGACAGACGTAGTAGGTTACATGAGAATAAATTACACATGTTTGGCAGAAAAAAATTCATTTTATTGCTCATTTGTGTACAAAAGGAAAAAAACACAATTTGTGTACATGAGAAAAAAAGAATAAGAAAAGGCGTTTTCTTCAAAGGAAATCATTTTCAGTAGGGGGTATGATTTCCACGGACGGCGAGAAACGTTGAGCTCCTTTGAGGTATTGAGTCAATGAGGCTATTAATCACGAGTTGGGGTATTCTGTTCCACTCTTCCAGAAGAGCTCTTTTCAGTTCTTGGAGAGTTTGTGGGGGTGGTTGGCAGCCAGCAACTAGTCTTCCTAGAGCGTCCTAAACGTGCTCTATTGGATTCATGTCTGGAGAACAAAGTGGCCATTCCATTCGTACGATTCCTTCCTCGAAAAGGAAATCCTCAACCAGGTTAGCATGATGTGGCCTGCAGTTATCGTCCATTAAAATGAAGTCATCCCCGATTGCTGCAGCGTAAGGGACTACAATAGGTCTGAGGATCTCATCCCTATATCGGCGAGCAGTCAGAGGTCCATCTCGAATGATATAGAGGTCTGTGCGCCAGTCAATGGAGATGACACCATACAGCAACACTCCCCCACCGCCAAATCTGACACTTTCGTGCACGAAAGCAGGAATATTCCTACTGCCACGGTCCCACCAGATGAAAATACGCCTATTATCCGGATGAACAGAAAAACGAGACTTGTCAGAAAAAAGAACATTGATGCATTAATTTCTCCTCCAGTTCCTGTGCTCTGTTGCCCACTCCCTGCGGTCGCGACGATGCCTTGATGTTAGTCTAACACATACCATCGGTCGGCGAGCCTACAGACCTACACCATGGAGCCGGTTTCGGACAGTCTGAGTTGAAACCGTGGTGCCAGTAGCTGAGCGAAGGTGTTGTTGGAGAAGAGTAGCGTTCATATTTCGGTGTCTCTGAGCCATTAACACTAAATAATGATCTTCATTGGGCGTTGCTGCCAGTCTACGATCTTGTCCTGGTCTTTGGCCTGCACTTCCAGCCTCCACAAAACGGTTTCAGATCCTGGAAATCACACTTTGTGACACTCCAATGGCTTGCGCTGCTTCGGCTTGAGTTTGGTTCCCTTCTAACCAACCGACAACTCTCCATGCTTCTGAATCAGTTAAATAACTTCGCTGAGACATCGTACTCATCGAAACAAAGCAGTCACTGAATGCCGATCCTCCTTGTCTTCATTTCAGTTGAAAGTCAAATTTCATTCGCTGCCGCTGAAGCGACGTTTTTGTCGTCAAATTCAAAATTAGCATACTCCACAGTTTGAAAATCAGAAAAATTTGCATTTGTGATTCTCTTCTTCCATTTTCGGCAAAAAAAATTCGCTTATATCTTTATTTTATATAAAACTTACAATATCCTTTAATTGTTTTGAGCAGTGTATATAAAAATAATAATAAAAAAAAAATAGGAGTTACATAATATTTTGATCAATTTTCCACATTTTAAATTTCCAATGTTATCTTGTACTTAAAGCATTTCTATCCCCTCCTCCATTTATTCTCACGTTGCGATCCACGAGATAACTAACATATGTATGCGGCCCAGCAGAATCACACAAGTAATATAAAAAAATGTTTAAGTCAATTCCTACTAAGAAACAACAAAGAAAAATTTTATTTTTTAGTTACTTTTTATCAAATAATTACAATTAATATAAATATGTATATATATATCTGACAGAATCACAATATTAAGGAGTAATTAATTTTTATTAGTTATCATTAAAATACCGTATTGCCATCCGAAACAATCGTGTATATAAAGTTTTAGTTCAACTGAATGCTTTAAAACGTGAGAAAAAAATTTTTTTTGACCCGAGTCGCTAAAAGTGAAGCCAACGAGACTGTACCTGTAATTCCTTAAATAATTAGTTTCAGTCAACTTTGAATTAATTATAGTTAAATTATCGTATTGTCACCCAAAACATTTGTGCATAGAAAATTTCAGCCCAAATAAGTGCTTTAAAATGTGAGAAAAAAAACCGTGTAAAGTTTTGGGGCACATGTCACCAAAACAGTCGCCAAGAATGATACCAACGTGGCTGTATTTGTAATTCTTTGAATAATTAGTTTCAGTGAATAAATTTTAATTAATTATAATTAAATTATCGTATTGTCATCCAAAACAATCACGTATAGAAAATTTCAGCTCAATTGAGCGCTGTAAAATGTATATTATTAACGATTGAAAATTTGTACAAGATAAATAAATATATAGAGAGTGTGAGCTAGTTGTGTAGGAATTGAGAAAAGGGTGAGTACCCATGGACTAGCACAATAGTAGGTTTTGATTCAGATGAAGAATTTCGTTTGTTATTATAGCTCTCGGGGTTTTCGTTTGTTTGTTTGTTTTTTGTTACAGTTTGCTATTAGGAAATATTTTTTTTAAGGTTTTTTAAGTGCTTAAATTATTCTTGATATCCTACTACACAAAACTTATGATTACGTTGAAATTCTAATGCATGCTCTACATCAGGATCATGAGTAAAAAAATATTGTTCCGTACTTATAGCAAATTTCAAGCCCTCTAAGATTAAATCAGCCGTTAACAGCTGAGCTTCGCCCTCGACTTCGTCATTATCGACTTCTCTATAATAATAAACTGTCATAAATTCGATTAAATCGTCCTCATCCAAAGGCACGAATCCGCAGTTTTTTTTTTCGGGGGTATTTGTACTAAAACAAAAAAATTGTGTAAAAAACAAAGTTCGTTAAATTCGAGTACCCTGTTAGTTAAAAATTGTGTAGAAAAAGACCATGCGAAACAAAGGGTTCGGTGTAATTTTTTAAAAAGTAGTTTTTATGTGGTAAAATAAAGTGACAAATATACATATATATATATTTATACAATAAAAATAATGCACACAGAAGGAAAATTGTGTGTGAATAAGCATTTTACAAAATTATATAAAAATTAAATTCAGATACACAGGTTTATTAAAACCTTTAGATAAATTTATGTGTATAAAAATCCATATTTTAATATTTTCTACAAATTTAAAGAACTACAGTCGAACCCCTATATTGCGAATTTTTCTATATACTGTACTTTTTCTTGGAACCTTGAACATTTCACGATTTTCTTCGTAAAATAAACTTTCTATAGCGAAGTGCATTTTCTATATAACGAACTTTTTCTTTTGTGATTCAATTTTTGTTCTTTCTTTTTTAAAAGTAATTCTGAAAAAAAAATTCAAGTTAATCTCCCTTTAACACATTTTATGATGGTCATAAATATTGAACTGGTTTTATTAGATCCTAACTCACCTAGAGCATTAAAGTTCTGAACGTTTCATCCAAGAAGTGCAACCTTTAACCCCCATTGCCCAGTTCACTAGAAACATCTTCGATATCCTCTTTCATCTTCAGTGGAGTTCTCCCGTGCTCCTGTGCTCTAATTATAAAATAATAAATGTTTAAGGTATCCGACCTCCCTAAAACCATGATTTTTTTCAAAAATCGGCAAAATTTTTTATGATTTTATTTTATAGACCATTTTATTAACTTAATAACAATACCAAGTACTTTATTTTCCCTCCACTAGAACAAAAACTACAAGCGTTTTAGTAAAAGCAAATGCCATAACTTTACACAAGATGTCAAACTTTGAAATGCGTTTTACGCGAAACGTGTTTTTTTCGAAAAACTCAAACGGGGACCGCGATTGCTCAAAAGTTTTGAAAATAATTAGATGAAATTTTTTGCTTATGTTCTGCATAACAGTAGAAGTATTTTGATCTTCAGATTTATCAATAACTGTTTTATTTCAAAATTTGCAGTTCTTTATGTGAATATAGTCAATGTTTTTTTAAGCAATTTCGTATAATGACTTAGATAAAGAGTGCTCTAGTTTTTGTAAAAATTAAAATATTTCTTATCGTGAAGATCACTTCAAACAGGAATAACAAAGTAACACATCAAAATTGAAAAATTGAGAATTTGTTCATAAAATCTTTGTAGAGAGCGGGCCCCGTTTATGTAATTTTTCGTACATTTTTACTAGTTTTTTCCCATTTTAATAATAATAATTTTTTTTTCTTTTACCAATTTTAGGATTTTTTCCTTAAAATATACTATATAAATATAAAAATCACAAAAAGATCTCCATATTTCCTTTTTTTCAAAAAAAAGTTGTCGCAAGTAGTCGGATACCTTAAGATTACTTGTATGCTGTAACTTAAAATGTCCTTAAAATTCATTATTTTTAGTATAAAATTATTTTCTTAATATTGAAAATACAGTGTATTCTTCGACATTCTTTTCCTTGTTTTCATTACAGTTTTTTCTTTCTTTCTTTTTTGATTGGTTAGATATATGAAATAAACATATATTAATTTAAAAAAAAGTTTAAATAATAATTTTTTTAATGTATAGTGTTTATAAATTTAAAACTTGTTTTATGTGGTTTATAAAGTATACTAAAAATGAACCTCTATCAAACGAACTTTTTCCCGGGATTTAGTGACTTCGTTATATCGAGGTCCGACTGTATTTATACTATAAAATAATACAAAGGAAAAATTAGATAATCATTTTAAAAAATTAAATATAAAAATTAAATTCAGAGACGGATTTATTGAAACCTTTAGATAAATTTATGTATAAAAATCTATATTTTAGTATTTTCTACAAATTTAAAGATTTATATTAAATACACTGCTGACCACCGTAAATGCAACACCAAGAAAGAAAAGAGGTAGCACACAAAATTTATTTTGTAGATAACATGTTGACCAAGTATCAAATGATTAAATTTATAGATTTCTGTGAAGTGTGGTTCCTGCCAGAATCAGTATCCAGAGTAGACGCCATTGTTGGAGATCACCGCTGCCACGCGCCTCGGCATTGATTCAAAGATACTTTGGATGTGTTCTTGGGGTACAGCAGACCAAGCAGCTTCCATACGTTGCCAAAGTTGATCTGGTATGGCAGCTGGGGTGTAATCTGGGTCAATCGATGAGCAACCATGGACCACATGTTTTCTATCTCCGAAAGATCCGGAGAGCGAGCCGGCCAAGAAAGCAATTTAATCTGGTGATTGACGAAGAACCTTTGGACAATGCGTGCCACGTGTGGTCGTGCATTATCCTGTTGAAATACGGTTGTGGCCAAGCCCTGAAGGCAAGGAAGGACAACTAGCTCCAACACCTCGGAGATGTAGCGCTGACTGTTTAAAGTACCGACAATGCGTACTAGAGGAGTGCGAAAGTGATATCCAATACCGCCCCATATCATTATACTCGATGCATGACCAGTGTGGCGGTACATAACGGAGCTGTTCAGCATCCTCTTTCCACGATGACTTCAGACTCGAATATGACCATTGTGGTGTTGCAGACAGATGCGTGACTCGTCAGTAAAGACAACTTCATTCCATTCTTCCTCCCACATCCTTCTTTCATCGCACCATTGGCGGTGGAGACGTCTGTGGTTCGGCATCAAGAGTAGACCAAGCAATGAACGTCTTGCGGACAGACCACTCTGCTGTAAACGGCGTCGAATGGTACGAGCAGACACTGAATGATGCGTCACAAACTCAATGTGCTGTGCTATGATTCGTGATGTGACTGAGCGATCCGTCACTGCCATGCACACAATTTGCCTGTTCTCACGTGAAGTGGTGCACTGAGGTAGATGCGATCGACCACGTCTGTCCGTCGTACCCTCCTGCATCTAACGGTTACATATCCGCATTACTGTTGTTTGGTTTCCTCCAACACGACTACCGATTGCTCTGAAAGATAATCCACAATCTCGGTAGGCCACTGTCCTTCCTCTGTCAAACTGGGATACTTGACCAAAAGCTGATCGCTATTTTCTACGAGATATAACTGATCGTTTTTGAAAAAACCACATGAAAAACACAATTGCCGAACTTGAAATCGTCGAAATCTCCAAGCCTTAAATAGCGCTTTGAGGTGGCGCCACAGGCGCGCGTGATGTGTGTCTGTGCTGAAATTCTAATCATTTGCATATCTCACCTCCACTAATACATGTTGTAAATTTCATGTTATTTGCATGCTTCCTTCAGAGTGTTGCATTTACGGTAACCAGCAGTGTATATTGTCTTGCTGTAAAAACTGAAACCCCCAAAATATTTATGTGATAACAAAGCTAATTTTTTGAAAATTTTATACTTCGTGTGGGTGATATGCGCCTTTAGTTCTCGTGAAAACTTAAGTCTCAAAAAATTTTCAAGACAAAGAAAAAATATATTTTTTAAATCAATAAAAATAATAAGTCACATATTTTTCGTTTGATGCAGAAAAAGGTGACGAGTTTATATTGATGTTCCATACAGGTAAGGGATTTTTTTAGGAAATATGTGTGTTGGGCGAAGAGTAGCATACTTTTACATTAAGGGTCCAAAATTTTACTTGTTAAGCAAAATAATTTTTTCCGCCTCAAATTAGAATAAAATGCGATAATGCGTTGCATGACGAAAAAAAAAATACTTAAAAAAATAGTATGAATCCTATTCATCTTTTCTGTATCACGGAATGAAAAAATATCCGATGCGAATGCGATTTTCAGTTACCTAAAATTAAAAATAACAATAATATATAATCAAAAAAAAATTTATTTATTATTATTATTGTTAGAAAGCTTTTCTACAGATGTTTGCTTTTGCTAACAGTTTAAACTTTGATGATAAGGTGGCGCAGTATTTTCATTAAATAAATGCTTCTCAGTACACGTTGCAACAGTGTCCCATGCTTTCAACAATTCCTTAATTGTGCTGGAAGATTTTGGCTTTGCTATTACCTATTCCTCCTCAGATAAACTTTCCTTCACTAGTTTTGGTGAAACACAAAGAAAATCTGCAAGATCTTCAGTGGTATAAATAGGATCCCTTCCTTTGATATTAAAGTGGTGCGTTTATTCGGAGGACAGAACCCGATACCTATGGACCCGTAATCACGCAGCATTCCACAAGACCAAAATGATCACTTTAGTCCGAAGGCTGTTACTGGCTTATATAGAGGATACCATTACACTCTCCCCCACCAGTGAGTCGGTGGATAGGCAAACGAATGATATAGTTGTTATGGCGGGCGTGTGAGTTGCGGTTGTTAATTGGATGAATTGCGTCAAGTGCGTATGACGACTTTGTTTTGCTGCCTCAAGCGAGTCTGACGAGTTTGCTGCGGCAAGTGAGTCTGATAAGGGTTTCTTTGGTGTTGGTCTTTTTGCGGGTAGATGGCGCCACGAAAGTACAGAAGGTTATGATTTTATTAATTCAGCCAGAGTCACCAATGAAGTGGTGCGCGCTTATCCGAAGGACAGAACCTGGTACCTATGGATCCGTAAGTGCGTAACATACCACTAGATCAAAATGATCATTTCAGTCCGGAGGCTGTTACTGTCTTATATAAATGATACCGCTACATTATCATCACTTCACTTTTGAAAACATATCCTCAGATTGCCATGTTGGTTGTCACGTACTCCTTCTAAATTTTGCTCATTCTTCACTTCCCTTTTAGTTTTTGACTGTCTTGTTGCTTCTCAGTTCGAAAGTGTCAAAGGTTAGAATTTCATGCAATCCCTTCTCTTCTACGGGCTCACTTTATTTTATGCTTTGACTTCAAATTCGTTTCCGATTGCCCCCTCCCCCTCATTTGCTACTATATTGCCTGCAATCGCTCTGACTCTTGAACTCTTCTCAAAGGCAGAAAAAGAGAGATTTAACCTCTATATATTCGCGAACCATTTATACTCATTATGCGAAACTTTGCTCGGTAAGGAAATACTTAATACTTTTTTAAATACTTGATTGTGCCATACGTTCTTGATACATAAATTTGAGGCTGTCTGCTGTGACTCAAATGCAGCAGACGATTTTAAATTTCGTTGTTGGTGATCATCTGCAAAATTTTTTGATGATTGTTGTCTCTCTTTCATGAATGCAGTTGCGAATGTTTTTTTAGAGAGAATGGATATGGAACACACACACAGAAGAGTGTAGTACTTATTTCTCTGCATCAAAAAAAAAAGAAAAGCCCCCTCAGAAAGTTTTAAGGCCCTTGAGTATTTAGATATCTCAAAAGGTTATTAATTTATGGAAAAATTAAGAGATTTTCTGAGATTAATAACTATCCAGACCATATTAGAAGCGGTTGTCTGCGCTCTTCAGAACAGTCGAGAACGGAATTCGTCGAAATTTTATCGAAAGAAGACTCTTCTTGTTAAACCAGTGCTTCTCAGACTTTTAATATTCGTGACCCAATATTCAATCATAAGTTTCATTGCCCCCTCCCCTCCTATACAATAACAATGTAATGAAATAAAAAATACTATAATTTGACACTAAAGCTACAATACGACTTCAGCCTCTTAAGTGCCACCGGCATATATAAACAATAATTTTCTGGACGTATATATACGTTTTTCCGAAGTATGATCTTATCAGTGCACTGCTGTCCGTAAAATTATTCCGAAGGTTTTGGAGTGCAACAAAATGACTTTGACAGCGTCTGCGAAGGATTTACTTATTTCAGAGGATTTGCTTATTTATCCCTTTTCTCCACTTCCCCCCCCAAAAAAAAAGACATCACATATGACACGTGGGAAACGGTGGTATTAGGGAAAGAATCATGTAGCTTTTATTCGGCAATTAAGGGATAAATTATAAACTGTATAAATTATCAAGATAAGTTTTAATACAAACCCATCAGGTCGCTGGTAATTATCAAAAAAACTTGTTCTTGTTCTTAACTTAGCATTGTTAAATTAATTTTAAAATGCATTGCATAGACTGATATAGTTATAAGTGTATTGTATGAGTGCAAATGTGTACTTTATTTTTTATTATGGTCAGAATGCATTTTGTTTGTTTACTTTCAGTAAATTAATAATTTTTTAAAATAATCTTTTGTTTCCGAATTTTTAATATGCTCACGACCCCTAGGAGGGGCGCACCCACAATTTGAGAAATGCTGCATTGGAGAAGTGAGTGACTAAATATTAACGTCGCACTTTTTTTACCTACATTTTACCTACCATTCTTCCTACGGAATGCATTTTGCATTTGTAAAGAAGATGGCCTTTAATAGGATGGTGATACATTTTTTGGACTCTCATATTTTTGTACTGGCAATGCACATGTGAGGTACTGATTTTTGTAATATTGACATTTAGATACATAATACATGTACATACCTGGTTTGTAACAAATAACATGAAAATTACTTTCATTTACCTTTAAAAATACGCAATGCAGTCACTTTAAAAAAATACTACTCAACATACTCAGAGCTAATCAAAGAATGAACTACTAAATAAACCCATTGCACACACAAATAGCTTCTGACATTTGTTGGAAACTTGAGTAACTGCCTGGAGTTGACCTCTGTAATGGTTTAGAGAATGTACCATCTAGCATCAATTTCGAAGGCATTTAAGCAAGCGGTACGTTTAATGTACCACCACACAATAAACGAATAAGAATTACTGGTACAACATATGTACCATCAAGCATGAAAGATTTAAATGTGCATCGGCCGTTCTACTCAAGTACTTTGCACCAATATTTTAAGAAAACAACGCCGGCCGCGAGTTCGGGACCATGGCCTTAGCACAGATTTATTGATATATTTATTCTAATTTAAAAACCATTAAAATGTTCCACAAGGTATACCCGGGGATTCCCCGAGTCACAATAAGAAATATAAAAAAAATTATAAATTTGTATACAAAAGGGATTCACGTTCTCTATGAAGTTTGTATAACCACAAGTATCTAAAACTCATCTCAGTCATTAAAACTGAAAATTCCATTTATACATAGTTACTTTACTTTTGAATATTTTGAAACTTTTAGTATAGTATAATAGAGAAGAGTATTGAAGTATTTTTTTCTTTATATGTTCCACATACCAGATTGCAAACATTCTATTATTTACTATCCCGGGTCCAACGAAATAATTTTATACTCGTTAATACAATGTTTTGCACAACTATATCGTTGTCTAATGTAAAACGCTCCGTTGTTTCATTTATGAAAAAAAAGCACCAACAATGAAGAAGAGGGTACAATTTATCGACAAATAAAAATATTCGACGTTGAAATCTATCTTTGGGTAAGAACCGCTCCTAAATTTTAGGTTGAAAATTCATGCCAAAATACGCAAGATTTCTCATACAGCTATCAATATTTTTATACCATTCAGAACTATGTTATTAAGTGAAAAAATATTTCTTAACGAGAACAGCTACAAAAACAAAATATAAAAACTAATTAAACGCAGAAATTGTGAAATGCGACTGCAGATATTTTCTATAGATCGAGATTTCGACATTTTGCTTAGAAAATTGACAGCACGTATCCCAGTTACTAAATATACTGTATGAGTAGGTAACATTAAAATCGCAAATTAAATATTATTATACAGTAAAATTACATTAATTTTTTCAAACGAATACAATATTTTTATTGTCTTAAAATAAAGCACATAAATAAATATATTTTGATATATATATTTATATATTATTTATATATTGATCTACTTTATATTATTTTAAGATATATATCCTTCTAAGGGTGTATATATAGAATGTGCAGGGGCGTAGCTACCCCGTATCAATGAGATGCGGCCCCCAAGCTACAGGGGCCCCAACATGTGTAGACAAAAAATCGTAAAATATTAACGAGGCCCAAAAAGGGCCCCAAGATATTTTTGATGCAGGGCCCACTCAGGACTAGTTACGCCAGTGAGAAACCCCAAAATACCTTATTGTCTTACGGGTTCCGTGAGTTGAAAAAGTTCGAAGATCATTACTCAAAAAATATTACGGGAAAAATTGACAGTTTTTTTCAAAAAATATTTGCTTAGTCAAGAAAATTCGAAATTTTTAAATTTTTTTGAAAGGGAAAAATGATTCAATAATTATATTCTGATTGAAATATACCACAAACAAGGATTAATTTGAATACCTGTTAATTTCCCAAGGTAATATTTTACCCAATTTATTTGTAATATTTAAAAAGTTTAAAATCGCTTACATACAATTTCTCTAATTCTAAACTATTCAAATTCTAAATTCTAATTCAAAATATCTTAATACTAACGATTTCATTGATTTCTTATGGTATTTAACTTTAATTCGAAGTTGAAATAATAACAGAAAACACCGAATAAAAAAATTAGGATTTCTTGTAATGTCTCATAAAACTGCGAGGATCGAAATAGTCATACGTAAAAAGAGAATCTGCATTTTTCTAAATCGAGTATGGTTTGGCGACTTAGAATAATTACACAACATTATCTGCTTTCCACACAAGTGTTATTTTGTCCAATAGCAGGCGAAAAAAAATATGTCGACAACGCAGACGTTTATTTCCTCCTCATTAGAGTATAATCTACGTTTTGTTAATACAATTGAATGACTAGTTAAGAGCAATCACTGTTTATATGTCGATAATCCAAACATCCATGTAAAAATAACAATATTTCAGAATCGCGCCAGATTCGAACGCAATTCTAACACTAACAATAAGAGAGGGTAATTTTTAAATTATTCCTGGTAAGGTTAGAATGTTGCTTGTGTTAAAAGTAATAATTTTTTTTATATTAGTTGTCTTAAAAGAATGTTGCTTGTGTTAAAAGTAATAATTTTTTTTTATATTAGTTGTCTTAAAATAAAATTTTCAAAAGTCTATACAATTATTCCTAAAAGATATGTTTCCATTGGCGCCAATACGATACAGATGAATAATTTTTATAGTATGAATTGATTCATTTTTTTGATAATTTAACTCATTTGAAGGAATGAAAATGCTACTATTGATAAGAAATTTGTATTATTATACATTATAATTTTGATCATTTTAAAATTTTTGTTGATTTAAGGAATTTGATTCAAGATTCCATAACTGTGTGAATGCTGATTATTCTTATAAACAAGAAATATTATACTAGTAGAATTTCATTTCTAAGAATATCTCTCGTTTATTTGTGTTTTGGAATACTCGTAATAAATTAAAGTTGACTTTATAACGACCTGATGGATGTTTGTCGTATTTTTTTTTTTAAAAAATTGTCATCGAAAATCTGATATCAGTACCATACGCGCCAAAAAAAAATAAAAAAAAATGTTGATATTCGCCAAGTTGGGCGATAACATTTTAATGTGGTTACTTTGATTTTGTGTGGTTGCCATCATTATATTATTTTACTCTTTTCAAACTTTTTTTTTATGTTTGTAAAAATTATTTTCAATTAAAATTTTTTTTGTAGCAAATTTGTTCTTTTTTGTAATTTTATTTTTTTTACTACTTGTCTTTTTACTATTTATTATTATGTATATTATTTTCACCATTTATAATTATTATGACAGTATTCATTATTATTTTTTTATTTGTTTATATTTATGGCGTTATCGATATTAATTTCAAACGATTTTAATTTCATTTTTTTTTCTCTGACTCAAACATTTCCCTACTTTACGTTGTCTAGATTGCAGCTTTTGTCTTCTGTCATTTATATGAACATGGATATTTCGAACATTATCGGTGAGTATTAGGATATTTTTTAATAGAATATTTAAAGCTATAAGCTTTTGATTTTTTTGGTTGAAAAGGATTACCAAATTCACCCTTTCTGCTTATTTTGTTTTCGAATAATATTTTTTTAAAAATTCTTATTCTTGATTAAAATTCTGCTTATTTTAACCGTTATGAAATGTGATAAGTGTGGCAGCAAAATGAAAACAGTTTACAGAAAGGTTAAGAAATTTATTGCGGATCTTAAGGTGCAAATTTCCGCTGTCACAATAATTTAAACGTTTCTTGTTCGATGAAATTCATTAACGAACTCGTAATTTTTGGATATATTGAAAATTATTCGAATTATTTTCAATACACTTTCGAGTTAATCGAATATATTAACAATGCATTCGAGGAATCGGATTCATAAACTTTCATAGCATTTGCCATCAATCTTTTTACATCCTGATAATACTTTCTTTTTTCGGCTTGGAGTTTTTAATTTTTTTACAGTTATTTTTATTTATTTATTTATTTCATTTTTCCCACATTCCAGTTTAAATACTTTATCTTTTTAGCTTCTTTTCCTGCCATTTCTAATTTCCTTGTATTTTAATTCTTCAAGTACTGATACTCATATTTTTCCGAATGGTTTCCACAAAAAAGTAAATACATTCCTGCTCATTTGTTCTTTTTTACTTTGTTTAAAATTAGTGTAATTTTTTTCATTTTTTAAAATGGCCGAATTTTTTAATAACTTTCCTGTTGTAGCGTTTTTAGATTGTAAAGTTTCAAAGATTTATTTGGACGATACGCAATTTACTTGACTAAATATTCTTGCTTTTAAATGCATGTTTGATTTGTTTTTGTGAAATTGTGAATTAAATTTGGATACGAATTCAGAACTGTTTGCTGATTATTTAAATTATTCTCAACGATTTGAGAAAGTATTAACGTAAAAGTTTTTCTAAGATATATGAAAAAATTCTCTTCATGTCACGTAGAGATTGCGCTTACAAGAATTAAGCATCAGGGGAGTAGCAACGGCCGTATCAATGATATGGGCCCCCAAGCTTTGGGAGCCCCAAAACGTATAAGCAAAAAAGTTGCAAAATATTAAG
This sequence comes from Trichonephila clavipes, assembly GCA_019973935.1. Classification (NCBI taxonomy): domain Eukaryota; kingdom Metazoa; phylum Arthropoda; class Arachnida; order Araneae; family Nephilidae; genus Trichonephila; species Trichonephila clavipes. Next base: position 84,119 of record BMAU01020045.1, on the reverse strand, counting down.
GGGCTCCTAGAAAGGGCCCCGAAGGAATATGGATACAGGGCCCATTCAAAACTATAGCTACGCCAGTGTTAAGCCTTAATTAGTTTTTGTGTGCCGCAATTGTAAAATAAAAAATGGTGTAAAAACTTAAAAATTTAAAATTAAAGTAAAATTCTTCCATTTTATTATTTTATTAAGTATGGTGTTTAATTATGTTGTATACACAATAAAAAAATGTGCCTTTTTTAAAACATTTTGGGTAAAATAATTGATCGGTTAACGAGTTAGTTATTTTTTAAGGTTTACATCATCGCTATATTTCTGTTCACAAGGGTAACAAATTAACTATTAATTTTTCATAATTCTCATTTCAGCTTTTGAAATTTGACTGCATAGTTACTAACTCTAAAGGAAATTAACCGTTATATTTGTGTAAATTAATTTATTTACATAAATTTCAACACATTCACATTTGTATGAAAATTATTTAAATGTGCAATCCCTACTTTTAGATATGCCAAGAAAAACTATTTAGAAACCATACATGTATATGCATACTATGTTTTTAACTAATCTACAAATCATTTAGCTTTATTCTGTAACCTTTTCTCTTTTGAAATTTTTCTTTTGATTTTGTGGTAAATTTTTTCTACTTTACTCTTAAAAACTCATATCTGTATTGAAAATGTATATCTTTTTAAATATATTTCTTAGCAGACTAATTGAAAAAAATATACTTCCTATAATGTTTTCCTTCTTATGCATTCGAACACAAATGACTAGTGGTTTAGTTAATTAAAATCATATACCAGTATAAGACTTTGTAATACCATTTCTGAATTAGGATGGTAATTTAATTTTTTTCCTTTTGGAAGTGATTAAAAATCATGGACTTAGTTGTTACTTGACATAAACCGAGTTAATTTAAGAAAATTATTGAATAAATATTATCTTCGATTTGTAATCCCAATTTACGTTTTCTTAAAAATATTTTTCGTTGAAATTGATAATGAGCATCAGTTGGTAAAAACAACCATTAAAAGTTAAAAATAGGATATTTTGTATTATTAAATATTCTGATATAATTTTTTTTATTAACGTTACAATATAGAAGCTACGCTCTCACTCTTCAAACATTTGACAAAGGTCATATCTCTTAACCTCTACACGGCAGTTTTTAGTGCTAAAAACATCGTCAGCAGCGAATTATTGACCATGGCCACTTAACTCACTTCTTCAATGAGACTTGGAAGAGATCATCGCTTGTGAGTAAATTATGATTTATATGTATACTATAACTGATCAGAAACATAAGACGTTTTTTTTTTCATACATAAGATGTTATATATGATGAAGTTTTTTGTAAATTAAAAAATGCGTATGAAATATATATAGAACAAAAAGCTTTTCAGGAAAATCCGCGTTGTTAAATACTATTTAAATTAAGATAACAAATTTACAGCATGTGTATCTTAATTTTTTTTTTTAAATTAAATCCTTTAAGCATGTTTTTGTTTTTAAATATGGCACAAGCGGTAGGTATGAAACTGATTATGTAATGAATGCAGCAGCTCACGTCTTTGAGAATGATTTCTCACTGTAGAAGGTGGCCGTGGTAGCCTAGTGGTCAAGGTATCGGATAGTGGCAGACATGTCACGAGTTCGAGCCCAATAACACTAATGACCCGCTGTGTTGGGGAGATGCACGTTAAATCTATCGAGAATTCAAACGTCCTCCCGTGGTGTGATGCAGTACTCAGGAGAGGGGGTGTCAGCTAAGGTGTTGTCTTCGTCCTTTGACCGTGGTTCAAAATTACCAAGTCAACCGCCAAAAGCCTTTGTGTAGCTGAACAGTGCGACGTTAATACTCATTCACTATAGCAGTAATTAATTGAGGAGTTTTCATTTTATTAATATAGAACGCAATCCCAAAATTTTAAATGTTGAAAGATAGTGCGAAGCTCGACTGTCCCCGAAAAAATTTAATATGATATTGTTCAATATATATATCAGTCATGAAGAATCCTTCAAAAGGGATAGAATAGTTTACATATAATAATTGCGTCTCGACATTGGAGCATTTCACTCAAGAATATTTCGCGCGTATTTACATTGTGGGATGTCATATTCCTCAAGTGTTTTCACAAGTCCCCCGTCTTGTTGTACGTATGAAGAAAGTTTAAGAGATTTGTCTTATATCTAAGATAATCTTTGTTTCTGTGTCATGTTTCATAACCACAGCCCGCATGGCTGCTTGGGAACGGAGCAGAATGACAGCTTTAGAGAAACAATCAATCTTGTTCTTGGGGTTTTCAGAGCTATTGAGAGGAAAAGGATTTCTGTATCAAAATTCTGCATAAAGTACTCCACAGAACATTGGAAAGAGAGATTACTGTAAACAGCCTCAGTATTGTTTTGTATTATAGAGACATCAGTCCATTGAGCTTCAGGGTATTTTTCATGTAACTTGCTTAAAAAAGTTTGCTTTTCATATTGTATCAGAAAAATTTTTCTTTGGAATTTAGATTTTGCTTTCTAGTATAGTTTTCTAACCTCAGTACGTTTTTGTGACTTTTTGTCTATTAATTATCTTGCAGGAATATACTCTGTATTTGACAAAACTTTGTCCAAGTATCTTGCATGTTAGCCCAGAATTTGGCGGTTGTTTTTGCTCCCAAGTCAGATTTAAGAGTGTCCAGTAAATTCTCTAAAATATGTTTTTTAAAACTTTGGAAGAAGTAGAGAGTTGTCTTGTGTCTCAATTGATCATCATTTGACTAAATCTGTCTTTTGGTATTTATAAAGAAGTACAAGTTTGGTCTTATTTCTGAGATAATATCTGTGCCTCTGTGCCAAGTTTTATAACTACTTCCTGGGTGACTGGCTTAGAATGGACTAGAAAAGGTTTACAAAAAAAATAGATTTTTATCTTGAAATTTACCTTTATCTTGAAAATTTATGTTGTGTTGTTTATTTTGTGTTTTTGTGCTGTGTGTGTTTATATTGAGTGTGCTTGTGTTGTGTATGCTTGTGTTGTGTTGTTTATGTTGTGTTGTCCATTATATGTTGTGTTGTCCATTATATGTTGTGTTGTCCATTATATGTTGTGTTGTCCATTATATGTTGTGTTGTCCATTATATGTTGTGTTGTCCATTATATGTTGTGTTGTCCATTATATGTTGTGTTGTCCATTATATGTTGTGCTGTCCATTATATGTTGTGTGATGTGTGGTTTGTTTTGTGTGATGTGTGGTTTGTTTTGTGTGATGTGTGGTTTTTTTGTGATGTGTGGTTTGTTTTGTGTGATGTGTGGTTTTTGTTTTGTGAGATGTGTAGTCTATTCTTTGTGGTGGTCCCTATTAGAGAAAAACTGTTAAAATCGACAATTAATCTTCTCTTGATGTTAAATTTTTATCACCAAGGAAGTTTTGCAATGCAGAAAAACTTGCCAATCGCTTGGTGTCAGGTCTAGACTGTACGGTGGATAGATAAAAATTTCCCAATTAAGCGCTTAGAGTTTCTGGTGAGTCAATAAAAACGTGTGTGACCTGGCTTTGTCCTAATAGAACACAGTCTCTCTCCTATTTGGCAAATCTGGCCGTTTCTGGTGAATTATTAGCTTCAAATGGTTCAATTGTTAACAGTAGAAATCCGAATTTAGTGTTTGGCCATACAGACAGAACTCATAATGAGTTTTACCTTTCCAGTCCCACCAAATGCACAGTAGAACCTTCCTGATTTGGCCACCGTTTGAGATGCTTTACCACGCTTTAACCACGATGGGTTTCAGGCAACGTTGTTCTATGGGGCCCATTTCTCATCCCTAGTTATCATCCGTTTAAAAATTGGGCCGATTGTATTCCGTTTGGCTAAGGCATTGCAGCTAGAAATTTGATCATGTTGTGATTTATCCATCAAGTTTTAGTGTTGAATGGTGTCACCCATACATATGAAGCTTCTTTTTGAATCCAGCTTTGTGCTAATGATTTGAAACGGTTCTATGTTCGATCTTTATCTCCTGGGTGATGTCAAGACTACTAATAGGCCGCTCAACTTCGATTGTTTCTATGGTTTTATCGACATTTTCAATGATGGGCATAACTGAAAGGAATCAATGAAGCCAAAATTGCAAGTAGTTGGCTGTTACAGTTGCGGGACAATAAACACCACTCACAATTTCAGCCGCGTGGCTCGCATTTTCACCTTTATCAAAGAAAAACAGGAAAGTTCACAAAGAGAAAATTCAATATATTTTCCAGTTAAACAACCTTTAGCTTACAATTGAATGGAACAAAAAACAGCAAAAGTATTTTTAGTGCGAAATATCACCTTTACAATGATCATAAATCTGAAATTGTTTTATCGATACTTAACGAGATATCGATCTCTACAGCTATTTACCGAAAATATAATGTATTCCTTTCCACCCAACTTAATATTTTTTTTATAACACCACAAATCTTTTACTTGCTGTGTTAAGATTTCACCTCTAGAGGGCCCATCCTTTGACCGAAAGGAGTTCTTCGCTTTCAGCCGGAGCTCTTGGTGCAAATCGCTACCCAGGAGTTTGTCCCCTGACGAACGCTGTACCAGGGTGCTGATGGCACAGTTCCAGAGTCCTTTGTGGATCCATATCGGGGGTCATATCTGTTTTGTTCCCTGGTCTGAGCCCCGTTTACGTGCTGCAAGTAGGCTATGGGGACACTGATCCTTGCATTTGGTGACTGGGTTTGCGTCACTGTGGAGCCGGCATAACTGAAAGCTTTGATTCTCCGATGTAGGCCTTGGTGCGGTTCTCTCTCTAGTTTTAATTACATTTGTCATTTGCCGCCGTGGTAGCTTAGAAGTCAAGGTAACGGACTCGTGGCCAGCGTATCATGAGTTCAAGCCTAGTACCTCTGAAGACCCGCCGTGCAGAGGCGTCCTATGCACGTTAAATATGTTGATACTCAAGCGTCCTCTCATTGGTGTAAAAGTTAGGAGAGGGGGTGTCATGCTCGTCACTTAACCATGGTTCTTAATTACAAGGTCCATCGCCAAAGCCCTCGAGTAGCGGAATAGGGTGACGTTAATGTTCACTCACAACTCACTCTTTGCCCTTCGGGGATTGAATGCTTATTGCGTCTATTAACGCCTTTATGTAGAATTTGATCCCTCTCCACTTTTTGAGGGTCTACTGTTTTTAATCGTGTATTAGCTTTGGGAATATTTTATCCCATTTTACCTTCTTGTTGACTTTGTCATTTAACAGACAGTTTCTTTTTTATTGGGACCTTTCCTCCTTTTTTAGGCTATTTCTGTCCTCATTCCTCATTTTATCAGTTCGTTTTGTCTATTAACGTTTAACTGTGAGGAATTATTCCTCCATTCTCTCTCTCTTGGTCAAATTTTTTTCTATTGCTTTGTACCATTAGACACTCAGGAAAAAAACGTTTGTCCTGGTTTCCCTTTTATTCCCTTTTTTATGCATTCTTTTTTAAAGTTATTTTAGGTCTAATGTCACATTTTTTCACTATATACTTTTTAATCTTTTGTTTCATTGTATATAAGATTACCTTGTCTTCGAAATAGAGGCCGCTGCTAAACGGGCACCAACAATAAGCCCTTTTTTCACAAATGCTGAAAGATCTGTCATATTTCTATTTTATTTCATTCATCGTGAAAAGTACATACTTTTACTAGCATTCCAACCAAGTGTAACCCACGTTATGAAAAAATTTTCATTCTTCATCCCTCTAGCACGCATTCCAATGCAAATATCAAAGATTTCTAATTCAATGGCCAATGTGTGTATGAATTAATACACTGCTCAAAAAAATTAGGAGATCACATGGACTTAACTAAGTTATGCAAATATTATGTTTTACGATAGTCATTAGACTATGGATAATTCTTCTAAAGCATAGCACAAAATAACTAGGTAACTTAAAATGCAAATCAATGTTCATCACTCTGACGTTAGATAGAGGAAACACATACCAGTCCAAAAAATTCCAGAAATGAGCAATAAACCTAACGTAAATGAAATTTCCAAAGCTCACTTGGATGAAAAAGAACAGGAAGTTGAACTTCAGGCTGTCAGAACCAATGTGAAGATCTGCAAGATTTCAACAGCAAAGGAAAATATCGATAGAATACTGGAGGAGGTTAAAAAAACAATATAAAAAATGCCTTAAACCATCTACTGACTATATGAAACATTGTAATGTCATCACCTGATTGCAAGGTCCGCTGCATTTAACAATAGAAACCTGTTTTTTCCCCTTCGTGTTTTAGTGTGTACACTTTTTCTGTTTCGTTTTTTTTCCCTTTCAGATTCCTCTTCACATATGATCATACTTATGAGTTTGAAGACAGCCACTACGGTCAGAATGGCTAGTTGTAGTATCCATCTACACCAGTTTGAGTAACAGTGACACCTAAATGTTACCACCGCATTAAGAGGCCCATAAACAGGAATCCAAACTCGAAAATGATGAAAGTGTCCTCTTCTGGGAGGGAGGATTGAGTGTGTACAAAAGAACGGCGAAGTACTCATGTTGAACTGGTCGTAATGATCGAAGGTAAATAGCTGCTTCATAAGAGATAATTTATATGCCAAGAAAACAAATGACAAGTGGTTTAATAAACTTTATAATACTATCTAAATTAGGACAGTAATTTCAAATTGAAGTATATCTTTTTGTAGGTGATTAAAAATCATTGATTTAGGAGTTACTTGACATAAAAAGGGGTAATTTAAGCAAATTATTGAGTAACGTTATTTTGGTTCTGTAATCCTAATTTTCCTTTTTAGATTTTTTTTCCTTGAAATTGATAATGAGTATCAGTTGGTAAAAACAACCGTTGAAAGTTCAAAATAATATATTTTGTAGCATTAAATATTCTGATACATTTTTTTATTAACATAACACTGTAGGAATTACGCTCTCCCTCTTCAAACATCCACACCACGACCCTCTACGCGACTGTTTTTAATGCAAAAAGGACTCAAACTCCGACCAGACATCGCCAGCTGAAAATTTTTGACCATGGCCACTTGGCTCACTTCTTCAGTGCGACTTGGAAGAGATCATCCCTTGTGAGTAACTTATGATATATATGATCAGAAACATAAGATGTTTTTTCATATTTATGATGTTATACATGATGAAAATAATTTTTGTAAATTAAGGATGCATATGAAATATACAGAACTAAATATAGCCTTTTAGTGAATTCCTTGTTGTTGAATGCTATTTAAATTTAGATAAGAAATTTGCAGACTGTGTGTCTAAATTTTTTTAATTTACAATAAATCCTTTAAATATGTTTTTGCTTTTAAGTATTGAACAAGTGGTAGATATGTAATGCATGCAGAAGCTCACTTCTTTGACATTGATTTCTCACTCTAGCAGTCATTAATTTAGGAGTTTAAATTTGATTAATATAGAACACGATATCAAGATTTTAAATGTTGAAAGTGTGAAACTCGACTGTACTCGACAGACTTCAATTCTATATGGCTGAATATATTTCAGTGATGAAGAATATTTCAATAAGGATATAATAGTTTACAAGTAATTACATATTTCACAAGTAATTACATTTCAACATTGGAGCATTTTACTCAAGAATATTTCGTGCGTATTTACATTTCGGGAGTTCTTATTCCTCAAGTGTTTCTCATGTTCAAGTGTTTCTCAAAATTCCTTTTGAAGGATTCACTCAGTGCTATGTTGAATGATTTCCGTGATAAAATAATTCTGATCTTGTCATAGATCTTTTTTCAATTTTTCTACAAGACGTAAATTGTTACCCCCACCTTAAATCTAAATCAGAATTATTAACCTACAGCACCATACAAGACTGAAAAGCAAATATAAGGAACTTATTTCAACTCAAGGTATCTAAATTATATTGAATTTTTTTAAATATGTACCAACTTTGAATTTTTTAAATTTTCACGATTTGGCTCTCAGATATTGTTGTAGTTTTGGATCAATATTTGTTTGTGTGAGCAAGTGTTTTCTATTACGAACCTAATAAAATCATAATATCGCTCAAACTTTAATAATATTCACCTAAAACAACCTAATTTTTGTTAACTTTTTCAAGAATTATTCCTAATATAGAGGACTTGTAAAAAAAAATTACAAATGCTATAGCCATATTAAGCATCTACTGACTGTTTAGAAATAAATTAGAATTAAATATATATATATATATGTTTTAACTTTTATCATTTTTAATTTACTGCCAAAAAGTTTATTAAAAATAAAGTAAAAAATTTATCAACAATGAAGCTTAAGTATTTTTATTATTTTTTTTAAATTTTGACTGTTTAGACTTGCACAAAAAATGCTATTCACTTATAAAAATCCCAGATGCTAATATAAGAAGCTTTTTTTTTTCTTTACTTTTTTAATATTTTTTTATTTGTTGGAAAAGTTGGAAGTAGCACGCATAATGATTTATTATCGAATCGAATTTTTATAGTGTAGATAGTGGCACTCTCACCAAAAAGGTTGGCCACCCCTGTTCTATGCAAAGGCCTCTATGTGGCTGGCGAATCACGGATTGCAAACCTTTCGGCTAGGACAGTGTTTCCCAATGAGTGTTAAGAGACGGTTGTCCAGGGGTACGGGAATTATTTTGGGCCGGGGTACACGTTTTAACGTAGTTTGATGGGAATATGCACTGCACCCACCTTAGCTGAGGCTAACTCTACGTTCTCAAAGCAGTATTGTTGAGTCAAGTCAAGGCAGTCTTGTTAGACAAAAGAGAGCTGGTAATGAAGAAGTAAACTCGTTTCCCTCTCTTAATGAGTTTATAACAAGTTCGACTACCAAAATTGATGCTGATACTCTGAAATGAATAGCACAGCATTTGGAGAGTTTGCAAGTAGGCTTGAAAAACTATTTTTTGAGTTAAACAAAAATATTGAATGGGTAAGATATCTGTTTAACATTAGCACAACATTCATGTGTGTGCCATCAGATTTGTTGCATGTGCAAGAAAAGCAATTGTTGGGATTGGCCTCAGACAAATTGTTGAATAATAAATGTAAGGTGTGTACTTTAATATCATTCTGTTTACAAATGCAACATACATACCCGGTTTTAACAGAAAAAGTTCTGAAATACATCTTGCCTTTTCCAACTTCATGTTTGTGTGAATTAGTCTTTTCAGCATTTGTAAAAATTAAGACCCCGCGGTACGCTACAAATTTCAATATTACCGAATTCCCCCTCCCCAGCATTCTCTTGTGGCTTATATCATTGGAAAAATTGCCACCAAATTTCAGATATGCTAACTAATTAGTTTTTAAGATATTTGAAGATTTTTGAGCTTAGGTTATGGTTTCGGTTTCATTTTAAAGTATTTTAAAAATATTTTTGAGCACAATTAACTCTTTAGTGTGAACTGGTGATTAATTTTAATTTTCAACACTAAAATAATATCTGCTTGATTATGTTTTGAGTTTTTATATAATTACTTAGTTAAGATTGATTTCAAGGTCAATTTTTGTTTTAAAAATAGTTTATATAACATAACTTACAAACTTTTTGTTTAGTGTTTTCCTGTCCAAAAAGTGCCTCGGCCAAAACCTTCTCAGGTTGCTCTGAGAACACAATATTTGCAAGAGATGAAATACTACTGAAAATGATACATATAAAAAAACCAGTCTTTCACTGAAATTACACTGGTGTGCAAAACTTAAGCAACAATGTAAAAATTTAGCAGATAGCCATGTAATTGCAGAAAGTAAGGTCTGGAGATCAGTACAGTGAACACATAAGTCTGTAGAAACGTCATGCGTATGCAAATATCAGGAACAAAACGTCAGGAGCGACGTGAGCGTATGCAAAACACGTGATGTCGGTGCACGCTGCTCAACATTAGAATAAAATGAAGGACGAAGACGCAATTCAACATATTCGCTGCAAGTGCTAGTGAGTCAGTTTGTGAAATACGGCTAGAAGAAATCACCTGGACGACTTCACACGTGGAAGAATGATCGGAAATCTGGAGGAGGGGTGTACTGTCACCAGTGTAGCTGCAGAGTTCGGAATCAACAACAGTGTCGTTTCGCGCGCTTGGAAAGAGTTCCAAACCATAGGTACTGCTGTTAGAAAGATTGGTGGTGGACGCCCGAGGACGACAACTGCAGGGGGTGACCAATATATCATCCTGTGGGCGAAAAGAGGCCGATAACAGTCAGCAATTGCCATTTCTCAGCAACTCTGTACAGCATCGGAGCGACAAGCGTCGCGGTTTACTGTGGCCAGATGCCTTCACAAAGGGGGCCTATTCGCCCGCCTTCCTGAATGCTGCCTCGCGTTGAAAGTTGGCCACCGACTCCACCGTTTACAGTGGTGCAGAGAGGTCAAACACTGGACAACTGATCAATGGAGTCGTGTCCTCTTTACGGATGAGAGTCGGTTCAGTACCAGAAGCGATTCTCAACGCGTTTTGATTTGGAGAGAGATCGGGATCCGATTTCATCCCAGTAACATCAAAGAAAGACACCGTTACGGTGGTCCTGGAGTTCTTCTCTGGGGAGGCATTATGCTGAATGGGCGAACTGAGCTCCACATTTTTGACAGAGGGTTTTTTAATCGTGGATCGCTATTATGAGGAGGTACTTCTTCCACGCGTGCGTTTGTTCCGAGGTGCCATTGACCCAGACTTCATTTTTATGGATGGCAATGCACGGCCACATCGGACTCTTGCTGTTGAGAAGCTGCTGGGAAGTGATGATATCACTCGAATGGATTGGCCAGCCTACTACCCTGATTTAAATCTCATCGAACATGTATGGGGTGCTTTGGGGAGGCGTATTGCAGCACGCTTACATCATCCGGAGAATACCTAACAACTCAAACAGATGCTGATTGAGGAATGGGCACTCTTACCGCAAGAAATATTGCACCAGCTGGTTCTGAGTATGCCGAGATGGTGCGAAGCAACCATTGCAGTGAGGGGAGGACATATACCATATTAAGGAACATCTGCTTGTTGTTCTTCCTGTTGGATAGACAATCATGAGTCATGATACAATGCGTTCAATAAAGCTTGTTTTTGTTTGATTCCATACCGTATGCATTGTATTCTTTTTTCAGCGCCGATGCTTTCGTCATCCTTTACGTACATAATACTCTCCCTCATTTATGAATTTCATGTCTCTCAGATGATTTTTCGTGAAGTTATGACAATAAACCCACCTGTTGCTTAAGTTTTGCACACCAGTGTACAATAAGACTTCTGAACACAAGTGGGCCGCGGTAGCCTAGTGGTCAAGGTATCGGATCGTGGCTGGCATGTCATAAGTTCGAGCCCATTACCACTAAAGACGCGCCGTCTAGGGCAGCGATGCACGTTAGATCTGTCGAGAGCTGAAACGTCCTCCCGTTGGTGTGGTGTGGTAGTTAGGAGAGGAGGGTGCCAGCTCAGGTGTCATCCACGTCACTTGACCATGGTTCAAAATTACGTGGTCCGTCGCCACAAAAGCCCTCGTGTAGATGAACAGTACGACCTTAATATTTACTCACTCACTCAGAATACAAGTATTGCAGATAAAACAGAATAATATATTTCCGTGGTGTGCTAAACTATGTAATAGTAAACATATAGTTGTACTATATTATGGTATTTCAGTTCTTGTTGGGCACATTTATAACTTGCTAAACTTTCCCAATTTAAAACTAAAATAATAAAATTTTATTTGCAAACCTGGGGATTCTTAGCTTAAGTTAGTATCATTGTCATGTTGTACAAAAATTATTTGTGTTTCAAAACTTTTGTGAAAATATTTTGTTACGCTTAAGCTGAATAACCTGTCGTCGTAACAAACACTGTCAATATTATGCAAAAACACATTTTGAATTTAAAAAAATTGCTTTCAGTCATAATTAATTGAAGTAGTGTCTTAATATAGAATATAAGTTGAAACATAACATTTTAAAAAATTAGAGCTTTACAGGCATTTTAAAATTTTGTTTTATGCCTTTACAAACTTTAAATGCGTTTTTCTTAGACTTTCAATTTTAAAGATATAAGTGTTCTCTAATCCCTAAGGCATTTTTTCTGTTCAAGATATAGACTTGAAATGTTTTGTAGGTATTCTCAAAGGTATGCTCTATAATAGTTAGAACGGATTTAGGTCTGGGATTTCTAATTATTTTTTTAAAAAAATGCTTAAGTTAATATTTTTAAAAAATTCTTGTTTTTTCACGTTTAGCTAGAAAAATAATTATTAAAAATCAACAAGAGAAGAGGCTTTCCTCCGCTAGAAAGCAGGCTCAAACTTGCCACTATCAAGTTCACTAATAAACTACGCTCATATTGTTTGGACCATATCTCTAGAAGAGTTTTTGATAAATGGAAGCATTCTACAAGGCTCAAAAGATCTTCGACTCTCGAACTTGATAGTGAAATCAGAAAAGAACTCAATTTGGATCATTCCTCCTTGGAGTTCCTTCAGGAGCCCCTCATTCCAAAAAAACCCACCAAAGAACACCTGTTTCGAATTGGAATTGTTGCAGCCATGTTCCAAAAAAGAAGACCCTGTAACTCTCAGACAAAAAGGACTTGAAACGATAGCAATACTGTCTCAAGATAACATTGCAATCGCCTACACCGATGGTTCCTCAGACAGATCCCTCAGCAATGGAGGTGCCGGAATCATCCTACTCCTCCCAGATGGTAACAACTACAAACACAAAATTAACACAGGCATAATCGCCTCAAACTTCACAAGTGAACTCATGGCAATTAGAAAGGCCCTTATATTATACCAACAAGACCCACATGTTATTGATTCTACAGAAGGATTAGTAATCTTCTCAGATTCTAAATCAGCTATAGAAGCCATAAGAAACGGAGAGACTAACATCTCCTGTGATATTATTACCCTTCTAGAACAGCTGCACAACAAAAGAAAATCCTGTATCCTGCAATGGATACCCGCACACGTCAACATTGAGGGTAATGAATATGCAGATAAGCTTCGCCAAAGAAGCTAGAGACATCGAACATAAGTGCACCACCATCACACTTGATGATGCTAACGCAGTAGCCAAACACAGAATTATGAATCACACTTTTAAAAAACCCCTAGTTACGGAATTTGACAGTCCCCGAATTATAACATCCACAATTGCCAGATTGAGAACTGAACACCTTAAGGGCATGAAGATTCACCCAGACAAGACAAGATCATACGTTCAATGCAAACACTGCCCGGATCTTCAACTCACGCCCAATCACATCTTGGAATGCCCAACCGTCGCAACAAAGTTACTAAAAATGGGAATGGTCCCTCTGAGGGACTCTTTGAGGGAACTCCTGTACAGCCCTGATGCTCCCAGAATAGCAGAGGCAGTGATCAAGACTTTCGACGGAATTTAGTGATATCTACTGCATTTATTCATGGGCACGAGAAAAACAACAAGAGAACAGATTTTCAAATACATCTAACTTTTGTTTACAATAATCTAAGAAACATAAATCTCTTGAAATAATTAAAAAATTTTAAAAATTGAGCATTTTATAAAAGCTTGAAAAACTTCAAGAGTTCTTAATTTTTTTAAATCGCAAAATTTAATGGTTGGTCAAACTGATATTTTTATTTCAGAATCTACTTAATAATATAATATGAATATAAAATGTAAGTCATTTTTATTCTTACTATCTCAAAAATTTTTTGGACTATTCGACGTGGAACCGCATAACAAATTTAAATTGAAAACCAGGGAACTAAATAATGACAATCTGTCATCTCAGCACAAACAATTTCCTCCTTCTCATCAATTCAAATAAATTTTATTTATAATATGATATTTATTTTTATACTTTATTATGAATAATTTTATTTCTCTTTCGTATTATATTTTATGCTTGTTATATATGTATTCCTTGTTATTAAAATACATCCATTTTTTAGGAGGGGTACTCAGCGTTACAAAAATTATAGAAGGGGTATACATATGCAGAGACGTCTCTAGCCGTTTTGCCGCCCCAGACAAAAAAAAAAATGACGTCCTTCTCTCCAAAGTAAAAAATTATAAAATTAAGATAAATTTCTCACATTTATACACACCTATAAAACTTGAATAATTCTTGCGAACAAAAAGCCAGCACAAAAATGTCACACACACACACACACACACACACATATATATATATATATATATATATATATATATATATATATATATATATATATATATATATATACTAGAGAACCCGACAGACGTTGTCCTGTACATTCATCTTAAATTCAAAATAAAAGATATTTGAATATTCTCGATACTGCGATCGTAGCGCAGTCTGCCGGATCCAATGTAAAACATTCCAAGATCACAACAATTTATAAATAAAAAATTAATTCAATAAACATTTCTAAACCGAATTATAAATCTAAACCATTCTCGAGTCCACTGGAACAGACAAAAACCTTCATCAAAATTGGTCCAGCCATTTAGGTGGAGTTCAGTTACATACACACACACAGAAGAATTACGTATATAAAGATGATTTGAAAAGATGTTAATTAGAAACGCTAAAAAGCGTGAATCGTCTGCATTTTCGTAACAATAAAGACCGGGTTTGGCCAGTTTGGCTGAAAATCAATTTTCGACGCCAACTTACATCTTTTTCAATTCCTACTATTAGCTCACGAACTCTATACGTATTTTATTTATCTTGGTGGAATTTTCAATCGTTAATAAAATACATTTTAAAGCGCTCAATTGAGCTGAAATGTAATGTACATGATTATTTTGGATGACAATACAATAATTTTTAATTATAATTAATAAAAATTAATTGATTCAAACTAATTACTTAAAAAATTACAAGTACAGCCACGTTGGCGACTTAGCGACCCTTTTGGAGACTTATGTCAAAATTTGAAAAGATTTTTTTCTCACGTGTTAAAGCATTCAGTTGAAAGGAAATTTTATATACACGATTGTTTTGGATGACAATACGATACTTTAATGATAATTAATAAACATTAATTACCACTTAATGTTGTGATTCTGTCATATGTATAAACATATTTATATTAATTGCAACTATTTAATAAAAAGTAGCTAAAATAAATTTTTTCTTGGTTGATCTAAGAAGAATTGATTTAAATTTTTTTTATATTACTTGTGTGTTTATAACAATAGCGTTGTTACAACAATGCAGGTGAATGTTGAGTTGTATTTTTTTGAATGTTTTTAACTAATTGCGATATCGGACCGAATTGTGAATCTAAACCATTCTCGAATTTACTTGAACCCACACAAAAAATTTCATCGAAATCGGTCCAGCCGTTTAGGAGAAGTTTGGTGACATACACACGCACAGAAGATTTTTATATATAAAGATAGTTAATAAAATAAAATAAAATAATAAGAGACAAGATTGTACTTTCCATAAGACTAAGAAAGAATGAAATTAGATTTTAAGTAACGTATCAAATATAAGGATGTAATTAGCTGCTATTAATTCAAACAAGTAAAATGTAAGAGAAGGAATTGCCCATTTCAGCATGCCAATTTCTTCTAAAAAGATTCAACTGATGATGAGGATCACAAACGTTTTTTTTAGCTTATAATAACTACATTTAAGAATAAAATAAAACATCTCCTGTGACTTTCTATCTACAAAAATCTCTTATTGCCCGGCTCCCTTTTCGATTGCTGACACCGGTCGACGTGGTGGAAGGAATATCTGTTGTAACTTCACTCCGGGATGAGGAGCAAGTCACTAGCGAAAGAAAGATGTGTTAACTTATCAGATGTCATGATTGAACATATACTCTCGCCTCGAACTCTTTTGGGTTTCAGCATAACAGAAAAATGACATTAAACCTACAGAGTACAAAATAAGGAAGTAAGATACCTTGAATGAAATATCAAATTCACACCCAATAGTATTTCAGAAAATATATCAAATGTTTCGTAAAAATTTTTTTTTTTTAATTTCGATCTAAATATCGCCTTTAGAACTTGCCGCCCCAGGCATGGTCCGGTTTGTCCGCCCCCAAAGCCACCCCTGACATGTGTCAAAAATTTGGAAAACACTGGACTAGGGGATAGGAGAGTTTGTTGAAATTTCAATATTATTTCAACATTTGAGATGCTGTATCATTACTACGTACCGGGACTGATTAGTAAATTATCCTTTATTGCGGTGCTTAGGATCCTTATAGCTGACGGGTGATCTCTAATTTATCCCATTCTCGAGTTAAGCACCATTACCCTTATAAATTTACACACACGCATTAGCATTACTATTATAAATAATTCAAAACTAACTTGAACATAATACATTAATAAGTCAGTATGAAACAAATTACACAAGCTGTAGGAGTCAATAAAATTTAAATTTTGTGTACACTTACTATATAACAGTATCGTTCTTAAAATTTTGGGTATAAAATCAAATAAGTATTACTTTACATTTTAATAGTTTCGAAGAATTGATATTGAAGTGATAGAATTCTCTCCATCGTTAAAAACACTGTGGAAGGATTATATATAATTCGAAAGAAAAAACTCAGTTTATAGCAGGCAAATTTTTATTTTCAGAAAATATTTATCTCTACGATAGACAAATCTTTACATCCATAAAATCTTGCATTCAAGCTATCTTGCAAGCATCGAAAAACATTAGGTAGATTTTCTTGAATATTTCAGTTGCACGTGGGCTGCAAAAGAAAACAAAATGATTACGCACATATTGGAGAATGGATAGCATCCGCGAATTAAAATTATTTAAATTTTCTTAATGATATGCTCAAACCATAGTTTTAGAGTTATACACATGCTTTCATACATGCATTAGTAAACTTTTCGACTAAATCTAGGAAAGGTACATGTTAAATTATGGAAATAGAATCGAAGTTAATACATTCCAGAGGAGATGCGAACTGAGAAAAACAAAAACGTAATCTTTATCCAGTTAAACCAGTGCTTCTCAAACTTTCAATATTCGCGACCCAATATTCAATCATCATTTTCATTGCGCCCCCTCCATACAATAACAATGTATTGAATTCAATAATACTATACTTTGACATTAAAGCTACAGTAAAACTTTAACCTCTTATATGCCATCGACGTATATAAACGTCTCGCTCTGCCAAAACATTAATTTTCTGGACGTATATATACGTTATTCCGAAGTACGATCTTTTCTGTGTACTGCTATTCATAACAAATTCCGATGGCTTTGGAATGCAATAAAAGGGCCTTGACAGTATTTGCAAAGGATTCACTCATTTCAGGGGATTTGCTTATTTATTCTTTTTCTCCCCCTTCCCCCTCCCCTCAAACAAGCATCAAAACACGCACTCCTACGTAGAAAACGGTGGCATTGGAGAACGAATCGCGTAACTTAGGGAAGGAATTATAAAACGTACAAAAATTATCAAGATAAGTGTTAATACAAGCCCATAGTATCACTGATAATTATCAAACTCGTTCTTAACCTAATATTGTTGAACTAATAATGAAATACATAGCAAAGTACTGATACATTTATAAGTGTATTACATCATTGTAAATGTGTATTTTATAATTTATTATACCAAAATGTATTTTGTTTGTTTGCTTTCAATAAATTTAAAATTTTTTTAAATAACCTTTTGTTTTCGACTTTTCAATATGCTCGCGCCCCCCTCATAGAGTTATCCCGCCGCCCAAGGGGGCGCCCCACAGTTTGAGAAACGCTGAGTTAAACAATTATCTGTGATCGACGAGTATACTTGTCACAGAGAAGTTGCAAGATTTTGTAGAATGACGAAAAAGTAGCAATCACACATGCGTAAAAAGTAGCGATCGTTGACTATTTAAATTGTAATTTTTGAGAAAAACAAAACATATTCTCAAATTACACGATGTTTAGAATATTTTTAGGCCATGCCGGAGTAAAACAAATAAATGAAAAATGTAAAACAATTAAAGAGGAACTTGTGCATCTCCTTATGAACCCGCTGAAACAGTGTCTAAGTTGCCCTAACGAATTTATTTGTGTGCGCTGATATTGTTTTTTAGACATTAGCCTAAAAGTGGCAAAGCCGGAAAGTCACTTTATAACAAGGTTGTTCCAGTAGCGCGCACCAAAAATTTTCAAGGGGGCGGAGTCGAAAGTCCACCATTTTGGTATCACGCTCCAATACACCGCCCAACATATTCTTTTGATTTTGTCGATCTTCGGGATCAAAAACAATACAAAATTAAATATTAAATAAATAATTAACATTAATTAATAAAATTAATTATTAATAACAAGTACGTAGTTAAATTTTACGTAATATATACATAGAATTATTACCAATCGAAAAAAAATCAAGGATTATGGGGGGGGAGGTCAGGACACCTTGGATACCCCCCTTGTGTGCGCCATTGGGTTGTTCCTTTAGGTATGGTCAGCCATGGGACAAATGCCAATCAAGCCGACCAGGCGATGAGCCCATTGATAGCTGTTGGCCCGAAGTTACCTTGCTATTAAATTGCAGGCATGTAATATATGTTTATGTTAACCAAATAAGTATTAGTAATAAAATTGGCAATTTTACAAAATAAACCCATCTTTTTCATCCAACATTTTAGGGGCTGCGGTAGCACAGTGGTTAAGGTATCCAACGATGGCAAGCATGTCATGAGTTCGATCCAAGTACCACTAAAAACCCGCCGTGTAGGGCAGCGATGCACGTTAAATCTGTCGAGAGCTGAAACGTCCTCCCGTTGGTGTGGTATGGTAGTTAGGAGAGGGGGGTGCCAGCTCAGGTGTCGTCCACGTCACTTGACCATGGTTCAAAATTACGTGGTCCGTCGCCAAAAGCCCTCGTGTAGCTGAACAGTGCGACGTTAATATTAACTCACTCCTCCAATGTTTTAACAGTGACACTTACTCTGTGATTGACGAGAATACTCGTCATCGCTCGATTTCCGTGACACATAAATTTGCCCGCTCTCAAACGGGGGCGCCAAACTTAACTGGTTAAAGAAGATTTATTTCTGGAAACTTCCAAAATACTCGATAAATTACCTAAGCTTAAAAAATCGATTCCATTTTATGATACCTCATTCTAGCTTTGTCCCTGGTATAAGAAGTCTGTGTTAATGCTTAATTCAGAGTCTTTCGAAGATTTTATTGATGTTCTTTATGATAAAGGAAATGTTTATAATGGAACATTTTAAGTCATCCGATATAAAAGTGTGTTTTGGTTTATACTAAGCACCTGTATGACGTTGTCATGTACGTTCTTGCAGAGGTAAAAAGGACATTGAAAGCTCAAACATTTCTTCAAAGCAGTTAAATTCATTTTCTTATGGCGTCAGTGAATGACTTCAATTCCAAAATGCGGATGTAAATCAACACGAATACTATTTTATATTCAAACAGCTACACAAGGAAGCTATAAACTAATTTTTAATTGTGTGATTTGCAAAATAATTCATATCGGCATTTTTCAGATATGTTTGCAATTTCCTTTCGCCAGCCATGCGTAGACTAAATTTTGTATTTTCAAAATATTTTTCATAAATCTGCAGTTTTAATAAAACTATAAGCATTCCTATTTTTTCAATCATCATATTTTAAATGTTTTCCATTTAAAATGATTTTTAATTCATATTGAATGTCCACACGAATGGCTCCTAGGTGACGGAAACGTTCTTCATTATTATTGCTTTTATATAACAATTGGAATATTGAAAAATAATCTCTTAAATATTTTTAATGGGAAGTAATGATCCTCATCACACACTGTGGTTACTTACGATGGTTTTTGAAGTGTCGCATGTCATTCCAGAAGCACAGGGTGGAGCCATGTCATACACACCGTTGCTTCCCGGTTGGTCACTGCAAGCGCGGCCTGTTAGAAAAAACATTTACCATGATGAAGAGTAGAATATAAGAGAAATAATAATAATATAAAACTATTTCGATATCGGTACATAAAATGGATGTTCAGAAAGTAAATTTTCCACTCAGCCAACATACAGCAGAACACACATACACATATACATACAATATGTGCACACTCGTATATATACAATGTAACAGGGGTGGCGAACCTTTATGAATCAACGTGCCATTTTTTTTCAAAGTAGTGTCTAATGACGTGTAGACGTGCCGTCAAATTAGTTTGACTTGTGATTATTGGGAAAGTAGTAAACCTAAATACGAATAACACAAAACTCTATTTAATACGAAAAAATATAATTGCGCTGTATGGTTATAAATGTTTTAGTTATTCGCGTAGTTCAATTTAAAGTTACATTAGTGGGACTTCTGTTGTTGCAGATAGGATGACAAATAACTTATATTAGAATTGTAAGATGTTACTTTTTGTAGAATACTTGGTAAACTTGAGTCATCTGCCAAACGGGTTCACAGCAATTAATTATTTTTGCCGTGGCTCACTTTTTTTGACAAGAGGATTTGTGATTTGTTTTAAAATACCATTTTATAGACGATGTTCTGCATACCATTAATCCAGAATATAAAACACACACCGCTTGGTCGACTTTACTAATCATGCCAAGTTTCTCGGTCCACCCAATTTGAAATTCTCTGTTACACTTACTAACTTACACTTTTGTTGTTTTACTGAACTATCCATGCTAAACAACAGTTAAAAATTGTAAATATAACACAGGTAAACTTTAACAGTTGTGTCAGGAAATTGATTGTGCTATGCGTAGACTAACTTTACATCATAAGCAATTGTAGTCTACAACGTAACTAAGGCAAGACAATAACAAACGAGTGTGCTCGCCGAACACTCGTGTTTGTTCGAAATACTTTATAGTGAACTTTGAAATTTCGTAAAATGAAATGCAACCCATTTTGATCTCTGACGTGCCAAAAATATTGTGTCGCGCGCCATCAATGGTACGCGTGCCACTGGTTCACCATCCCTGCAATATAATCAAAAGAGTATCTGTGAACCTGTGTGTTCTGCTTTTCCTGCAGGTAAGTGAACAACTATTATGAGGTTAGACCTCTTTTTGCTGCAATAACATCGTTCTCTCTATGTGAAAAACTTTCCATTAATTTTTGAATGGTTGCAGCAAAAAATCGCATGCTATTCTTGCAGAAGAACACTGATCAGTTACCAATATGGAGCGATGTGAGATAGCTTGAAGTTGACATTGTAATTCATACCTCATGTGTTACGTGGGATTTACATAAGGGCTTTGAGCATCCCAGTCCAATTTCTGTTCATGCATGTTAGCAAACCGCATCTTAACAAGCCATGCAGTATGGACTATAGCACGATCATGTTGAAACAGAAATGGACCTTCTCTGAAGTGTCGCAATATAAGCGTCGCTAAATTAATTTAATGTCCAGATAGTCCTCCTTTCATTTTTTAGTTCCTTGCGCAAGAGCCAAAGATTCCAGACCAACTTTTAAATATGTATATATAAATCCCACGAATAATATTTATTTAAGAAATGTTTTGATAATAAACGAGCTAATTCAGAAAAGTCACAACTCCTTCGTAAAAAGTATGAAAACCAATACACGAAAATTGAAAGAAAATTAAATTTATATTACCTTGTTTTGCGGCTTTCACACAGTGACGGGTTCCCAACACACGAACACAGTATGGACCATCAGGACAATCTCCAGCATTCACAACCTAAGGAGGGAATTAATATTTGTTACTGGTTTACAATACCACCGGTAAAACACGGAAGTGGCATTAAGTGTTTCTTTAATTGTTGCAAATTTATAAATAAATAAATAAAATAAGGAGAAGAATTATACTGAATGTTTTAATTGACATAATCCGGGTGCCCTTTGTAGTGTTTTATGTGTGTGTGTGACAGGTAGCGTTTACGGTCATAGAACTAATCGTTACAAATCCCTTTATTTCTGGGTTAATTAAATAATATACCTAGAATACACTTTTATAGTATAAAGCATTCTGTTGTTCGTTGGAAGAAGAAAAAATGTCACGTGCAAAAGCCTCGTTGGGGCTGAAAAGCCGTTGTGCCACTTATATTCTCCGCTATTATTCGTCGGGCATCGAAGTCCCTAAGTGGAGTACCAACGTTTATTGATACTAAGGGTGCTCCCCCAACAATTTTTTTTAGTGTAGTATGATCAGGAAACGGGAACAGAGAGTCTTCTTCTTCCTTCTTTTTCCATTCCGAATCAACCCTTTTAAACTCCACGGGTGGATCACCTAAATGCCACTCGCCACCTCTCATTGGTGGGCCACAAATTTTGCTAGCAGCTCCACCGACGTCATTCACACTCCACTGGTGCGGATGAACAATGGCCCAGCTCCTTCTGATCTCTCCCGTGAGAAGGGCATGTGCCCAACTCCTGGAGGTCATAATTCGACCGTTCATGCTTTTCGGCGAGGGTACTTCTGCGACATTCCTTGGAGCCAGAACATTCTATACAGATTGGCTCCGTCAATGGGGCAGCGGGAATCTCAGTACAGAAGGACTATGTCTCGTCTATTGAGTGTTCGGAAAAGCAGGCTTTCGTAAGTCAGGAAGTAACGAAAGTAGCAGCAACTTTTAAGTGATTCACCCAAACAGTTCATAGGGCTGCGGTAGCCCAGTGGTCAAAGTATCGTATCATGGCAGGCATGTCATGAGCTCGAGCCCAGTACCACTAAAGACTCGCTGTGTAGGGCAGCGATGCGCGTTAAATCTGTCGAGAGCTGAAACGTCCTTCCATTGATGTGGTGTGGTAGTTAGAGAGAGGGTGCCAGCTCAGATGTCGTCCACGTCCCTTGACCATGGTACAAAATTACGTGGTCCATCACCGAAAGCCCTCGTGTAGCTGAACAGTGTGACGTTAATATTCACTCACTCACTCACCCAAACAGTTCACACGTATTATGCCTCCCACATAATGTGTGAACCACCGGTGCATTTTATAGAGACATAATGTCGCAGACAGTCAACTGACCCTCTCTACGTCAATCTTGACACGTATAATGGGGTGTAAATTCTGCTATTGAGTCGACGTTACACTTTGATGCCTTAAAATATATGGAGATAAAAGGAAGTGAGACTCCAAGAAATAAAAATCACACGAATGGATAACAGATCTTACGAAAAACTGAACATGGAGAAAGGAAATACACTAATCATCATTTCTACAATATTAGTTATTATATTTAACAATAATAAATCTAACTATGAAAAAATCAAATTTATGAAATGTAATTTTGTTTATTGTATTTATTCATTTTTAATTTAATTTATTCTATTATTTAATTCATATTTTAGTCCTTCATATCATTTTTTCAAGAAATACATTAGAAGCTTACTTTTTTAAATGTCGAGATTAATGTTTTTACCACATTATAAAGGTTTTTAGTTTACAGAAGCTTAAATTTTTTAATGCAAATTTTTTTTAAGCATGAACCAGATGGACATTGATAATACTGGAGCAACAAATATTTACTCAAAATGTCACCAGATGGCAGGGCGTCTGCCAAGAAATCTGGAGAACTTTATGATGCTTAATTTCCACTAGACAGGTACGCAGGCCTTGCCTAGTGGTTACTTCGAGTTACTAATGTGTCAAAACTTCGCACTACGGGCGCAAACCTGCGTTTTTACTTTTCCGAAACGTAAAAATAATTAATAAGTTACTTAAAATGTTTGCTTAATTATTTAGAGAATTCACAAATACATTTTAATATCGATTTTTGATGGGGTTTATATAAATATGGTGTTTTTTTTTATCAATATAAGTGAACCGATAGATAGTGAGTTCAAATCTTGGGAATGAATTATCGATATTGTGATCCGTTGGTTGTTTTAAAATTATTATTGATTTATCTTTTTGAAAATTTTTAATTTTTCATATTCAGTTAAACGTATTTGACTTCGTGATTGTGTGTGTCAAAATACAAGTATGATACGAAAAAAAATTCATAAGTCTTCTGAATTTTTAAAAAAAAAATGTTAAAATCTTTTACGGTTTGTACTGTTTCCACTATGTATACAGATATTTATTGAAAAAATTAAATTTCGGAGATAGATGTCTATATTTTATAATTTTATAAATTAATTTTTAATTTTATCACCAGATGACACTACAAATCCTAGTCTATTTTTTTAATACATTTTCATTAGCGCGATAAATTTTCTGTGAACGTTTTCGACTGCTCTCAGCGTATCAATATATTTAACACTGAGACATTTTACAGGGATTTTATCTTCTTTTTTTTTATGTCAAACTGTTTTACTTTCATTTCTCTTTTCCTGTACTCTTATTTTGGACAATCTATTTTTAATTGTTTCTCCTCGTTTGATAGATTTGTTTTAATTGCTCGCTGATGTGATTTCAGTTGATTTGCATCTATAAGATGTTCAAGACAACTGATAATAAATATATAATATCTAAGACACCAACGTCACAAAGTGGACCGCAACAGCTTGAAAAAATTTAAAAGTAGACCGTGCCGTGTAAAAGTCTGCCCACACCTGTTCTAAAGCCTCTTTGGGTGAGCTGGGTTTCTTTGGGCATTTTACCAATAGCCCACGTGTTGCTTTTTAGTAAATGTTTATTAACGCTGGACTATATCCATTATTACCCATAGTTCAATTATAAATATTCTTTTGAGTTCAGTCGGATCCTAGAGAAATTTCTGATTTTTAATTTATAATTTGGGTTAGCTAAACTAGGTCCGTATCATAAAAAAAAATTCCGTTGCAATAATAATATAATTACAGAATTTATAATACTAACGCATTATTTAATAAAACTAAAAAAATGGATTTACTTGTTGTAAAAGGAATTTGAATTATATTTACAATAATTTTTTAATAATTTTTATTAATAATTGCAAATTGCTTATTTTTTCCTATAAATAATAAAAACGTATTTTCGATGCCATATCTCGCATTTTACATGCATAAAATTAATTTGCAAATGCATGTTTCTTATGAACTAAATTGCAGCGAAAACACTGGAGCAACAAGTATCGACTCGAAATGTCACCAGATGGCAGGATGTCAACCAAGAATTCTAGAGTAGAGTATGTTTATAATGCTTAATTTCCGAAAGATACCTGCGCAGGCCTTGCCCAGTGGTTACTTCGAGTTCCCATGTTTCAGCAACTTTCGCACCACGGGCGCAAACCTGCGTTTTTACTTTTTCAAAAAGTGATTATATGAATTAAGTTGCTTGAAACTTTTGCAGAATTACTTAAAGATTCACAGGTTACATCTGAATGTTAGATTTTTGATTTATCTATTGATGTAAGTAAGCCAATAGATAGCGAGTTCAAATCCAGACAATTTATCGATGTGATCGGCTGTTTTAAATTACAATGGATAAATCACAATCCTTTAGATTTTTTTCTTAAATTTAGTTTAAACGTACTGATACCACGTGATTGTAATAAATACAATCAATTAAGGCTAAAAAGTTCTGAAGTCCTGATGTTTAAAAATTATAGGAGATAAATATGTCAAAAATTAAAAATTAATTTATCCAATTAAAATATTATCTCCAGATTACACGCTACATAACCTAGTCGTGCATGTATACATATTCACATACAGTCGAACCTCTATTTAACGAAGTCGCTAAATCCGGAAAAAGGTCTCTCTCTCTCTCGTTAAATAGAAAATTTGTTTTAAGGAGGTTCATCTTTCAATATGCCTTATAAACCCCATAAAACCAATTTTAAATTAATAAACACTATATATTAAAAAAGTAATTATTCACGCCTTTTTGTAAACTAATATTTTATGTATCTTATCCATCAAAAATAAAACCAAGAAAAAGAATGTCGATTCAGAAAATAATTTTACACTAAAATTATTGAATTTTTAGTAAACCTACAAGTAATTTTAAACATGCATTATTTTGTATTCAGAAATTTTAAGTTTACACAATTTTGTAGTCGGTAATTTTAAGCATATACTATTTTGTATTCAGTGATTTTAAGCATACACTACTACATGCTCCTTTAAATTTAATTCTGATAAATATGCTAATTTTATTTGAATTTTTTGTTTGAAAAGTTACGACAATTCTATTGCTCGCGATGAGTTAGGCATATGGTAAAACCAGTTCAAGGTCATTGATTACCCTTATATGTGTTCAAGGAGAAAAAAAAAATTTAAATCGCGCGAAGAGAAAAAGTCCGTCATATAAAAAATGCACTTCGCTATTGGGAGGTTATTTTTCGTAGAAAATCGTGAAGTGTTCTTGGTTCAAAAAAAGTTCGCTATATAGAAAAATTCGCACTATAGAGGTTCGTAATATTGTGTTTCGTCGGTATATATACACTGATATCCATACATATACGCAGCGCAACACTGAAATAATTGACGCTGACGCTATTTTACATGTATTTTGAAAATTTTATAGCTTGTTTATGACAACAAACTGTTCCACTTTCATTTCTTTTTCCAGAGCTCTTATTTTGGAAATTGTTTTTCATCCGTTGTTATATTTGCATTTATAGCCAGCTGGTATCATTTCAATTGATCTTAGACAAGATATTTATAAGACAAATAATATATCACAGTTGAGACAGATGTAGAAGATAATTTATTTTATTAAAACATAGTAATTTAACTTATATTTTTATCACTAGATGCCACTACCTTTCCTGTTCACTTTTTTTCTGCTGCTATATCTTTAGTGGTTCGATACCTTTTCCGTAGCCGTCAGTGAGCGTTTTCGATATTTAACAAAGATGCTATCTTATCCTTATCATTAAAACCTTTTATGTGACACTATCACTTCTCTGACAAAATATTTGCTTCTTTTATTTTCTTTTTACCGGGATTCTAGTTACAAAGTTGAATTTGTTATTGTGGAATTCGTCTTAATTGTTCACTGGTCTGATTCCAGTCGATTTGTACCTACAAGACAGTTAAGATAGTAATAAATCTGTGATTAAAATTAAGAAAAAAAATGATACATTTTTCGTATTAATTGTAATTTTTTAAAAACAATCTGCGTTTTATGTATTAATGAATGTTATTGATATCGCATGCATAAAACCAATAAAAAAAGACAAAAATATCACTTTTTTATATTAAATAAAAATATTAAGTTTTCATAACATATGACCCAAGAACATGATAAAGTTTGCACGCTCTTGACTTTAAATGTACAATACTTCAGTTACTAAAAACAATTACAGTAGAACGTCGTTTATCAGAACGTTTATTATCCGGAGCGTCAAATATCCGGACCAGTTTTTTGTCAACTACATGTTCTTTTCTGAATACGTTTTCGAACAGTGCAATGCTCAACTATTGTTTCGAGGGAGGCCAAAAGTGACGGGAAAACCCAAGGTCAGGCATATTTGGGTAATTTCGGTTGTGTGATTTGGTAAACATATGCGCGGAATATTAGGTCTGTTTGTTTCCAAGTGAAGGGATGTATACGTGCATGCGATGAAGATGTAGAAACCTGAATGGCATGCGATGCAGAAGACTGTGGATTTCTAATGCTAAATGATGACGAGATTGTGACTTCCGGGCAAGAAAAATCCGACCCTGTCGTCAATGAAACGAATGAAGACGAGGACAACAACAACGAAAGTAGCAAGGGTCCATCAAATGCTGACGCGTTTTCTGGGTTAGACACAGCTATGGAGTGGTACGAACAACAATCTCAGTGCTCTCCTACTCAACTATGCGGGCTGCGGTAGCCCAGTGGTTAAGGCATCCAACCATGGCAGGCATGTCATGCGTTCGATCCCCCAGTACCACTAAATACCCGCCGTTAGTTAAATCTGTCGAGAGCTGAAACGTCTCCCGTTGGTGTGGTGTGGTAGTTAGGAGGGGTGCCAGTACGTCCACGTCACAAAATTACGATCCGTCGCCAAAAGCCCTCGTGTAGCTGAACAGTGCGACGTTAATATTAACTCACTCACCCTACTCAACTATGGCTGCTCAAGAAAATCAGAGACCTTGCAGCGAAGAAACGAAGATGTGCAATGGTACAGCGAAAAATAAGGGATTATTTCCCCCCAATAAAGGTAAAATTGCGACATTTTGCAACTATTTTGCTTTTTCTTCAAGCACGTTTCCCGCATGTGAGGATTTTCAATATTCGTATAGTGTCCGATTTCATATACTGCATGGATTGCATTCGGTTATCGGAGCAATCGCGTATCGGTCCCAATTGATTCGGATAAACGACGTTCTACTGTACTAACATAAATTAATAGAAAACGCAAAAGTTATACAAATTTATTTCAAAACAGATAAAAGCAGTCAAAAATCATCAGGTCTCAATAAGAAAAAAAAAGAAAGAAACGAGTCTTATACAGTAGTCGCATATGATGTGTAACATCTGACATATGTTATCGTGGTAAATACGCAATATTAACTTTTTTCCTGAAACAAATGTGAATAGGGTATGATTGGAAATAATATTCAATCGAATAATTATATCTTTAATGAAAATTTTTATTTAATTAACAAAAGGAGTAAAGCAATATTTTATCAAAAATATTCTTATTCAATTTGGGGAAGAGTGGAGACAATAGACTTATGATAACTAAAATATGACACATATAATTGCGATTTCAAAGTATTTAAAAACCGTTGAAAAAAACAGCGTCAATAACAGTACCACTGTTAGCAATCGAAACATTCTAAATTTTTTGTGTTCATTTCGAACTCGAGTTCATCATTCATAAAAGCTATGAGTGGCTCAGCTTTTGGCAAACTGAAGTTAAAGTTAAAGTCACCACTCAAAATCAGGTGAATCGAGTGATAATTTTTTTTAAAAGAGCAGAAACACCTTCGTTATACGGTAAAAGTACAAAATGCAGGAAATCTTTAATTTTTTTTCAACAGTCTGATTCGAAGAAGTGTATACGACCACCGAATTCACTGTTTGTCCATTTTCAAATAAGCATTCTGCCACACTTATGTCCCCCAAAATCCTGACTAACGGATTTAGAGTCAAGCGCTCGAGTGCTTGATGGCTGCTAGAGTTGGACACCCATGCGAGGGTAGCGAAGATACAGCCACGCACTCTCATTTAGTCAAATCAAGTAGCGCGCGCTTACGTCACATCCTGTTGCACACATCCGTCCCTTTTCACGAAATCACTCCCACCAAATATCCAGCAACCGAGAGGAAAGATGTTACACGTCAAAAATATATACATAATTCAAGTAAGCTGCTGTCTTTGTACGTCGATTATCACGTCTGGTTGGTAACACCAATACCATCTGATCAAATTAACAAAAAAGGCCAAAAGTATAATTATCCAGACTACAATATTCAGATACACCACGTAGGAAAGAAACTCACAACAGAAACCATAATCTTCAACTGTAAAGAAAGTGCAGATTCCTGAAACATAAAAGAATCAACATGTTCTATATGCAATGCTTTAATTCGATTAGCCTAAAAAACTGCTTGTGAACCTCCATATGTGAAGCCTCATTTATCCATTTAATTTTGAAGTGTTTAAATGTTTTTAACCCAAGAGCCATCTTTGAGTACATGCATTCCGTACCTTAATATCGATCAGTTTCCCCCCTTTTTTCTGATATACCCTAAATGAAGGATGACCTACCCGTGGCCCCCTTGAGATTCATTACAACTTTACTAAATACGATTATTTTGTGCAATATTTGTTTTTAGTGTAGTGCCTTGTAACAAATATATCCCATAACTTCATCTATTTTATTCAATTCCATCTATTAGGTCACACTCTCTATTTATTAATTTATTTATCTTGGTGGAATTTTCAGTCGTTAATAAATACATTATAAAGCGCTCAATTGAGCTGAAATTTTATATACATGATTTATTTTCGAATGCAATACAATAATTTAATTATAATTAATAAAAATTCATCGATTAAAACTAATTATTTAAAGAATTACAAATACATCCACATTGGCATCATTTTTGGCAACTTAGCGACCCTTTTGGCGACTTGTGTCAAAGCTTGAAAAGATTTTTTTTCTCACGTTTTAAAGCATTCAGTTGAACTGAAGTTTTATATACACGATTTTTTGGATGACAATGCGATACTTTAATGATAATTAATAACCACTTAAAATGTTATGATTCTGTCCTATGTATATACATATTTATATTAATTGTGACTATTTAATAAAAAGCAGCTAAAATGAAATATTTTTCTTTGTTGATCTAAGTAGGAATTAAATTTAAAATTTTTTTATATTACTTGTTATGTTGCTTTTGCTTTTATGCACACTTAGAAATGAGCAGTAATGCAACGCAGCGACTCCACGCAGCACCACGCTCGATTCTTGTTACTTCATCGCGCAGCTTATTCCTCCCTAGAACAAGGCATATTTGACCATTGCAGTTTTATTATAAAGTTATCTATGTTTGTGTATAAATTTATTCTGATGAGTGGATAATAGAGTTTTCTCTAAGGTTCCACGTAAATGTATAACCGTTACCGTTACATGAAAAATAATAAAAACAATAATTCATTCCGTTTTAAATTTTCTCTCCAATAAACGTTTGTAATAGGTCCAAATATAACATAAAGTTAAATACATTTATATTATGCTTTTCGAAGCGGCCTGTAAGGCCATTTGGTTTGGCCACCAAAGTGCAGGAAAGAGGGAAGTAAAAAGATAAACCACATGAAGAATTGAAGTTACTAGAGCAGGGGGTTGGCAACTTTTTAGCTGTGGCGTGCCAAACCAATCTACCAATATGATTCAGCGCATCACACACAGGACATTTTGAAACAATTCGATTCCCGCGATAATGCATGCCGAGTTAGAAAATGGAGGTCAATGAAATATAGACATTTACAGTTTTATTATACATTAGTTTTGCATCATTTAAAGATTTTTCCTAACACAAAAATAAACAGCATAAAATAGAACTATTTTTTCAACAAAAATAAAAAAAAATTAAATTGTACATATATTATGCATTTTTAAACATATTTATTGAAATAAGTAGACAACATAAATGTGTTTCCTTTCATTATATATATATATAAGACGCATTTGTTGTCTGTGTTTGTCTGTTCCCACATAACTCGAGATCCAGACACCCAAATAATGTGAAACTTGGTACACGTACACAAAATTACATGAGAATGGTTCTTAAATAGGTTTGGCGTTCATAATTCCTTGCAAATTTTTTAAAATTTAATTTTTCAGTGATTTTTCAGTGTTATGACGCCATATGTAGTCACGTTTCTCTCTAAGTGGACAATTTATACTTTACATGCAGTTTTTCAAGATTATTACATATTTTTACTGTAGCTATGTTTATCGGTTGGAATATTTATTCAATTTTTCTATTTCTTTGATATTTAATTAGGATTACTTTTCGTATAAATAATTTTTTAAGGATTATTCTTTAACAACTAAAATTTTGTTTTGTTGTTTTGGCAACATTTAGGTATTATCGCGGGATGTTTATGTGTGTGATTTTGCTTGAAAATTACAACTTATTTCTTTATTTCTTTAGAATGCGAAGATTATAATTTTGACAAACTAAAAATTCGCATTGATAAGGGTTATATTTCAGTTCGGTTCAAATGTAGCATAGGGATGCACTTTGGATTTGGCGATTTTTCTTCGGATTTTTCGATTTTTAACTAAATGTCATGGTGAGATATCAAATTCATTCTAAAATAAATAATACCAAAAAAAGTACCTTGAGACCACTTTTAGTAACCAAAATAATGGACTGCGCCAAGTAGCCCCCCTATACTACACTTGATCGAATAATATGGTTCTTTGCAATTTCATGTGTCTTTATTTTAACCTTTAAGGGTATACTATTGGCTTCAGTGCATAAAATTGCCATGCAGAAAATCATACTTGGGTAATCATACTGCCCAAGCAAAAGCAGTGTTGGTAGTAATTACATATCAAACTGGAATAGGCATCAGAAAATGAGCAAAACAGACAAATGGCTTAAATAACTGTTGAGGAAGCAGGTAGTCGTAAGATAAATTATTTTTGGAACTTATATGTACTATCCTAACAATCGCTAACGTACAAAATAACTTGCCAAGTTGGCAACCCCGATTTTACATGTCATATATATATGTTGAATTTTGATTCGTGCTTCGTTTCATATATCGCCATTAGGTTGTGGTTATATGTAAGTACCTTATTTTTTCAAATTATGCTTTTGCATTGATAAAGTTAGTTCAGTTCTTTTTATGTTGGTTAATGTTAGTATTGTACTACATTTTTCAATTTATTTTTATGCTCGGGATATATATACTTTGGATAATTTTTGTAGTACTTGCGTATTATTGCACAATCGCCAACGTTCAAAACAACTCGCCACTTTGGCAATTCCAACTTTGTGTGAGTTGAATTAGCAATCATGTGCTTCATTTTGCATAATGTCACCAATAGTTTGCAATAATACATAAGTATCTCTAATTCTGTACATTACTATAGCATTAGACTGGCCGCAGCATACCAATTTGGCGTGATTTCAGAATCATGCCAAAAATGAGTATGTTGAGGAAGCAGATAGTGGTAAGATAAATTATTTTTGGCACCTATGTACTATCCTAACAATCGCCAACATTCAAAATAACTTGCCAAGTGGGCAATCCTGATTTCGCATGTCATATATATACTGAATTGTGAGTCATGTGCTTTGTTTCATATAATGTCGCCAAAAGGTTGGGGTTATATGTAAATACCTTATTTTTTCAAATTATGCTTTTGCATTGATAAAGTTAGTTCGGTTCTTTTTATGTCGGTTAATGTTAGTATTGTACTTCATTTTTCAATTTATTTTTATGCTCGGGATATATATACTTTGGATAATTTTTATAGTACTTGCGTATTATTGCACAATCGCCAACGTTCAAGACAACTCGCCACTTTGGCAATACCAACTTTGTATGCGTTGAATTGGCAATCATGTGCTTCATTTTATATAATGTCACCAATAGGTTGCGATAATACGTAAGTATCTTTAATTCTGTGCATTACTATAACATTAGACTGGCCGCAGCATACCAATTTGGCGTGATTTCAAAATCATGCCAAAAATGAGTAGCCAACCAATATGAAATTAATATTATGAGTATTATCTTAGCCTGTTTTATCTTTCCCTCCAGTATTCCTTAATTAATTCAATATATAATTTTTTTTTATATTTTAGTACTTACATTTTTTTTTGGTTATTATTTACTGCAAATATTTTTTTGCACATTGCGATGTCTTTGGCAAAATTAATCAGTGGTATTTTTCTTAAATATGTTTTTTTATCTGTTTTTGACAATTTTTAAAATTTTGTTTGATGCCTGTCTGAAATGCAAATAGCAAAATAAATATTTTACAATATATATATTGTGTTTGTATGAAAATGTTTATACTGATTTATTCAAAATATTGAGTCGTCTTTTATTTTTGATATCTTTTTAAGATTTAATTTTATGTTATAACTAGCTATACCCAGCTAAATGTTGCTGTGGCTCAGTCAGCTTTAAAATACTGGTACACCATAAAGTATGTCATGAAGCTTACAAAAGTAATAATACACAAGAATTCAAACAAATCTATATGCATATAAGACAATTCGTTGTCTGTCTGAATAAACTTTCTCTTTCACACTACATCATTTGGACAAATTTTCAAAATTTGTTTGTGTGGCTAGTAATTAATTATAATGCTATAATTTTAATTGGATAGGCAGATATTGCATTTTTAAGTATAAAAATAGTTATAATTACTGTACTGTATTTTTTGGACTGAGTGAATATTAACGTCACACTGTTCAGCTACGTAAAGGCCTTTGGCGACGGACCACATAATTTTGAACCATGGTCAAGTGACGTGGACGACACCTGAGCTGGCACCCTCTTCTCCTAACTACCATGCGACACCAATTTAGCAGGAATATTCTACCAATACTTAGCTGGAATATTCTTTGAAATCCACTCTTCCAAGATATATGACAGCACGGGTTCTATGATGAGTATTTTAGCGGGGAAGGCAAATAGTTTTGTAGCAGATATTACATTTTCAGCTGCCAGCGTTTTCAGCGGATTGCAAAGATTATCATTTTTGTCCCCCAAAAATAGTTAATGTCAAAATTTAAGTGTCTTATGTTTTTGCATGTTTATGGAGACCTTAGAAAACGATATGACTATTTATTTTAAGTGAATGGCGTATATAATTAATTTTACAGTGGAATATATTTAATTAATTTATTAGCTATAACCGTTTAAATTTCCCTAAGTGGAGTATTTTGTTTATGTATGTCCCTTAATTTTCAATGTAGTGACCTAAAAAAATATTACATGAAAAAAATTGCAGTAAATCATAATGCGGTAGATAAAGCATTAACGTGCATCGCACCCTACACGGTGGGTCTTATAAAGCTCTAATAAGGTTTGAGCTATGAAAGTAGCTAGACATTTGCCAGCTTGACTCTATTGTCAACATTTCGCTATTTTTTCCATTGAATCGCCATTGTTACTTAGGAAACGGCGTTGCTTGCGAGTATTACAATTTTAACATAAAATAAATTCAACAGAAAGTTATATTAATGTATGACAATTTCAGTTATAAATTATTTACAATATTTTAAGCGTCAGAAAACTTTTAACAATGTGTTACTTTTGCTGAGCAGAGATCAGCTTAGGGAGGTATTTTCAAAAATCAACCCTCAAGAGTGTTACGGGGAGTTATAAATATAAAAAAAAAATCCTTTTTATCAGCTATTAGATCTACAGACTTAAAATTTAACAAAAAGGTATTTTTTTCTTTCTTTTTTTTCTTCAGCTGAGATATGTGAAAAGCTTTTTTTGTTTAATTTGCAATTCACTTAAAATTAACTCATTAAAAACTTCTTTATCCTTCAATCTGTGTTGTTTAACTTTTCAGTTCACCCGTGCGAAGAACGAGTATACCAGCTAGTAGTTAAATAAAAATTTAAATGCAAACCTATACTGCTTGCACCCTCTACTTTTTTGTAGCAAAATCAGGGGTATAATATGTGACTTTCAATTTGACACGATTCTGGGTATTCAGTTGTTAAGCAATTTCCTTGAGAACTTGAAATATATTTTTAATACATGTGAGGAAAAACTACTTACATGGATATGCAGAACCAAAAGCAGAGTACATGCAGTTTTCTCTCAAACAATTAAATCTCTCCAGAAATGGCATTCAATAATTGACTAAATAGTTGTAAATTTATCTGGGGAGTTTTTTTTTCAGATTTTTTCGTAATTCCGTAAGTGTCCATAATTCTGGATATGTTTGTTAAATAAGGTCTATTAGACGGAACTTAGAACATTACACCTCCATCCACTGAAAATAACACTTTTCTACAAATTTGTCATAGTGAGAATGAGAATTTAACCACGTGCCATAGGTTGGCAAGTCCTGTACTAGAGCATACTATAGGAGATCCCTTTAAGTTTATAAAAAGCATGAATATAGAATTGGGGAAAGAAAACCATTTGGGCCACTCTGCTTGCCCTCAACTAAAAGCAAGTTCTTCGTATTTTAAGTGTGGATCGCTTTATCTGTCATTTTGCAACCGTTGGCCATTCCATTAGTCGAACATTGTCTAGAATAAAGCCAGCACTAAGATTTAGGGTATCTAGAATTATTCACTACACCCCCCATCTTGTACTCAGGGGTAGGCAACCTGTGGCGCACGGTATAATTCTCAGTGGCACTCTGCACTACTCTAAAAATTTTTTAATTTTTGAGTGGATGGAATTTGATAAATTTGTAACGGACCTTATTCGAGAAACAACTTCAAAATTGTGAGCATTTACGAGATTATGAAAAAATCTGAAAGGAAATAAATCTACAGCTATCTTGTAAATTATTGAATGTCATTTCTTAGAGATATTTAATTGTTTCAATGGAGAATATTGTAAGTATCCTTCTTTCCGCTTTTTGTTCTTCACATCCAAGCAGAAAAATTTCCTTCATATGAAAAATATTTCGAGTCCGCAAAGAAATTGTTTAACAATTAAATGCTTAAAATAGTTTCTAATCGAAATTCACAAACTATACCCCTGATTTTGCGAAAAGAAAGTAGAGGTGTAAGCACTAGGTTCGCATTGAAATTTTTATTTATCTTTTTATTTAACTAATGATGTTCTTTCTTCTTCTTTTTTTGAAATATGCTTAAAAATACATAGTATGTACAATTTTAATTTTTTCCTTTACATTTGTTGAAGAAATAATTGCATTTTATGCTGCTTAATTTAAAGTTAAGAAATATCTGTAAATGATGCAAAATAAATATATAATAAAACTATAAATAAATATTATTGACCTCTATTCTCTAACCCTGCGCGTATTATCGCGGGAATCAAATTGTTTCCTAAATGCCAGACTGTGTGGTATGCTGAATCATATTGGTAGTGTGGCTTGGCACGCCACAGCTAAAAGATCGCCGACCCCTGTTCTATATTAACGTCTCACGTTGAAGTTGCGCGTGTTCTGTCCTCAACTGACTTAGTTTTTTTTTATTTATAACGCCCCGTAACTCTCCTGTGGGTCGAGTTTTGAAAAAGCACCTTCTTTTTCATCAAAAATAACACAAATTTTGTGCAATAAACACTTAAAATGGAGTAAATAATATATATCTGGATGCGTAATACGTTAATATTACTTTCTGTTGCATTTATTTTATGTTAAAATTGTAATATACACAAGCAACATTATTCCTTACATTATAATGGAGATTCAGTGGAAACAGCGAAATATTGGTGATAAAGCCAAGTTGGCTTCTTTTTTGGCAACCGTGTTGGCAACTTGGCGATCCTTTGAACGGTGCAGAAGTTGATATGCTGTAGCGCCACCTGGTGGGAAGCTGCAACAAAGAGGACAGTATAAAAACCTTCTCCACAAAAATATACATATACATGCCAATTTTCCTAGTGATCGGTTGAACGGTGTTGGAGTGATGCGATTTCATATATACAAACATCCATTTATAGAGAGAGAGAGAGAGAGATTATTATAAATAAATCTCGTGTTACTTAGAAACCAATAAATCAGGAAAGCGTTTTATAGAAATACTGAGGTCTATTGACCCTCTTCTATACCTGCGTATCCCTCCATCGACCGATTACTTCACATAAAAACACCTTATCAAATGCTACGGTATGAAACTGATAGTAAAGAGCCATTCCTGTGAAAATTCGAATAATCTTGCTCTCAAATGCTCAAAAATAACCTTATTTATGATTTAATACTCTAACTCAGTGGTAGTGAACCTCTTAGGATCAACGTGCCATTTTTTCTAAAAAGAATGTGTAATGGGATATAGACGTGCCGTCAAATAATTTTGACTTGTTAGTATTTAGTTTTATTATTTTCCCAAAAATCACATGTCAAAACTCTTTTACTATTAAAAAATACATTCTGCACTGTATAGCAGTAACTGTTTTAGATATACGTGTAATTCACACAAATTAAAGTAACATTAGTGTGACTTCTGTTATTGCCGATTAGATGACAAATAACTTACATTGGGATTGTAAGATGTTACTTTTAGCAGAACGCAGGCGGAATTAGTCATCTGCCAAATGGTTTCTAAGCGAGTCTTAAACGTTATTCACCTCTGAAAATAATGATTCTCGGGCATAGGTAGATGAAAATATGGTTAAAATAGCACGAGTCAGTTTCTTCAAACAGTTAAATGTGCCTGGAATCGAATTCTATGTTTCTAGAATTTCGTTACTGGCATTTTTACTTGGAGTTGATTGAAACAGAAGAAATAACAAGCAATATATAGAAGTAAAAAGCTCCCTTCAGGTGCCTCGGATCGGGCCCACAATGGCCAGAGTTTCCCATGGCTTTCCTAAACTCTTCGTTTTTTGGGTCATGGCATAATGCTCTTAGTAGCTGAATGTAACAAAAGGCACTATGATCATAAATGTAAACACACGTGCTATATATGATAATGAATTAAATGAAACCAATTTTTTATAGAGATCTAGGTGATACTATGTTACTAAGAGAATGTTTACATGGAAAGCCTCAGAACCCAAATGAGTCAGTTAATAAAACCATATGGTGAATTGATTCCAAAATCTATATATATTTATGGAATTAAAAATTCTAACATAAGAGATGAGTATGGCTATTGCGCAGTTCAATATGAGACATGTAGCAAAATTAATGATCTTAAAACACTGTGATATTCAACCAAGTTATAAGTGTATGCAATAGCGCACACAGTTTTCTAAGGGGGGTCGAAAGTCCACCATTCTTGTATCATGCTCCTTTTGATTTTGTCGATTTGGGGGACCAAAAATCAGTAAAAAACTAATTATTGAATAAATAATTTGTATTAATTAATAAAATTAATCATTAAACACTAATATTTAATTAAATTTTACGTATTATACATATTCAATCGGGGAAAAAATCAAGGGATTTGGGGGCTGGGGTCCGGACCGCTAGGACACCCCTTCTGTGCGCCACTGAGTGTATGCCATGCTTCAAAAAATTAGATGCACGTAGGATTCGCGTAGTTGATCGAAAACATCTTGAAATCTCAATTGATTGATTGAATATTAACGTCGCACTGTTCAGCTACACGAGGGCTTTTGGCGACGGACCACGTAATTTCGAACCATGGTCAAGTGACGTGGACGACACCTGAGCTGGCACCCCCCTCTCCTAACTACCACACCACACCAACGGAAGGACGTTTCAGCTCTCGACAGATTTAACGTGCATCGCTGCCCTACACGGCGGGTCTTTAGTGGTACTGGGCTCGAACCCGTGACAAAGCAAGCCACGGTCCGATACCTATACCACTCGGCTACCGCGGCCACCTTGAAATCTCAAAAACAAACCGACTAAATTATTAAAAATAATGAAAAAAAGAAAACTAAAAGAGTCTTTTGTATGAGCAGAGAGTAAAAATAAAAATTCATATGCTTCTGGAAAGTACTAAAAAAAGTAAATGCCAAAAAAATTAGAAATTTTTAAATAAAAACATGTTTTTTCAAAATTTAATATTTTTCTCTTTATGTACCTTTTTTCATAAACTACTTATCATATAATTCTCAAATTTTCAGTGAGCAGACTTAACATGTTTACACATTTTAATAGAGGTAATTAGATATATCTAGCCCACTGTTTTAGATATGACTTTTTTTAAACCAAATTTAAGGAGGAAAATTTGGAAAATTTTTTAAAAATTCATAATTTATTTAATTTTTAACAAAAAGAAAAAAACCTTTACTTAAAGTGTTATTGATAGTACACATAACCAACTGTAAAAATTTCATTCATGAGAAGTACGTAGTTTCTGAGAAAAAGGTACATAAACGTATGCAATTTAACATGGCCTCCTATGGATGTGCCGGACAACTTAAAATGTAGATAGGACATCTTAGACCGTATCACACGT
Organism: Trichonephila clavipes; assembly: GCA_019973935.1. NCBI lineage: Eukaryota > Metazoa > Arthropoda > Arachnida > Araneae > Nephilidae > Trichonephila > Trichonephila clavipes. Next base: position 44,806 of record BMAU01020045.1, on the reverse strand, counting down.
ACACGTTTCAAGAAATTTCTCGTCCAATTTGTGCAATTTTTACTCAATTACTATAGCAACGGCTTTCAAACAACTTTTTTCTAGTAAACTCAAAAAATTGTTCCAAATTAAAGTTGCTTGAAATACTAACCAATAGGGTTCTTCGGCGCCCAAGGTCATAAACAAGATGGGCGGCTTCGGTTTTGTCTAACACATCAGATATGCCGTATAATATTTTAATGGTGTATAGCATTTTAACGGCGTATATTTTAAACAGGATGAAGCTCAATTTCTGTTTACGCCCATCAACAAAAGAGCAAGCGAAAAAAAAGAAATAATTTTGGATGTTCGTTTTCCGAAGCAGAAAAATTGGCGGGTAATTTTTCAATGTGGAGATAGAACGCGTAGGACGTCAGAGGATGTCGTTTTGTGTAAGGCAACCCTTCCTCCTCAGATTAGGTCAAAAATTAGACTAAAAAGCTGCATGGAAAATGTACGTGTGAAACGGCCTTTAAGGCTGTTGATCAAAAAATGAAGACGGAAACGGAAATCTGTAAAGAGTTTGATATTGCTAAATTTGGTATTAAATTTCATTGCAATTTTCTTGTTTCTCATTGATGCATAGAAATGCATATCTATGTAAATAAAATGTACTCTAATAAACTTAATTTTGTTCAATTTATGTTTTTCCTTTTGCAATATTCTTTAATACGAAAAAATATTTCAATTCCTCCTAGATTCGTTTTGAGCAAGTTTCTCTGTATTACCCACTAATGGCTTTAAAATCAGCCCAATTTGTTTCCTCTAAATAATAAAAACGTATTTTGAAATCAAATCCCACATTTTTCAGAGATTTTCAGTTAATTATATCTTAAGCTTTTGTTTCTTCTGGGCCAAATTGGCAGCCATAATATTGTAGCAACAAATATTTACTCAAAATATCATCAGATGGCAGCACGTCATCCAAAAAAAAAATCTAAAGTTTGTAAGTGTTATAATGCTTTATTTTCTATCTACTTTCACGCAGGCCTTGTCTAGTGGTTACTTCGAGTTTACTAGTTTCCCACAACTTCGCACCACGGGCGCAAACCTGCGTTTTTACTTTTCAAAACTAAAAAATAATCAAAAAGTGCGTCAAAATTTTGCTCAATTATTTATAGAATTCACAAATATATATCTGAATGTTTGAATTTTGTTGGATTTATTGATATAAGTAAACCGAAGATAGCGAGTTCAAATCCAAACAATTTACTCGTACTATCAATACTGTAACCCATCGGCTGTTTTAAAAGTTAATTCATCCTTCGTTTTTTTTTCTTTTTCTCAAATTTAGTTTATACTCCACGATTGCAAGGGAAAAAAATACACAACAATAATAAAAATAAAACAAAATTAAAGACTTCATTGTTTGTTTTTTTTCGAAAATTATGTTCGAAATTTCTTTAGATGTGCATTGCTTCGACAATACAAGAGTAAAGATTTTGAAAAAAAATAAAATGCAAAAAGATAAATATGTTACACTTCTAATCGGATAAATTAATTTTTAATTTTATCAACAGAGATGACACGACCTTCCATATTAATTTTTTGCTTATTTGAATATATCTTCAATTGTTCAATAAGTTTTCTAAAGCCGTCAGGGCGTTTTCGATTCAATCTCGGCACATCAATATTCAACATAGATGCTATTTTTATCTTATCTTTATCATCAAAAACTATTTTTCACATTACCCCTTTTCTTGACTAAATATTTATTCTTCGCTTTTATTTCCTTTTTATCGTGCTTCTAGTTACAAAGTTACGTTTATTATTGTTGAAATTATTTTTATTGTTCATGGGTCTGATTCTAGCTTATGTGTGCCTACAAGACAAATAATTATAAAATATGACAGTTAAGATTTAAAAAGATACATAAATAAATTATAAACTAGTTAAATTTTTCGTATTAAATGAAATTTTTCACAACAAATTGTGTTTTACGTACTAAGGTATGCGGCTACCTTCGGAATACTTTTTTTTTTAAATATATAAATTTTCACCTAAATAAACACTTTTTTTATTTGAAATGCGGCATAAAACTAGGAATTGAAGTACAATTTCTATAAAATTAAAAATAGTTTTGGATACAATGGGAATTTCGAGTAGTGAAAATTAACAGTTACGGTAAACCTTGAAATGAAAATTCTAATTAATGTATTCGAATAACATATATTTATGGAGTATATATAAATAACATCATAATCTGTGCTTAGAACTATCAGACTTGTGATACCTTTGAAAGTTTTTGAAATATGTCATTTTTGTATGCAAGAATTCAATTTTTTTTAAAAAACTAATGTTATTTTCTCACAAAAAGTGCAATAAAATACATAAATATATACACAGAGATTAGGTTATAGTCTATACTGGAGATAAAACTAAATAAAACATTATCTAAAAATTTCAATCCAATATCTTAAAAAGAAGTCCTGTAGTAAACTTTGCTTTTCAATATTTTGCTTCATTGTATAGTTTCTCAGAAAATACATTTATAGATTTAAATAGAGTATAATAGAAAAATTTCTACTCTTTTTTCTTTGTACTCTTCTAAAATTTCTACATAATTTTGAGAAAACCTCATTTAAAGTTTTATCTTACTGCCCTTTTGCAGAGAGTGAAGTTTTTTAAGATCACTATAACTTTATTTCTATTTCGCGTAAAGAAAAAAGAAAAACTGTTTTGGAAAGAAAATTTTTCAAACTTTAAAATTTTGAAATTTAAAAACAAAAAAAATGCCTGATGTGGACGAAAAACGACATTTTCAAGGTAGGCAGTCATCTTAAAAACATTGTGATATTCTAACGAGTTATAACTGTGTGCCATGCTTTAAAAAATTACATGCGCCTAGGATTCGCGTAGCTGATCAAAAACATCTGGAAATTTCGAAACAAGACTAAATTGACAAAAATAAGGAATAAAAGAAAATTAAGAGTCTTTTGTATAAACAGAGAGTAAAAATAATGGTTCATACGCTTCTGGAATGTACTAAAAAAGTAAATGCTCAAAAAATTACAAATTTTTACTTAAAAGCATATTTTCTCAAAATGCAATATTTTTCACTTTATATATGTACCTTTTTCTCAAAAACTACTTATTATATTATACTCAAATTTTCAGTGAGCAGACTTTTAACATGTTTACACATTTTAAAAGAGGTAATTAGGCACATCTAGTATAATTTTTTTAGATATGATTTTTTAAAACTATATTTTTGGGAAAAACTTAATAATTTATGAATTTTTTAAAATTTTTCCAAGTGTTTAACATAAAGATAAAACCCAATAGTACACATAGCCAACTGTGAAAAGTTCATTCATGAGAAGTACGCAGCTTCTGAGAAAAAGGTACATAAACTTACAACTTACGCAATTTAACATGGGCTCCTATGAACGTGCCGGACCTTCTTAAAATGTGGAAAGAACATCTTAAAGAGAGAGAGACTGATGATCAATAACAAAAGACGAAAATGGAAATCTGTAAAGAGTTTGATATTGCTAATTTTTGTATTAAATTTCATTCGAATTTTTTTGTTTCTCATTGATGCATAGATATGCATATCTATGTAAATAAAATGTACTCTAATAAACTTAATTTTGTTGAATTTATGTTTTTCCTTTGGCAATACACTTTAACACGAAAAAATATTTCAGTCCCTCTCGGATTCGCGTTCAGCGATTTTTACTGTATTGCGCAAGAAAAGCTTTAAATCAATTTGTCTCCTCTAAATAATAAAAACGTATTTTGAATTCAAATTCCGCATTTTTCAGAGATTTTCAGTTAATTATATCTTAAGCTTTTGTTTCTTCTGAGCCGAATAGGCAGCCATAATATTGTAGCAACAAATATTTACTCAAAATATCATGAGATGGCAGCACGTCATCCAAAAAAAAAATCTAAAGTTTGTAAGTGTTATAATGCTTTATTTTCTATCTACTTTCACGCAGGCCTTGTCTAGTGGTTACTTCGAGTTTACTAGTTTCCCACAACTTCGCACCACGGGCGCAAACCTGCGTTTTTACTTTTCAAAACTAAAAAATAATCAAAAAGTGCGTCAAAATTTTGCTCAATTATTTATAGAATTCACAAATATATATCTGAATGTTTGAATTTTGTTGGATTTATTGATATAAGTAAACCGAAGATAGCGAGTTCAAATCCAAACAATTTACTCGTACTATCAATACTGTAACCCATCGGCTGTTTTAAAAGTTAATTCATCCTTCGTTTTTTTTTCTTTTTCTCAAATTTAGTTTATACTCCACGATTGCAAGGGAAAAAAATACACAACAATAATAAAAATAAAACAAAATTAAAGACTTCATTGTTTGTTTTTTTTCGAAAATTATGTTCGAAATTTCTTTAGATGTGCATTGCTTCGACAATACAAGAGTAAAGATTTTGAAAAAAAATAAAATGCAAAAAGATAAATATGTTACACTTCTAATCGGATAAATTAATTTTTAATTTTATCAACAGAGATGACACGACCTTCCATATTAATTTTTTGCTTATTTGAATATATCTTCAATTGTTCAATAAGTTTTCTAAAGCCGTCAGGGCGTTTTCGATTCAATCTCGGCACATCAATATTCAACATAGATGCTATTTTTATCTTATCTTTATCATCAAAAACTATTTTTCACATTACCCCTTTTCTTGACTAAATATTTATTCTTCGCTTTTATTTCCTTTTTATCGTGCTTCTAGTTACAAAGTTACGTTTATTATTGTTGAAATTATTTTTATTGTTCATGGGTCTGATTCTAGCTTATGTGTGCCTACAAGACAAATAATTATAAAATATGACAGTTAAGATTTAAAAAGATACATAAATAAATTATAAACTAGTTAAATTTTTCGTATTAAATGAAATTTTTCACAACAAATTGTGTTTTACGTACTAAGGTATGCGGCTACCTTCGGAATACTTTTTTTTTTAAATATATAAATTTTCACCTAAATAAACACTTTTTTTATTTGAAATGCGGCATAAAACTAGGAATTGAAGTACAATTTCTATAAAATTAAAAATAGTTTTGGATACAATGGGAATTTCGAGTAGTGAAAATTAACAGTTACGGTAAACCTTGAAATGAAAATTCTAATTAATGTATTCGAATAACATATATTTATGGAGTATATATAAATAACATCATAATCTGTGCTTAGAACTATCAGACTTGTGATACCTTTGAAAGTTTTTGAAATATGTCATTTTTGTATGCAAGAATTCAATTTTTTTTAAAAAACTAATGTTATTTTCTCACAAAAAGTGCAATAAAATACATAAATATATACACAGAGATTAGGTTATAGTCTATACTGGAGATAAAACTAAAGAAAACATTATCTAAAAATTTCAATCCAATATCTTAAAAAGAAATCCTGTAGTAAACTTTGCTTTTCAATATTTTGCTTCATTGTATAGTTTCTCAGAAAATACATTTATAGATTTAAATAGAGTATAATAGAAAAATTTCTACTCTTTTTTCTTTGTACTCTTCTAAAATTTCTACATAATTTTGAGAAAAACTCATTTAAAGTTTTATCTTACTGCCCTTTTGCAGAGAGTGAAGTTTTTTAAGATCACTATAACTTTATTTCTATTTCGCGTAAAGGAAAAAGAAAAACTGTTTTGGAAAGAAAAATTTTCAAACTATAAAATTATGAAATTTAAAAACAAAAAAAAAATGCCTGATGTGGACGAAAAACGACATTTTCAAGGTAGGCAGTCATCTTAAAAACATTGTGATATTCTAACGAGTTATAACTGTGTGCCATGCTTTAAAAAATTACATGCGCCTAGGATTCGCGTAGCTGATCAAAAACATCTGGAAATTTCGAAATAAGACTAAATTGACAAAAATAAGGAATAAAAGAAAATTAAGAGTCTTTTGTATAAACAGAGAGTAAAAATAATGGTTCATACGCTTCTGGAATGTACTAAAAAAGTAAATGCTCAAAAAATTACAAATTTTTACTTAAAAGCATATTTTCTCAAAATGCAATATTTTTCACTTTATATATGTACCTTTTTCTCAAAAACTACTTATTATATTATACTCAAATTTTCAGTGAGCAGACTTTTAACATGTTTACACATTTTAAAAGAGGTAATTAGGCACATCTAGTATAATTTTTTTAGATATGATTTTTTAAAACTATATTTTTGGGAAAAACTTAATAATTTATGAATTTTTTAAAATTTTTCCAAGTGTTTAACATAAAGATAAAACCCAATAGTACACATAGCCAACTGTGAAAAGTTCATTCATGAGAAGTACGCAGCTTCTGAGAAAAAGGTACATAAACTTACAACTTACGCAATTTAACATGGGCTCCTATGAACGTGCCGGACTCTCTTAAAATGTGGAAAGAACATCTTAAGAGACTGATGATCATTAACAAAAGACGAAAATGGAAATCTGTAAAGAGTTTGATATTGCTAATTTTTGTATTAAATTTCATTCGAATTTTTTTGTTTCTCATTGATGCATAGATATGCATATCTATGTAAATAAAATGTACTCTAATAAACTTAATTTTGTTGAATTTATGTTTTTCCTTTGGCAATACACTTTAACACGAAAAAATATTTCAGTCCCTCTCGGATTCGCGTTCAGCGATTTTTACTGTATTGCGCAAGAAAAGCTTTAAATCAATTTGTCTCCTCTAAATAATAAAAACGTATTTTGAATTCAAATTCCGCATTTTTCAGAGATTTTCAGTTAATTATATCTTAAGCTTTTGTTTCTTCTGAGCCGAATAGGCAGCCATAATATTGTAGCAACAAATATTTACTCAAAATATCATGAGATGGCAGCACGTCATCCAAAAAAAAAATCTAAAGTTTGTAAGTGTTATAATGCTTTATTTTCTATCTACTTTCACGCAGGCCTTGTCTAGTGGTTACTTCGAGTTTACTAGTTTCCCACAACTTCGCACCACGGGCGCAAACCTGCGTTTTTACTTTTCAAAACTAAAAAATAATCAAAAAGTGCGTCAAAATTTTGCTCAATTATTTATAGAATTCACAAATATATATCTGAATGTTTGAATTTTGTTGGATTTATTGATATAAGTAAACCGAAGATAGCGAGTTCAAATCCAAACAATTTACTCGTACTATCAATACTGTAACCCATCGGCTGTTTTAAAAGTTAATTCATCCTTCGTTTTTTTTTCTTTTTCTCAAATTTAGTTTATACTCCACGATTGCAAGGGAAAAAAATACACAACAATAATAAAAATAAAACAAAATTAAAGACTTCATTGTTTGTTTTTTTTCGAAAATTATGTTCGAAATTTCTTTAGATGTGCATTGCTTCGACAATACAAGAGTAAAGATTTTGAAAAAAAATAAAATGCAAAAAGATAAATATGTTACACTTCTAATCGGATAAATTAATTTTTAATTTTATCAACAGAGATGACACGACCTTCCATATTAATTTTTTGCTTATTTGAATATATCTTCAATTGTTCAATAAGTTTTCTAAAGCCGTCAGGGCGTTTTCGATTCAATCTCGGCACATCAATATTCAACATAGATGCTATTTTTATCTTATCTTTATCATCAAAAACTATTTTTCACATTACCCCTTTTCTTGACTAAATATTTATTCTTCGCTTTTATTTCCTTTTTATCGTGCTTCTAGTTACAAAGTTACGTTTATTATTGTTGAAATTATTTTTATTGTTCATGGGTCTGATTCTAGCTTATGTGTGCCTACAAGACAAATAATTATAAAATATGACAGTTAAGATTTAAAAAGATACATAAATAAATTATAAACTAGTTAAATTTTTCGTATTAAATGAAATTTTTCACAACAAATTGTGTTTTACGTACTGAAGTATGCGGCTACCTTCGGAGTATTTTTTTTTTTAAATATATAAATTTTCACCTAAATAAACACTTTTTTTATTTGAAATGCGGCATAAAACTAGGAATTGAAGTACAATTTCTATAAAATTAAAAATAGTTTTGGATACAATGGGAATTTCGAGTAGTGAAAATTAACAGTTACGGTAAACCTTGAAATGAAAATTCTAATTAATGTATTCGAATAACATATATTTATGGAGTATATATAAATAACATCATAATCTGTGCTTAGAACTATGAGATTTGTGATACCTTTGAAAGTTTTTGAAATATGTCATTTTTTTATGCAAGAACTCAATTTTTAAAAAAAAACTAATGTTGTTTTCTCACAAAAAGTGCAATAAAATACATAAATATATACACAGAGATTAGGTTATAGTCTATACTGGAGATAAAACTAAATAAAACATTATCTAAAAATTTCAATCCAATATCTTAAAAAGAAGTCCTGTAGTAAACTTTGCTTTTCAATATTTTGCTTCATTGTATAGTTTCTCAGAAAATACATTTATAGATTTAAATAGAGTATAATAGAAAAATTTCTACTCTTTTTTCTTTGTACTCTTCTAAAATTTCTACATAATTTTGAGAAAACCTCATTTAAAGTTTTATCTTACTGCCCTTTTGCAGAGAGTGAAGTTTTTTAAGATCACTATAACTTTATTTCTATTTCGCGTAAAGAAAAAAGAAAAACTGTTTTGGAAAGAAAATTTTTCAAACTTTAAAATTTTGAAATTTAAAAACAAAAAAAAATGCCTGATGTGGACGAAAAACGACATTTTCAAGGTAGGCAGTCATCTTAAAAACATTGTGATATTCAAACGAGTTATAACTGTGTGCCATGCTTTAAAAAATTACAAGCGCGTAGGATTCGCGTAGCTGATCAAAATCATCTTGAAATTTCGAAATAAGGCTAAATTGACAAAAATAAGGAATAAAAGAAAATTAAAAGTCTTTTGTATGAGCAGAGATTAAAAATAATGGTTCATACGCTTCTGGAAAGTACTAAAAAAGTAAATGCTCAAAACTTTACAAATTGTTACTTAAAAGCATATTTTCTCAAAATGCAATATTTTTCACTTTATATATGTACCTTTTTCTCAAAAACTACTTATTATATTTTACTCAAATTTTCAGTGAGCAGACTTTTAACATGTTTACACATTTTAAAAGAGGTAGTTAGGTATATCTAGTATAATTTTTTTAGATACGATTTTTTAAAACTATATATTTTTGGGAAAAACCTTATAATTTATGAATTTTTTAAAATTTTTCCAAGTGTTTAACAAAAAGATAAAACCCAATAGTACATATAGCCAACTGTGAAAAGTTCATTCATGAGAAGTACGCAGCTTCTGAGAAAAAGGTACATAAACTTACAACTTACGCAATTTAACATGGGCTCCTATGAACGTGCCGGACCTTCTTAAAATGTGGAAAGAACATCTTAAAGAGAGAGAGACTGATGATCAATAACAAAAGACGAAAATGGAAATCTGTAAAGAGTTTGATATTGCTAAATTTTGTATTAAATTTCATTGGAATTTTTTTGTTTCTCATTGATGCATAGATATGCATATCTATGTAAATAAAATGTACTCTAATAAACTTAATTTTGTTGAATTTATGTTTTTCCTTTTGCAATATACTTTAACACGAAAAAATATTTCAGTCCGTCTCGGATTCGTGTTTAGCGATTTTTACTGTATTGCGCAAGAAAAGCTTTAAATCAATTTGTCTCCTCTAAATAATAAAAACGTATTTAGAAATCAAATTCCGCATTTTTCGGAGATTTTCAGTTAATTATATCTTAAGCTTTTGTTCCTTTTGTGCCAAATAGGGAGCGATAAGATTGTAGCAACAAATATTTACTCAAAATGTCATCAGATGGCAGCACGTCATCCAAGAAATCTGAAGTTTGTAAGTGTGATGCTTTATTTTCTAACTACTTTCACGCAGGCCTTGCCTAGTGGTTACTTCGAGTTTACTAGTTCCCTACAACTTCGCACCACGGGCGCAAACCTGCGTTTTTTCTTTTCAAAACTAGAAAATAATTAAAAAGTGCTTCAAAATTTTGCTGAATTATTTATAGAAGTCACAAATATATATCTGAACGTTGGAATTTTATTGGATTTATTGATATAAGTAAACCGAAGATAGCTAGTTCAAATCCAAACAATTTACTCGTTCTATGAATACTGTCATCCATCGGTTGTTTTAAAATTTTAAAAACTAATTCATCCTTCGTTTTGTTCTTTTTCTCAAATTTAGTTTATACTCCGCGATTGCAAAGGAAAAAAAAATACACAGCCATAATAATAAAAATAAATAAATAAATAAATAAATAAAAAAATAGAAGTCTTTAGTGTTTTTGTTTTTTTTTATTTGAAAACTCTGTTTGAAATTTCTTTAGATGTGCATTGCTTTGACAATACAGGAATAAAGTTTTGGAAATTTAAAATGCAAAAGATAAATCTGTTAAAGTTCTAATTGGATAAATTAATTTTTAATTTAATCAATAGATGACACTTCCCTCCATATTAATTTTTTGCTTGTTTGAATATATCACATCAATTGTTCAATAAGTTTTCTAAAGCCGTCAGGGCGTTTTCGATTCAATCTCGGCATATCAATATTCAACATAGATGCTATTTTTATCTTATCTTTATCATCAAAAACTATTTTTCACATTACCCCTTTTCATGACTAAATATTTATTCTTTGCTTTTATTTCCTTTTTATCGTGCTTCTAGTTACAAAGTTACGTTAGTTATTGTTGAAATTATTTTTATTGTTCATGGGTCTGATTCTAGTTTATGAGTGCCTACAAGACAAATAATTATAAAATATCACAGTTAAGATTTAAAAAGATACATAAATAAATTATAAACTAGTTAAATTTTTCGTATTAAATGAAATTTTTCACAACAAATTGTGTTTTACGTACTGAAGTATGCGGCTACCTTCGGAGTATTTTTTTTTTAAATATATAAATTTTCACCTAAATAAACACTTTTTTTTATTTGAAATGCGGCATAAAACTAGGAATTGAAGAACAATTTCTATAAAATTAAAAATAGTTTTGGATATAATGGGAATTTCGAGTAGTGAAAATTAACAGTTACGGTAAACCTTGAAATGAAAATTCTAATTAATGTATTCGAATAACATATATTTATGGAGTATATATAAATAACATCATAATCTGTGCTTAGAACTATGAGATTTGTGATACCTTTGAAAGTTTTTGAAATATGTCATTTTTTTATGCAAGAACTCAATTTTTTTTACAAAAAACTAATGTTATTTTCTCACAAAAAGTGCAATAAAATACATAAATATATACACAGAGATTAGGTTATAGTCTATACTGGAGATAAAACTAAATAAAACATTATCTAAAAATTTCAATCCAATATCTTAAAAAGAAGTCCTGTAGTAAACTTTGCTTTTCAATATTTTGCTTCATTGTATAGTTTCTCAGAAAATACATTTATAGATTTAAATAGAGTATAATAGAAAAATTTCTACTCTTTTTTCTTTGTACTCTTCTAAAATTTCTACATAATTTTGAGAAAACCTCATTTAAAGTTTTATCTTACTGCCCTTTTGCAGAGAGTGAAGTTTTTTAAGATCACTATAACTTTATTTCTATTTCGCGTAAAGAAAAAAGAAAAACTGTTTTGGAAAGAAAATTTTTCAAACTTTAAAATTTTGAAATTTAAAAACAAAAAAAAATGCCTGATGTGGACGAAAAACGACATTTTCAAGGTAGGCAGTCATCTTAAAAACATTGTGATATTCAAACGAGTTATAACTGTGTGCCATGCTTTAAAAAATTACATGCGCGTAGGATTCGCGTAGCTGATCAAAATCATCTTGAAATTTCGAAATAAGGCTAAATTGACAAAAATAAGGAATAAAAGAAAATTAAAAGTCTTTTGTATGAGCAGAGATTAAAAATAATGGTTCATACGCTTCTGGAAAGTACTAAAAAAGTAAATGCTCAGAAATTTACAAATTTTTACTTAAAAGCATATTTTCTCAAAATGCAATATTTTTCACTTTATATATGTACCTTTTTCTCAAAAACTACTTATTATATTTTACTCAAATTTTTAGTGAGCAGACTTTTAACATATTTACACATTTTAAAAGAGGTAATTAGGAATATCTAATATAATTTTTTTAGATATGATTTTTTAAAACTATATTTTTGGGAAAAACTTAATAATTTATGAATTTTTTAAAATTTTTCCAAGTGTTTAACATAAAGATAAAACCCAATAGTACACATAGCCAACTGTGAAAAGTTCATTCATGAGAAGTACGCAGCTTCTGAGAAAAAGGTACATAAACTTACAACTTACGCAATTTAACATGGGCTCCTATGAACGTGCCGGACCTTCTTAAAATGTGGAAAGAACATCTTAAAGAGAGAGAGACTGATGATCAATAACAAAAGACGAAAATGGAAATCTGTAAAGAGTTTGATATTGCTAATTTTTGTATTAAATTTCATTCGAATTTTTTTGTTTCTCATTGATGCATAGATATGCATATCTATGTAAATAAAATGTACTCTAATAAACTTAATTTTGTTGAATTTATGTTTTTCCTTTTGCAATATACTTTAACACGAAAAAATATTTCAGTCCGTTTCGGATTCGTGTTCAGCGATTTTTACTGTATTGCGCAAGAAAAGCTTTAAATCAATTTGTCTCCTCTAAATAATAAAAACGTATTTTGAAATCAAATCCCGCATTTTTCGGAGATTTTCAGTTAATTATATCTTAAGCTTTTGTTCCTTCTGTGCCAAATAGGGAGCGATAAGATTGTAGCAACAAATATTTACTCAAAATGTCATCAGATGGCAGTACGTCATCCAAGAAATCTGAAGTTTGTAAGTGTTGTGATGCTTTATTTTCTAACTACTTTCACGCAGGCCTTGCCTAGTGGTTACTTCGAGTTTACTAGTTCCCCACAACTTCGCACCACGGGCGCAAACCTGCGTTTTTACTTTTTAAAACTAGAAAATAATTAAAAAGTGCTTCAAAATTTTGCTGAATTATTTATAGAAGTCACAAATATATATCTGAACGTTGGAATTTTATTGGATTTATTGATATAAGTAAACCGAAGATAGCTAGTTCAAATCCAAACAATTTACTCGTTCTATGAATACTGCCATCCATCGGTTGTTTTAAAATTTTAAAAACTAATTCATCCTTCGTTTTGTTCTTTTTCTCAAATTTAGTTTATACTCCGCGATTGCAAAGGAAAAAAAAATACACAGCCATAATAATAAAAATAAATAAATAAAAAAAAAATAGAAGTCTTTAGTGTTTTTGTTTTTTTTTATTTGAAAACTCTGTTTGAAATTTCTTTAGATGTGCATTGCTTTGACAATACAGGAATAAAGTTTTGGAAATTTAAAATGCAAAAGATAAATCTGTTAAAGTTCTAATTGGATAAATTAATTTTTAATTTAATCAATAGATGACACTTCCTTCCATATTAATTTTTTGCTTGTTTGAATCTATCACATCAATTGTTCAATAAGTTTTCCATAGTCGTCAGGGCGTTTTCGACTCAATCTTGGCATATCGATATTCAACACAATTTCAAGTACAATTTCTACAAAATTAAAAATAATTTTGGATACATTGGGAATTTCGATTGAAATTTTAGGGAAAAATATCTGTTACGGTAAACCTTTTATTAAAAATTCCAATTAATATATTCGAATAACAAATATTTATGGAGTATATATAAATAACATCATAATCTGTGCTTAGAGCTATAAGATTTGTAATACTTTTGAAAGTTTTTGAAATATGTCATTTTTTTATGCAAGAACTCAATTTTTTTTACAAAAAATTAATGTTATTTTCTCACAAAAAGTGCAATAAAATACATAAATATATACACAGAGATTAGATTATGGTCTATACTGGAGAATTAAAACTGAATAAAACATTATCTAAAAATTTCAATCCAATATCTTAAAAAGAAATTCTGTAGCAAACTTTGCTTTTCAATATTTTGCTTGTAGTATAGTTTTTCAGAAAATATATTTAAAGATTTTAATAGAGTATTAAAAAAATTTCAACGGTTTTTACACTTTTAAACTTACCATATTTATAGGTCAAGGTCTCTTTAGCTTCATGTTTAACTAGTTCAAACTTTTTTTTTTAATCTTTTGTGCTTTTTTGAAGATTGTTATAGACTATAACAACTGTCGTTTTTAGTGGAATTTACACACAATTCTAATAAATGAATTCAAATAATATTTAAACAGTATGTCAATAACATATTTATATGTGTTAGGAATTAAAAGATTTGTGATACTTTTGAAAGTTTTTTAAATATGCCAAATTTTATGCAAAAAAACACGTTTTGAAAAATTGTTTTTTTTATGAAAACAAATTAGAGTACATATATACACAGATTTGATTTTGATTCTGAACACAGATAGAACTAAAACATGTTCTGAAAATTTCAATTCAATATCTTGAAAATATTTTGTGTAGAGATCTACTTCCGGTCTTGTAAACTCCATTCCTGGTTTACTAATTATGCTATAACTTTGCTTCTAAGTTTCGTAGAAACAAAAGTAGAGTTTTTTTGGAATTTTAAATGTGTGTATGAGCTATAAAATAAAAGCATAAAAGAAATTTAGAAAATTTTCACCAAAACGGCGAATTTTGGGTAGTCACATACCTTGATGAATGTTATAAGTATCGTGTGCATGTGATATCAATACGTAAAAACAAAACGCGAGACAAAAATGTAGCACTTTTTTACATTAAACAAAAATATTAAATTTCATAATATAATGTGACCCAAGAGAATGCCATGAAATCTGCATATGCATTAGATTTTAAATGTGACTAACACTTCAGTTACTTAAAATAAAAGTTATTTTTGTAAACTGCTAACATGATTTTGCAGAGAAAACTTAAAACACAATTTACAAAGAAATAAAAAAAAGTATACGAAGTGCTTCACATTTTTAATTTTAATTTCTAGAAACAGAACATTAAAAAAATACTATTTTTAAAATACGGACGGACTTCCATTTTACGAACCTCTATTTAGCGAATTTTTCTATGCTACGGACTTTTTCCTAGAACCTAGAACTTTTTACAACTTTCTTCATAAAATAACCTCCAAATAATGAAGTACATTTTCTATTTAAACAAACAAGGGAGAGAATAAGTAGAATTTTATACTTTTCCAACTACTTTCAAGGGTGTTAGCGCGAGTTCCAACACACAACGTTACATCGAGAGACGGTTGAGGGGTTAACACCATGACAGTAGCGCATACAGAAATTTTTCAAAGGGAATTCCAGGGTTGAAAGTCTACCATTCTTGTATCATGGTCCTTTTGATTTTGTCGATTTTCAGGAACTGAAAACAGTTAAAAACTAATTATTGAACAAATAATTAGCATTAATTTATAAAATTAATCTCATTAATAACAAATATTTAATTAAATTTTACGTACTATATACTTAGAATTACATTCAATCGGAAATAAACAAGGGTTTTGGGGGGATGTCCGGACCCCAAGACCCCCCACCGTGTGAGCCACTGCACCATGATTATTATTAAGATATTCGTTTAACTCATTATAGTGGGCTTGTGCATAACTATCGGGTATTTCTTTGTCGTGCTATATTTTAATAAAAACTTACAATATTTTATAAATTTGTGAATTAAAATATCCTACTTTTAGGTTATAAGAATGCGTGTCGATAATCATACACATATTCGCCATATTACGCTGTACCCCTTTGTGAAAGGATGGAAAGCAGCGCAGTCATTTCGCGATCTCGACGAACTTTTCGGTGAGGGCACAATCAGCGAAAGTCGACGCAGAAAATAGTCTTCCAGTTACAAATCTAGAGACACTAGCTTGGAAGATAAACCAAGAACAGGTCCACCAATGAATTTCGACGACCAGGGAATTTTGGCAGCCGTAGAAGGAAATGTAAGCTTGACAACTCAAATGCTGGTTGCCAGCTTAAATGTAGACCTTTCAGCCCTTTTTCATGTCTCAAAAAGCTAGGCAAGGTAGGGAAGTTGACTGGAATTTAACCCCTTTTCCTCCACGTACGCAGCGAAAAAATAAAGCAGAACGTGTCCGAAATTCCAGATTTGTTTCAACGAAATAAGCGGAGTCCGTTTCTTAAGAATCTTGACACTGAGAAGGAATCCCGACTTCTCTTCAAAAACTTCAAGAGATAGATCCACATTTCACCAGGAGTTTCATCAAAAAGAATAACTAAGTATATGCACTGTAAGAAGGCAATGTGATATGTTCGGTGGGACAGAAGCGAAAAGAAACTGCTGTTGGGTCCAGAAAGCATTTGTAAAGTGCCCGTGGAATCAACCATCTCCCAAGCAAATGGGAAGCAGTTATTGAAGATGGCGATTACGCTCCGGATTAATGATCTAAAAATGTTACTGCTTAATTATTATATAGGTTTCCTTTTTCATAAAAAATACCATTCAAGAACGCCTGATACAATTATGCCCCAGCCCAATAAATTCTCCAACAATTAGAATGAATGGGGGATTCCTTAAGAGCCTATTTCGTTAATAAATGTTCCAATATCTCATTTCTATCGACCGAAACCAGGGGCGTCCTCTTTGAAAGAATTCCCTACAAAAAAAATCTATCGCATCAGACTATTTTATGGCCTACTTTCTAAAACTAAATTTTAACTCACCCATCTAAATTATAACACTTACACCTACAGTTTCATTAAATCATTCCATGCAAGAGTTAGTCAAAGATTTTAACTTCAATTAACGAACTACACTTGTAACTGGTATTATAATAATCTTTTTGATTGTTGACGACGGAATATTTTCAAAAAAAAAATGCAACCACATTACCTTAAGCCTAAGTCCATAAATTATTCTGAAAAAGAATCAAAAGGAGAATTTTCCAGAGGGCTTCATATCGAACAATTGTTTCCTTAAATATCCCACCAAGCGTTTCCTTCCCAAAATTCATCTTTGTAGAACTTTTGCTAAAAATTAGCACCATTTCAATTTTAATTCTTAAGTACGAATATTTCTCACATGTAGTTAAATGTTTATTAATGTCATTCTGTATACGAGGCCATTGGCGATGGACCAAATAATTTTGAACCACAGTCAAGTGACGAAGACTACACCTGAGAAGGCATCCATCTCTGAAATTACCACCCCACACCAACAAAAGGATGTTTGAGCCTCGAAAAGTTTAACGTGCAACGGCTCATTCTACACGGCGGGTCTTCAGCGGTACTAGACTGAAACACATGACACGAGTCCGAGTCCATTAGATTTTGGTATTGAAGTGGGTGTGAAGATTGTGGTAAGGAAGTTTTGGATTTTTTTGAGCAAGAACCAAATGAAAATTCAGAAAATGGACCAGGGGCTCATTAGCTCATTTTTGTCACTTGAAAGTTGAAATTAAGGCTATCTTCGGCTAATGTTAATGAATAGAGGCCGAATTCGGAATATCTTTTCAGATATAAAAGTATTAATATTATATTCTGGCAACACTATCCTGTAGGGAATCACTTATTTTACCATACTACTCATTTTTATCCGAGTTGACAATTTTCTTTTATAAAATGTGTTCTGCATTTTTTTCCTATACCATAATGCTAAATGAGCTATCCCTTCACATGTTAAAAGGTAACTAATTATTTATGAAATATTTTGAAGTTTTAAAAACACTATATTATTAACAAATGCACGAGTTACAATGTCACAAATGTTTATAAAATTTGAGGCATTTTTCTGTTCGAAAATGTGTTCCGCGTTAAGTTCACACTCTCGTACTTACGACGAAAACAGCTTTAAGAGCGAGGTGCATCTTCAGTATGCTTCGCGCTACTTCGAAGTACGATGTTCTTAAACAATTACCTCAGCCAACACGCGGTATTATTCTTATTTTCTTAAGATAAGTCTTTGTACGATAAGATAACCCCTATTGAGTCTTTCATATCCACTTCCCTATCCAATTCCAGTGTTCAACCCTTTTCTTCCCCTACAAGATCACAGAATTCCGAAGGAAGGTCAAGAGCTAGAAGAAGCACAAAATTACTTATTAAAAAATTAATAGACATTAAATGGGCTCAACGTAGACCGAAAAAAAATCCTCTTCCTTTGAATATACAACGGATGAGGAAGACATGATTGTCTATGATGCGGAAGAAGAAACTGAATCTAATCCCGATTGTAAGAAAAAAGATGGGGAAATGCATCGCTATTGGGTCACTTTGAGGCTGGACACTCTGTATATAAATAGTAACAAACAAACAAAAAATAGTCCAACACCCTATATCGAAAGAAAAATGGAAAATTGCAAGAATAATCACTTTCTTTTTTGTCATTTAATATTGCGATTCTGTCATTACATTTTATTGTCATATGATATGTCATAAAGCATATGACATATAAAGCATATGCTTTATACGTCATATGCTTTATATATATGTCATATGTTGCATGTAAAAATGCTCGTAAAGCATATGTACATACAACATTTATATTAATTGTATCCATTTAATAAAAAGTAACTAAAATAAAATTTTTCTTTGTTGACCTAGGAATTGACTTAATTTTTTTTTATGTATGACATGTTTTAGAGTCAGTTTAAAGAGAGAAACGGTTGTCAAACTTTTCTACATTTTTATTTTAATCAGGAGTGAGGTTACTTGTTAAAATTCTCATCACAGCTTGCAAGTTTGTCAGCCAACTTGCATCTATATTTACTCTTGTTGACTTTCAAGCGGGAAAAACTTATTTCACAAATATATGCAGACTAAAATATAAATAACTATTTCCTCACACATTTCTAAATTTCTGCATGCATGGAAATTTATCAGCTGACAAAGATTTTTAAAATACAATGTCATAGTGTTAAACATTTTCTTCATACTGTGCACTGCGAGAAAGTGTTATTCAAAACTGAGAGCGAAATAGTCACTTTTGAGTACTTCACATACTCAAAATAGGTCCGATGCAAACGTGCTCAAATTTGAGAATCGCACATACTCATTTTTGATCACAGGTACGTACTCAAAATGGAGACTTCCCATACTTATTTTTAAATCTGTTACGGGGTCAAATTTGAGAAAGAAAGAACAAAATGAGTACGTAATGTACTCATTATTGAAGTTGTTGCGGTATCGAAAAGGAGTTGGAAACAATAAAATGAGTATGTATAGCATTCATTTTCGATGCTGTTGTATCTAATATGAATTTTGAAACAGAAAAATGTATATCAACTCAAATCTCATGGGATTTAAATATATGATACCTATGCTGTAAATTTCACTTTCTTTTTATCTTACATAATATTTAATATACATTTTATGAAATTTTTATCACTTAACTTCGAAATCAAAATTCTTTTTACATTTACTGTGTGTAACAAAGAGAGAGAGGGATACTCCGTATTATTACAAAAGTGCCGACGTTAAAGATAACTCGCCAAATTGGTACCCCGATTTCGCATGTGTCGTACGCACTGAATTAGCAACCATGCACAACACTCTCTTCGTTTTTTATAAGTCAAAACACATGTGTCCTGGCTACAAATCAACAAGCTCAAGCTGTAGCTCCACAGGTGCTCTATCAATATCAGCAATAATGGGATAAATTTAGACTCAATCTTCTTGTGACTTAGTCCTCCAAACTCTGCAAGTGATCTCTTATTAGAAACACATTCAGGTACTTCGTTTTCCTTATAGTGAAAAATAAAAGAATCTTTGACCGTATGCGGGAAAGAAATCACGGTTCAAAGCGGATTTCCTGACTGTCTCGGTGGACCGCTAGTTGATCCTGCCTGCTTTAGAATATCACTGTTGTTGTTTAGGTCATCAGTGGTTCAATTAATCAGTGGTAGAATGCTTTTATATCAATCAACGCTCATATCATCACAATTATTAGGCTCAATTTAAATTCAGTAAATCATCGAAGACAAGTGTAAGATTAAATAATTTTAATGGAATTTGGAGTGCGTCTGCACTCGGTCACGTACAGAAGATCTCTGGTGTAAACAAAGCATGTTTTTACAAGCAGCGCCCTCTATACTGAAGGGGTTCTACCATTACTCCCCACTTAAACTCATACGGAGTTTACATTAAGATAATTAAAATTCTAAGGTAATTCAAGTAAAATTCATGCAAATTGAAATAATACAAATAAAATTCATGCAATGTGAAATAATAAAAATAAAATTCATGCAATGTGAAATAATAAAAATAAAATCCTATGAATTCAATTCTCAAATTACATGCATCATCAATAATTCTGAAATAAAATTAGGAATTCTTAAATCACATGCATTACCAATAATGCTGAAAAATCAAATCAGCAATTCTTAAATAACATGAGATATCAATAATACAGAAAAATCAAATTAGTAATTATGTAAATTGAATAATATATAGGTTAAAGTTCAAGAAATTGTAAAATATGTTCAAATGTTCTTTTCTACAATTACAGGATCATCTGGAATAGGTAAAGGCACTACCTTTGTGATGGCTCGTTTTAAAATACCTGTTGAGGTTTTCACACACATTAACTACTCTTACAAGACCATCCCTACCGGGAAATACTTCAAGAATACGTCCCATAGGCCAGTCCAAAGGCTTGGTGTTGAAATCCTTTAAAAGAACGAGCTGATTCTCCATCAAGTTAGGCTTCTGTACACTCCACATAGCACGGTTCTGAAGATGGGTCAGAGATTCGGTGCTCCAACGGTTCCAAAATTTGTCTCTCAGGGATTGAATGAGTTTCCACCTGGAATGATAGGACAAAGAATCCGAAGCAGTATAAGGTTCAGGAAAGGATGAAATTGCACAGTTCATCAAGAAATGCCCCGGGGTCAAAGGGTTAAGATCATTGGGGTCTGAAGAAAGTGGAGACAAGGGACGTGAATTCAGAACTGCTTCGATTTGTGTCACCAACGTAGTTAACTCTTCGAAGTTCATGATAGCTGATTTCGCTACCTTCAATAAAATGCGTTTCATGGACTTAATGTTTGCTTCCCACAATCCACCGAGATGGGGAGAAGCGGGTGGAATGAAGTTCCATTCGATTCCCTCTTCCGCGCAGAATAGCTGAATTGTGTTGGACTTGCAAATTTCGTTCCATTCATTAAGAATGTTTCTTGCTCCCTTGAAGTTCGTTGCATTGTAACTCCAAATGACGTATGGCTTGGGTCTCCTTGCTATAAATCGTCGGAGACATGCTAGGAAGGCTTCTGTGGTCAAGTCGGAAACAACTTCTAAATGAAGGGCTTTTGTACTGAAACAGATAAAAATGGCAATATACAATTTTAAAGTCACTCTTGATCTTTTTAAATTTGGTTTTGTGATTATAGGACCAGCGTAATCCAATCCAACTGTTTCGAAGGGTCTAGAAGGCACAATTCTGTCTCGTGGAAAATCTCCCATTATCTGGTTTATTGTCTGGGTTTTGTGCGAAAACACGTAATACATTTATTTAATATTCTTCTTACACGGTTCTGACCCGATGGGATCCAATAAAACTGTCTTATTAAATATAATATGGTTTGCAAGCCAGAATGTAATGATTTCTTGTGATAGTGTTCAATTATTAAATCAGTGAAATGATCAGCGTTTGGCAACATCATTTGATGTTTTTGGAATTCAGATAGGGTCAAATGTTTCAATCTACCTCCCACTCTCAGTATTTCATCTTCGTCCCCAAAAAACGTTTAAAGATGATATTTTGCTGCCCTTTGGAATCGGTAGCCCGTTTTTGAGGCACTTTATTTCAGTTAGAAATTCATTTAATTGTACTTGTTTTACTAAAACTTTCGTAACATGATCAAATTCAAAAGCACTTATACAGTCTATTTTCCTTAATACTGGGTTCACTTTGCAGTTATAAATAAATCTTAAACATAGAGCGCTTATTTTAATTAATTTACTAAAAGAGGAATATCTAGAGATTAAATTATTTTCAATTTGCCTCTTTTCAACCGCTGTATTTACATTAATTGATTTCTTCAATTCTAATTTATCGATCTTTATTTCGGTTTCAATTGTAGGTTCTGAAAATAATGGCTATTCTGTTTGTTTCATTGTCAACCACTTGGGACCATGCCACCATATTTTGTTATTTTTAAGATCATTTAAAGGCAAACACCGACTTATTAAATCAGCGGGATTATCCTTTCCTTTACAGTACGGTCATTCCTTGGGATCACTTAGTTTTTGTATTTCTTTAATTCTATTTTTTACAAACACTTTATGTCGATTAAAATCCTCCTTGATCCAATAACATGTTATAGACGAATCATTCCAATAAAAACGACTCACAGGCAGTATGAGTTCAGTTGCAATTTTGTCGCTTAACCTTGCTGATAAAAGTGCGCCCATAAGCTCCAATCTAGGGATCGAAAGAGTTTTTAATGGAGCTACCCGACCTTTAGATGCTACAAAACTAGAAATGATATTTCCATCGTTCAGTTCTATGCGTAAATAAGCGACAGTTCCATATGCCTTTTTGGAAGCATCTGAAAAGCAATGCAACTGAATGGTGGTTGCATTTGAAGGCAAAAAGTTTTGAAAGTAATATCGAGGAATATTTATTTCACTTAAATAATGAATCTCATTACACCATTTATTCCATGAAACTTCTAATTGTTTGGGCAATTTGTCATCCCAATCCAAAATCCTAAACACCAAATTTCCTGAATTAAACATTTTATTCGGATCGTATAAGGACCTATGAAACCCACTGGGTCAAATAATCGACCTGCGGCTTGTAACAAATATCTTTTTGTATTAATTCTTTTAGAAAGAAATGTTCCTAAATCGCTGGAATCAAAATAGAATGTATCAAATTTTTCATTCCAACCAACTCTTAAGACCTTTGAAGCTATCAACGTGTTCAATGACTCTTTATGTTAATCTACTTCAAAATTTAAATCTTTTAACCTTTGATTTAGCTCGGAAGAGTTGGTCCTCCATTTTCGAAGATCCATACCTGCATCTTCCAAAATTTGTTTACTTTTAATGCAGGTCGTCAAGGCTGCTTGGACACTGACATTTCCACACAGAAAATCATCAACATACAATACCTGGTTAAGATGGTTAAAAATATCAGGAAAAATATCCACATTTTTTTAAGAAGATACTTTATCGTAGCTGCAAGAAGAAATTGACTTGATTTTACTCCAAATAAAACCCTAGTCATTCGGAAAATCTCAAGCCGTTTGTTTTCTAAATCAATTCCTGGATTTTCATCCCAGAAAAATCTTGTAAAATCCCTTTCACTTTCATCTATCTCAATCATCAAAAATGCCATTTTTATGTCAGCTACAAATGCAATTGGATTCACTCTAAATTTGAATAATAGAAAAAATAGGTTAGGTATAAAATTTAGTCCTGTGTGTAAACAATCGTTCAAAGATAGTTGTGCTTTCGCATGTGATGACGCATCAAATACGATTCGCAATTTGCTTGTAGTTTTATCAGTACGTATTACTGCTCTATGTGGTAGATAAAAAATATTATGCTTTAGATTTTCTTTTTCAAATGGAACGCGTTCTAGGATTTTCTCAGAAGGATAATTATTTACAACTAATTTGTAATCCTCAAATAAGGAACTGTCATTTTTAAAACGTGATCTTAACTTAATCTTTTCTTAGCAATTTCTTCATTATTTTCTAATAATGTTTTCATGTTAGGTTTCCAAGGGAATTTAACTTTATACCGCTTATTTTGGTATGAAATTCCCGCTTCAAATTCAGACATTATATCATTATCAATATTTTCCTCATCAGACACCTCTGCTTCTATTCCTAAATTCTCTAAATTCCACAATTCACTAAGCTGTTTAGAAATATTGGATTCATTAACAATAACACTCACATTGTTAAAAGTTCATCAGAATCTGTACTCTGCCCTTATAAAGACCACGCAAATAATGTTTCTACGGCCACAAGATTTTTGTTTAGACGCGTAATTCTACCTGTAACTACTTGATAATAATAGTCCGCACCAATAAGAATTGATATTTCTTTATCGTTAAATTCATAAGGATCAGCTAATTGTACATTTTTTAAATATCTAAATTTTTTATCAATATTTCTATCCAGGGGTCGGTAAATTCGTGATATAAATATGTTCTGTCCCTACCGCTTCTATTTCAATGCACACATTTGGATCATCTCTGTTTTTCAATTTTATTTTAACTATATTTAAAGTTTTTGTTTCAGTTTCTTTAGCACCAAATGCGCAAATGGAAAGGTTTTCTTTTCTAAGAATTGGAAAGTTAAATTCCTCAGAAGTACTCTTTAAAACGAAACTTCTCTGTGAACCATTATCTAAAAATAATCTAACAACTTCTTGTTCATTTTTGTCATCAAAAATGCGGCACATGTTTGTAATAATACACTATTTACTTCTGTTTTAAATACTGCTGAAACTATATTATCTGTGTCCCTTTTCGGAGACAAATCGTCATCACGTCGATTTCGAAAACATATTGAGAAATGGTGGGGCCCATTACAAATAGGACACGACTCCCTTTTTACACATTCCATTGCTCTATGACCGGGCGACAAACACAAATAACAACACCCTTTTTTTCTTAAAATTTCTCGCTTTTCGTTAGCACTAAAAGAACGGCAAGCGTCGAGTTCATAACCTTTGTTGCAGTATAAACATTTTCGGCTTCTAAGTTCTACTTTCTTCAGAAGGGTGGGAAATGAATGTGGTCAGAACTGTACTCTGTTCGGGGGGGCTTCATGCGTTGTCCGGAGAAATAGGAGCCTTTATTTTTTGTTTTGTCTTGCGGTGGAGGGGAATAATGACATGGTTTATGATTGTTTATTTGAGAGGCTCGTTTATGACTACGGATCTCCAAGTGCAGGAACCGCAAAAGAGTGCTCAGGTCAAACCCTTCATCTTTTTGAGAACGATTGAATTCCAAAATGAGTTCGGAGGGTATCTGTTTTAACAGGGAGAGTGTTAATAAGTTTGAGTAGGATCCTCCTTTAACTCCAAAACTTTCAAGATTCTTTATTTGCGTTTCTGCTCTATCGTACAAATTTCTTAAGCCCACAATATCAGTTGGGTTTCTAACAGGTGTTAAATTTAATAAATTGCTCAAATGAGCGTTAATTAACATGTTTTTATTTCCAAATCTATCTTTTAATAAATCAAGAGCTCTATCATAATTATCATCAGAAACTAGAAATTCATTAATGCAAGCAAGCGCATTACCACACAAATATGATTTTAAATAATTAAATTTATCAACTTTGCTTAGTCTATTGTTATTATGAATAGAGCTTTCAAATAAATTATAAAAATCTAACTATTCAGAATAATTTCCAGAATACTTATTTCTATGCAATTTAGGTAAATTTATGTTCATACATTCAAAACTATTGGAATCAATAACTTGGAAATTTCGAGAAACTATCAACCTGGATAGAGTCAAAATTTATTCTCTTAATTTTAGAAGAAAACTTCGTTTTCCAAAATATAATCTTCTCTTTAATTTCTTCCGAAGCTTCCATATCTTCAGTAATAGTGTCAACAGACAAACGATCTTCAATTAGTGTATTTAATAAACTTAAGTTGCTTTCTTTATCATTTAATTGCTCTAAAAAAGCTTCAAATTGATCAATAGGTTCATTTTCATTGTTGATCTTTCCTTCAATTTTATTTATCAATTTTGTCAAAGAAGAACGTAACGCAGTGCGCTTCTTTTTAAATTTTGAGATATCTTCTAAAACTTTTAATCTTCGATTCAGGTATAATTCAGTTTCAATAAAAATTCGGCTTACCTGAATTCACTGTCAACGATGATATTTCTACTTTTTGGGTCGAGGCTACCAAAAATGATTCTTTCATCAATTTCCGATTCGCAGGCCGTTGCACCAAATGTTTCGGTCATCAGTGGTTCAATTAATCAGAGGTAGAATGCTTTTATATCAATCAACTCTCATATCATCACAATTATTAGACTAAATTTAAATTCAGTAAATCATCGAAGATAATTGTAAGATTAAATAATAAGTTTAATGGAATATGGAGTGTGTCTGCACTCGGTCACGTACAGATCTCTGGTGTAAACAAAGCATGTTTTTACAAGCAGCGCCCTCTATACTAAGGGGGGATCTACCAGTTGTTGTTGTTGTTGTGTGTTTATTACTGGGATACATACGAAAGACGTGAGATAGAAGGTTCTACCAGTTGTGTTGTGTATATTGTTATACAATTTTATAACAAATTTAAGGATTGTTCTTATACTGCTCCGTCCTTTCCAGTCTTTTATAATTGATGTCCCTCAGATTGTCTATCCCATGCTTCAAACGTTCATTAATACTCTTGCAGCTATCAAACTTTTTTACTCTCATTCAGAATTTTGAATTGTATCGATTCTTTGTAAAAAAAATGCACAAATATTCTTACTCTGTAAATATAGTAGTACTCCCCGAGCTTACGCGATAGGTGGGACTGAGCGAGAACCGCTAAGTCGAATTTGCGTGAGTCGGGATATAATCTCGCATATACACTCATGTCTATAAATTAAGGATAATGAAGTGAAGGCAAAGAAAGAGACAGAAGCAAAGCAAATTTGACTTATTTGTAAAGT
This sequence comes from Trichonephila clavipes, assembly GCA_019973935.1. Classification (NCBI taxonomy): domain Eukaryota; kingdom Metazoa; phylum Arthropoda; class Arachnida; order Araneae; family Nephilidae; genus Trichonephila; species Trichonephila clavipes. Next base: position 18,241 of record BMAU01020045.1, on the reverse strand, counting down.
CTATTTATTATACAAAAGGTAAAGAGCAAAAAAGATGCTATATGTTTGACATAATTAATAAAAATTGTGATTTTTGCTCCCTGGAGCAAATTTCAAAAAAGAACCTACTTACAAAAAACAGTATAACATGGTTAATATGATGATTCATACGGAGTATGTCTCTTGGACGATGCAATACAGGCCTTACAACGCCTAGGCATGCTGAGTATCAAATTATCAATCTGATCTTGGGGAATATTACACCACTCATCAAGCAATGCCCTACGAAGTTCTGGTAGACAGGTGGGAGGGGGTTGACGGGCTGCAATTCGTCGGCCAAGCATATCCCACACATGCTCTATTGGATTCAAGTCCGGTGAGCATGCTGGCCAATCCATACGGGTGATATCCTCCGATTGAAAGCATTCGTCTACAATGTTTGCATGGTGAGGACGGTCGTTGTCATCCATAAACAGAAATTCAGCACCCATGACGCCCCGAAACAAACGTACATGTTGTTCCAGAATGACATCCCGATAGATGTGGCCTGTCATAGTTACACTGTGAACAGGCAGGAACCAAGAATAATTCCTCCCCAAACGAGCCATCCTGCACCTCCGTAACGGTGTCGTTCAATGGTGTTCTCTTGGTGGTAACGGGTATCTGGTGCTCTCCATATTAAAATCCGGTGAGAATCAGATTGCAAACTAAACCTGGAGTCATCGGAAAACATCACACAAGACCACTATTGTGGTGTCCACAATACCTGCTCTTTACTCCAGGTTAATCGCAGGCGACAGTGAGTTGTGGTAAGTGGAACACATCTGACAGGCCTACGAGCATATAGACCAATGTGCCCTAAGCGGTCTGCCTTGAAACTGTCGTACCGGTATCTGAAGAGAGCTGACGAGACATGTCTGATGCTGTGTTACGTCTGTTTCTTTTGGCAGTAACTGCCAAATACCAGTCCTCATTCGGCGTTGTAACTTAGGGATGACATGTGCTGTAACATCTACTCACATTGCCATCATCTTGGAATCGTTTCCAAAGCCTAGAGATGACACTCTGGTCGATTCCAAGTTCCTCGAATACTTCCAGCTGGGTACGTCCACATTCCAGTCGTCCAATAATTCTACCACGTAAAAAATCATCCAAATGCTTCCTTTGTGCCATAACTATGCGTTTATTGCACTGAAAAGCTTTTAAAGCGCTTGTGGACAATTTTACGTCTTTGCCACCATTCCTTATATACCCTTCTCTTACACTTTCGTCATTGTGACGTACTATCCACGCCATCCGGTGGTTTCCTGTAATTTGCATATTTTTCTTCAAGATGTGTGTGATAATTCTACAGGTGAAATTTTTATTTTAGAGTTCAATTTCTGTGTGATTCTGAATTATCCTTAATTTATGGACATGAGTGTATATATCTTTACCAGATCTATCACATTTCCCTTAATGGGCGAAAGCAGTAAAATCTTAACTAAGGTTGAAAAAAAGAAATTCAATTCCTTAAAAAAACAAAATTGACCAAAAGAGCGAATTTTGTAAATCTATTAATACGCAATAATTTAACATGGAACTCTCATACTCTTTTTAAAAAATAATCCGGATATTCATCAGTAATTTCTGAGATATCCATCCTCCAACGGAAATTATAAAAATGGAATGCTGCAACAAAATAGGGATCAATATGTGAAAATGGTTAAATATTTTTAAAAGAATCGAGTTGCTTAAAATTAATAGTTACCACAGTAAAAATAAAGAAAAAAAGGAAGGATCCTATACTAAACACTTTAGCAAACATATTACCAAACGATAAAAATAAATATAACCATATTGTAATGTTATCCCCCATCTTGGCGAAAATTAGAAATAATTTGGCGGGTAACCACCCAATATTAAATTAGTATCTTATATCATACTTCAGTAAAAGATGCCTGTGCATTGACGAACCAAAACATTTTTTCTCTAAATGGCACCCAATATTTTAAAACTAATTTTACATATGAAAAAAATTTTGAATTTTAAAAATTGTTCTTAATTTTTTTCCAAAGAAATTATCCAATAACTTCACCAAATAACTATGTTTTATGTATCATTTTATATATATTTGTGTAAAACATTTTATATATTTAAGTAATATTATTGAAAAAATGGTATCTAATTGAAAATATGTGTATTGCGAGAGAGAGAGATACTAAAATTTATATCCATGAGCAACTAAAAACAAATGAAATAACTTTTGAGCTCTTGAAAGTAACAAAAGTATCTTTATTATAGGTATGCACAAAAAAATTTAAGCTCTATTAGAAATATTTAAAATATATATCACAAAAAAGGAGACTAAAATTTGATATATTACTATTTCGAGTATGCCCTGGAACCCTTAAAAGCTTGAAGATTTGAAAGGACATCTGATTGTACAGATTTAAATATTTTGTTTCCCTTTCATTTGACAAAGAAAGTTAACAACATGCACAGCCTTCAATAGCTTAATCACTTTTACTTAAAAAAACATGTTGATCAAATCATAAAATATACTACTATTGAGATACATCAAAAACAGTCTATTCATTTGAAAATGTCTAGAAATAAATAAAACACAATTTCAAACTCACTAATACTGTACGATTGTGTACCGATTATATCATTAAAGCCTTATTGAGAAAATACAGGGGGAATCTGACGTTGTTGTTGTATTAACATAGCTTTACTTTGTCTTAGGAAACCGTCTTCACGTGGAAAGCTCACGTTTTTATTAGATCCATATACCTTTACCCTGTCTTTGAAGACCGTCCTTACTTAGGATGCTGACGCCTAGCTTTACTCTGTCTTAAGACACCGTCCTTGCTTTGGATGCTGATGTTTGGCTTAATTCTGTCGTAGAAAACCGTCCTTTCTTAGGATGCTGACGCGTTGCCTAGCTTTACCTTGTCTTAAGACACCGTCCTTGCTATTAGGATGCTGACGCTTGGCTTAATTCTGTCGTAGAAAACCGTCCTTTCTTAGGATGCTGACGCGTTGCTTTACCTTGTCTTAGGAAACCGTCCTTTATTAGGATGCTGACGTTTGGCTTAATTCTGTCGTAGAAAACCGTCCTTTCTTAGGATGCTGACGCTCAGCTTTACCCTGTCTAGGAAACCATTTTTGCTTAGGATGCTGACGCATAACCTTACCTTGTCTACTAACACCGTCTTCATTTAGGAAGCTGATATTTTTATTGTGTCCACATAGCTGTACCCTGTCTTCGGAGGCCGTTTTCATACAGGCAGCTGGCGTTTTTATTGCATTAACTTGGTCTTCGGACATCGTTTGCGAATAAATTGCTCAATTATTTTGCGCTCATTTTTTAAATAAAAAAATATGCTTATACTATCTTCCAGTAAATAAAATGTAAGGATTCGCTGCAGTAACCACGTTTGATAAAAAGATCTAAGATCAGATTTTTTTTAAGTGTACGAAGAATTTCTTTGCGTAATTGTTTAGTAGTTTTTGATTAAAATTTTTCAAAATAATAGTTATACTATGTTTTAAAAATTGATTACTCATTAAGAGCTAGTTGCAGATATTATTTTAAAAATTGCAATTCCGATACATTAATTTTTATTAGTCGGAAACATAATTTTTTTTTAGGAAATTGCAAGTTTACGAACATTTTTCTGAGTGTGTGAGAGACACTGCAGAAGAAGAGAAAAGAATGCTACTTAAAAAAAAAAAAATCGAACACCTAATTTTCGAATTTCGATTCTCATACTTTTAAATAAATTATTAAACAATATATTTAGCAACTTATTTTATTGTTGTTTTCAATTGATGTTTAAAGTAACGTTTGAGGTAGTTTTGTTTGCTTATGCAGCAAAAATATTATGCTCAATAATGTAAGGAAACTATAAATGCAATTCAATTTATTATTTTTATATAAATGTGCAATAACACCTGCTAAATTAGTAATGATATCCAGCTGGACTGCTTACCGTTTGCTTATAAAGTGCTTTTGAGAAAAGAAAATAGAATTTATAACAAGTGTAAAATTATATATCCATCCGATAAAGCTAACTCGAAAAAAGAAAAGATTTATAGTTTAAAGAAATGTGGATAATCTATACGTTTGAGCTCTGTAAAAGTTTCTATAGAATTGAATCAATAGTTTTCCTTTTTCATTTCGCCTGAAACTAAAACTCAGATTAGCTGGTTTTGAAGGCCATTCTGCAAAAAGTAATTTTATGTGATACCAAGGAATAGAAAACTGAGTTAGATCTCCCAAGTCAATGATAAAACAGCTAACATTTTATTTGAATTGTTTGTTGTTTGCAAATGAGAGCCAGTTTCCCATTTTCGATTGTAATAAGCATACAAAAGAATAGAGCAATTAAAAAATGAAAAATGAATTTTATTCATAACATCTTATTTGCAATAGTGTATCACAGTAGTAAAATGAATAAAGGATGCATTTAAAAATGTGTAAAATGATGCTATGAAAATGATAAATTTTATAAAAGCAAGATAATTAAATTCCAGATTATTTGCTGTATAATGAGCAGAATTAGCTAGAAAATACAGAACCCTGTTTTTACATTTAGAATTCAGATTAATTTTAAATGAATCATGTTATAACAATGCGCTATAATTATGTGATGAAATATGGTTGCGAAGTTTATCTTATTAAGCTGACATGATTGCTGTTCTAAATGAAGTAAATATATTAAATGAATATATATTTTTTAAAAATTAAAGAAAAAAAATGAATGCATTGGTTTCAAGAATTAACAGCAATTTGTATCTCTAGCACAATGATGGGCAATGTTTTGAAAAAACTAACACATTTCTAATGAGTGAATTTAAATGGAAATGAATTAATTTTAAAGGACAGTGTTCAAACGTATATAATGTGCATAATTTTTCAACTAACAATGCATAATATTTCAACTAAAAAATATACGAGAATATTTTCCAGGAGAGAAAACTAAGCATGAATGAATAAAAAATTCTTTCGAGTACTATACTAAATCAGAAAGTTTGCTTCCCACAGTCATAAGCATTTAAATGTTTTATGAAGTTAACTTCTTATGGCACGGCAGGGAAAAATTTTCGTTACGCGTTACCAGTTACGATTACGCGATAAAAGTAAGGTAGAAATGTGTGAAGTTCCGAATTTCCTCACGTTTTTTAAATACAGTTTGAAATAATAATGATAATAATAAATTTGTTAATTATATATATAATATTACTTTAAAATAAAACTTATTTATACAATTCAATACATATAAGCGGCAACGACTTCAATTCTTCTAAGATCGTAGATGGTTACATTTGACGATCTACCTAAAATACACTGCTGGCCACCGTAAATGCAACACCCTGAAGGAAGCATGCAAATAACATGAAATTTACAACATGCATTAGCGGAGGTGAGATGTGTGTGTGTGCAAATGATTAGAATTTCAGCACAGACACACATCACGCGCGCCTGTGGTGCCACCTCAAAGCGCTATTTAAGGCTTGGAGATTTCGACGATTTCAAGTTCGGCAATTGTGTTTTTTTTTCAAAACACGATCAGTTATGTCTCGTAAAAAACAGCGATCAACTTTTGATCAAGTATCCGAGTTCGACAGAGGAAGGATAGTGGCCTACAGAGATTGTGGATTATCTTTCAGGGAAATCGGTAGTCGTGTTGGACGAAACCAAACAACTGTAATGCGGGTATGTGACCGTTGGATGCAGGAGGGTACGACGGACCGACGTGGTCGATCGCATCCACCTCAGTGCACCACTTCACGTGAGGACAGGCAAATTGTGCGCATGGCAGTGACGGATCGCTCAGTCACATCACGAATCGTAGCACCGCTCATTGAGTCTGTAACGCATCCTTCAGTGTCTGCGCGTACCATTCGACGCCGTTTACAGCAGAGTGGTCTGTCCGCAAGACGTCCATTGCTTGGTCTACCCTTGACGCAGAACCACAGATGTCTCCGCCGCCAATGGTGCGATGAAAGAAGGATATGGGAGGTAGAATGGAATGAAATTGTCTTTACTGACGAGTCACGCATCTGTCTGCAACACTACGATGGTCGGAGACACCGTGGAGAGAGGATGCTGAACAGCTGCGTTATACACAGCCACACCGGTCCTGCACCGGGTATTATTGTATGGGGTGGTATTGGATATCACTCTCGCACTCCTCTAGTACGCATTTTCAGTACTTTAAACAGCCATCGCTACATCTTCCAGGTGTTGGAGACAGTTGTTCTTCTTTAGCTTCAGGTCTTGGCCACAGCCATATTTCAACAGAATAATGCGCGACCACAAGTGGCACGCATTGTCCAAAGGTTATTCGTCAATCACCAGATTGAATTTCTTCCCTAGCCAGCTCGATCTCCCGATCTTTCGCCGATAGAAAACATGTGGACCATAGTTACTCAACGATTGACCCAGATTACACCCTCAGCTGCCACACCAGATCAACTTTGGCAACGAGTGGAAGCAGCTTGGTCTGCTGTACCCCCAAAACACATCCAAAGTCTCTTTGAATCAATGCCGGGGCGTGTGGCAGCGGTGATCTCCAGCAATGGCGTCTACTTTGGCTACTGATTCTGGCAGGAACCACACTTCACAGAAGTCTATAAATTTAATCATTTGATACTTGGTCAACATGTTATCTACAAAATAAATTTTGTTGTGCTATCTCTTGTCTTTCTTGGTGTTGCATTTACGGTGGCCAGCAGTGTATGATGCATTTCATTAATCATAAGTTATAAAAGAAAATATTTCAATACAGTACATAAATTTAAAAAGTTTTTTCTCATATCAAAATAAAACTGTTTGCAAAGTCCCCGTCCTCAAGATGCTATAATGCAGGGGTACTCAGCCTTCCCCCTCCCCGGGCCACATGCATATGACAGGTATTACATGCGGGCTGCAACATGAAGATAATAGGGAAAAACACTGCAAGACCAAAACAACATTGGACAAAACAAAATTGATCAAAATATTAAAACTCTTATTTCGGGTTTTATTTAAAAACTATATTAACATCTAACACACACACACAAAATATTTACTTTAATGTATTTTTTACTAAGTTATGGGGTATTTTCGATTTTCTTTCATCCGTAACCAAGACTCTTGTTTACATGATAATATTATTATTATTTATACTATAAAAACAAACTGACGGATTTGATTGCTTCATTGATAGAATTTCCTGCTAAATTTTTAACAAATTGTTCTTAAATAATTGAATTTCTTAGTGCAATGGGCCATGAACGGGCCACTCAGAAAAGGCCACCGAGCTACATGCGGCCCGCAGGTTCAGTATGGTTGGCTAATGCACCATAGGTCGCATTTATATTGGAATATTATGCATTTATTAAGGTATCCGACAACGTTCGGAACCGTGATTTTAAAAAAGCGCATAAATGGATAATTTTCATGATATTTATGTCATAAATCACGGAATTTTTCCTCCTACTGAGGGTGATTTTAAAAAAACGACATAAATGGATATTTGTTACTCGTGATATTTAGTGTCACTTTGGCTGGAATTCCAAGCAATTTTTTTAGAATACTCTAAAGCGGTTGCTATGGCAACTGAGTAAAAATTGCTCGAATTGGACGAAAAATTGAATAATTGTTAAAATTGTTTTAAGGACATTTTGACAAAAAAATTTATTTAAATACAATATTTCGGCAAAAATTAACTTAGAATAACCTTTTTTCAAAATGTTCTCCTTTTATAAAAAATGCTTCTAAAATAATATTTTGCTTATATGAAGTAAAGACTTCTCCAGAGAGTCTGAACTATGATTTTTGAAAAATGAACATTATTTTCAGAGTTACAACCCATTGAAATAATTATTGGCGTTTTTTGCTTAAAATTTCTCCCCTCTATTGTCGTAAAACAGGGATAAACCCACTTTTAAGTTATATATTTCAAAAATTCTAACAAGAGTCTGAGCTGTGACGAAGCCGGTCACTTCTCCCCAATTGCGATTCCAGACTTTTCCTTAATTGCTGGGAAGGAATTTCGGAACTGGGTCCTCTGCGTGACAAAGAGACGCATTAACAATGTGCTTTCGTTTACCCCCGATCTGATGACGACAGCGCGTCTGAACACATACAGTGTGTACCCAGACATCGGCACCCGTGGGGGCTAGAGATGGAATGTATCGAGACCGACGGGGTCGGCAAAGGGACAACAGATCAAAGGAGTTGAGTCCGACAGGAGCGGCAAAAGGACAAAACATCAGAGGATGATTAGGAGTTAGATGGGATGAGAGAGGGTGGATATATAAGGGGAGTGAGAGAGTAAGAGAGGAGGATGATCCACAAGATATACGCGCAATTATAACATGCGTAAAGCATTAAAAATTACCAGTTTTAAAGCCCATATTCAGAAAATTGCAATTAACTTTTTTAATGATCTACCAGCAACCAACAACTATAATATGCAAAACTTAATTCCATACATTCCTAATGATAATTCTAAAAGACCAAGAAGAATACTTCTTGATTCGGACAATCCTCCCTTAACTTTATTTTTTCGTGCAATATTTTTATTGCACCTCATTTTACTAAAATTGTACTTTCTTTAAATATTTTTGTCACTATTTCCCTATTGTCTTCCCCACTGGACTTGTGCCTCCCCATTTCTTAAATCCCAGCCCCCAGGGCAGCCAATTGAAGCCACTGTTCACTGTACCCTGCAACCAATCAGAGAGTAGTCACTAAGCTCTCGGCCAAGTCAAAAACTTTTCCAAATTCACCATTCAGACGAAGCAGCACCGAGGCCACGCCTCCCGGATTTCATCGACCATTCAATCACCGTCATGCCACCTAGCAGAATGTAAAACTTCACTCTCGCCATGCCCCTCATCGAAGACTTATCCAGATATGGGATTGAGGACTGTTCTTACAGTCCAGAAGCCCAAAAAAGCAACACCTATTCAACGGAGAGGAGGATGGCGATTTTGGAGGTTGCTGTTGTAAATAGCGATTTTGTTTTGAGAGAGCGGTTGGGAAGCTCCTCCCGCGAAGAGACTGAATATTGAGGGAGCCCTTGTGAGGTCCCTTCCGCGAAAAACGAAGGAAACCGCGGAATCTGTATTGGAGAGATCCGGCAAGGGCCGAGTCCCGCTCATCAAGGAAAGTGATACCTTAGTCCGCGAAGTAAGGCGGATTTGGAGCCAAACCACTCTTAGTACTCGGTGTATAATTGCCGAGAAACCCTATTTAACAGCAGTCTGAGTAATTAAGTGTGATAGAATATTCTCTTGTATTTTGATAATATTCTTACTGATAAAAGTTGTTTTAACCCAGAGCTGTATGAAGTTATTACAGAGCTATATACAGGCAAAATATTATAATAAAAGCATTTTTCACAAAAGGAGAATATTTTGAAAATGGGTCATTCTATGTTATTCTGTATTTTTGTCAAAATATTGTACTTAAATAATTTTTTACTGTAATACTATTCTTAAAACAATTTTATATACATTTTCTAATCTAAGTGACACTAAATATCATAAATATTATCCATTTATACGCGTTTGCAAAATCACGGTTCCGAACGTAGTCGAATACCTTAAAAACTTTCCTTTATACATAGATCTTCTTTTGATACGAGAAATTACGTATTCAAATTATGCTATTCAACTGCATTTGTCACGACTAGTTCTAGCCTTTGTGAGATAAATACATTCTATGGATATTATCGCCAGGGCATTTTAAATACAGTCTGACCCCTATATAACGAAGTCGCTAAATCCCGGAAAAAAGTTCATTATATGGAAAATTCGTTATGGTATATAGGTTCATCTTTTAATATACTTTATAAACCACATAAAACAAATTTCAAATTCATAAACACTATATATTAAAAAAAGTAATTATCCACACCTTTTTTAAAATTAATATATGTTTATTTTATATATCTTACCCGTCAAAAAGGAAAGAAAGAAAGAAAAACTGCAAGGAAAACAAGAAAAAAAATGTCGAAGAATTCACTGTATTTTCAATATTGAGAAAATAATTTTATACTAAAATTAATGAATTTTAAGGACATTTTATAATTTAAAGCATACAAGTAATATTAAACATACATTATTTTATAATTAGAACACGGGGACACAGGACAACTCCCTTGAAGGTGAAAGAGGATATCGAAGATGTTTCTAGTGAACGGGGCAATGGGGGTAAAAGGTTGCACTTCTTGGATAAAATGTAAAAAACTCTTTGCTCTCGGCGAGTTAGGATCTAATAAAACCAGTTCAAGATTTACGACCACCATAAAATGTATTAAAGAGAGAATAACTTGAAATTTTTTCAGAAATACTTGAAAAAAATGGAGAACAAAAATTGAATCACAAAAGAAAAAAGTTCGTATATAGAAAATGCACTTCGCTATTGAGAGGTTATTTTACGAAGAAAATCGTGAAATGTTCAAGGTTCCAGGAAACAGTTCTCTATATAGAAAAATTCGCAATATAGAGATTCGTTATATAGAGGTTCGACTGTAATTTGATACACATCGAAGTAGCTTTTATGGAACTATATGATCCTGGGAATAATGCTCTTTGCTCAAAGGGTCTCAACTGGAAGTTCCTTTGATCCCCAGAAGAGCAAAGAGCATTATATCCACATACATTGACAAATATACAACCTTGACCCCCAAACCCAAGAGCCTTGGAAAGCCAATGGAAACCCTGGACACTGTGGTTCCTCTTCCGAGGTACCTGGAGAGAGAGCCGAGGCCTTCCAGCTCTGTGGCCATGCCATAACGGATGGCGACCCCCTGCTCGAATGCACTTGACTCGGTGAATACCCGAATGACGACGTCGTCTGTCCATACTGGGAGGCAAATGGTCAAGAAGCCATGCACGGGCATTGGATGAATAAATAATAAATGGGGCTTCTTTTTTGCTCTTTTGTACATACCTGGATGATCTGCCCTCCATGTACAGGGTTATTTTTGTCGGTTGATGAACAATGCATTAAGCTGGTATAAATTCACAGTTTTCATTCCTTCGATGCTTGTCTTTATGCCATTTCTGTAAAAGTTTTGTAATCTCGTGATGATATATCAAGTTTCCCTGCTTAAGTTTATCGAGTCACCTTCATTCTTATGTGGTTTAAAAACACCTCTCTCTCTCTTTAACAGTCTCCACATCAAATTCCTGCTAAAAAAATTTGAAAGGATTTTAGCCACCATTATTCAGTATGGAAGCAAATCTTATTCGCATTCACTAATGGGCTCAATTCATGACGGTCACATGATAAGGACAAATTCGTGTTCTCCATTTAATTCAAAACAAACTGACATTAGACTTGTATTTATTGTTCTACTTGTAAAATTTCAATTTTATAATTGGGTAAAGTTGTTTAAATGTAATTAAAAAGTTTCTTCAAAAAGATTTTAAAATTTAAAAATGCATTTTATGCATGTTCTTTTGAATGAAAGGCATTATGTTATATTATTTGCAAATATGTATATTATTGTATTATGTATTTATTTGTTGTTGACAAATATGTACTTTTAAGAGAAAGTTTCTGCGAATAGAAAAAGTTGGCAACAATGAAGTGAATCGACTGGTTATAGCTGAAAACAAGTGATTGCTTTTATCGTGTGACTTTGACGTCACATGAGCATTTGATCTGATTGGCTAGAAACACGTGGTGGTCAGTGTCATGTAACTATCACATCTCAGGAATTTATCTCATTGATCGTTCCCACATCGATAGAGCAGTGTGCATCCCCATGGCTCCAAAAAATCTATCGCGAAATTCTTGTCCCATACAGCAACATGTTCTTTTTAATTTGTGATACTCCAAACAATCGACTCCCATAACTCCCACACAATCTTATATATATTATTGCAATTTAACAATAAACTTCTCTCATAGTTAAAGATATCAAAAACAACACCTAATCCAAGGATATACCTATGTGCCTGTTTTTGAAAAGTGCGAACATATTAAAAATCTAAATTTTTTAGGAAATTATTGACTTTTATGTGAGCTTCTAAACAGGACATTTCAAGCATGTTTCTTCACTTTATCTTTTATCAATAAATTATATAGCAGTGCAAAAATATTTTTTTACCCATTGTTGGAAAATTTTGAGAAAAAAAGAATTTTTTTTCTAAAGAATCACATGGCCTTTATTGTGGCTGTAACCAGCTTACTATTATTTATATCATGTGAGCTTTTAATCTCCTCTTGGAAACTTGACTTACTTGCTAACCTGACATTATGCAAATTTACAAGAGTACATAAAGGTTCAACCTTTATAGAGTACTCCACAGAATGGTGGAGTTCTGAACAACACAGATTGAATAGCCTTTACTACATACTTTCTGAAATAATTCAGGAAACATAGCTCGTGTGTTAATTATTTATTTATTTCGGGTTGGAAAGTTGTCATACTAATGTCAAATGATTGAATTTGATGAAGGGACTCAGTACTGCAGTTCTTTTCATCAAAAGTTAGTACTGTTTCAGATAATTTCTGAAATCGTTTCTTACTGTTTTAGATGACATATTTTTTCCTTTTAACATGATGACTTTCAGTTTTTCCATATGTGGCTGTTATAAAATCCAAACGTATTACTTTTATCAACAAACAAAATTTTAAATGATCTTCAATTCTGAATAAGAGTTATTTGCTTTGGTAAAATCAAACATATGTTTAAATAAATTTGAAAGAAAATTGCAGGCGCAAGTCTAGATGAATTATAAACAAACAAAACTGATTACAGTCTGAAACTCTTTGTTTCCATTCTGCACTTGATAAATCTATATTTGAAATAAAAATAAGTGAGGCTTTGTCAAAAGTAAAAAAAAAAAAAAAATGAAATTTTTATCAAATTACAGGGCAGCTTTGTTCGTATGACAGTATAATGTAAACAAGGGTCTTGGGCATGGATCATAGGAAACCAGAGCTATCCAAAACTCAGTAAAAACATACATGAAACTGAAATTATTCTGCGTGTGGTTGATAGAGAAGTTAATATAGTATTAAAATAAAATCCAAGAAAATAGCTTTTAATATTTTGATCAATTTTTCCCATTTTAAATGTCCATTGTTGCTTTGGTCTTATAATGTCCCCTTTCCCATTAATCTTACTGTTGCGTCCGCGTGAAATGTCTGACATATGTGTGCGACCCGACAGGAAATAAGGTTGAGTGCCCTTGACCTACCGTATCAATTTATCCTACTGTCTCGAATTGGCTACGGTTTGATTGCTAAAGAATCTGTTTGCAACACAAATATTATCCGGTTCACTAAACTGCATTCAAAATCTGCTGAGAGGCAATTTGTACAATACCAAAACAGTGTCCATTTACGGTGTGTAATCAATTACTTCCAGACTTTAGCGGGTAAGAAATTACCTTTTTAGTTGATAAAAAATTTTATCTGTTCCTTTTCACCTTTTAACTCTTTCATGCTCTGAATTTTTGACAGAAAAAATGCACTAGAGGGAAATACAGTCGGACCTCTATGTAACGAAGTCGCTACATCCCGAAAAAAATTCTTAATATAGAGGTTTAGCTCTTTCAATTTTCTTTATAAACCCCATAAAACAAATTTTGAATTCATTAACACAATACATTTTTAAAAAAGTGATTATTCACACGTTTTTGGAAATTAATATATATATTTATTTTATATATCATACCTATAAAAAAAGAAAGAAAAAAAACTGCACAAAAAGTTTCTTGACGCCTTTATCCACTTCCTGAAGAATCAAATTTTTTTCTTTGATGCTCAAGCACATACATTTTCGAGCTACAAGAAACGAAGTTACCAGTACGACTGATGAATACTACACAAATGAATGGAGACTACTTCAAGGACACGAGACTCCACTGAGGGTGAAAGGGGATACCAAAGATCTGTTCAGTGAACTGGACATTGCGAGTTAAAGGTTGCACTTCTTGGATGAAATGTCCAGAATTCTATTGCTCTCGGCAAGTTAGGCACCTAATAAAGCCAGTTCAGAATTTATGACCGTCACAAAATGTACTAAAGAGCGAGTAACTCGAAACGTCCAGGAATACTTCAAAAATAGGAAGACAAAAAATTAAATCACATGAAAAAAAGTTCGTTACATAGAAAATGCACTTCGCTATTGGGAGGTTATTTTACAAAGAAAATCGTGAAATGTTCTCTTGGTTCCAGTAAAAAGTTCGCTATATAGAAAAATTCGCAATATAGAGGTTCGTTATATGGAAGTTCGATTGTAATTACAAATATTTTAGATAAATCTCTCCAAACTATAACTATTAAGCAAAAGCTGGTACAAATTAATAATATTGAACCTTTCTTCAAATTAAGGTTATCCAAAGATTTTAAAATTTTGCACCACCATGTTTCAAGCAGCTGATGCGCGCTATTTTAACTTCTTCATTTTCTAAATTGTGCACCCAGTTTCCTAATTTCACGTCGCATCATAACCATAGTTAAAATAAACAAGAATCCATAAATTAACAGTAAAATAAACAACAATCAATAATTTAACAGAACGAACTTTTAACGTTTAAGATAAATTTATTTTAAGCACACGCATATAGAAATTTACTTTTACAACAAGAAGATCAAAATAATTAACTTAGCTTGAGAGAGGAGGGTGCTTGGGGAGGGACATGGTTGACGCCCGGAATCTCGAAGTAAGATTCTTCTGTAGCTCTGGGATCGGCTCTCTCTCTCTCTAAATTCGGGTGCGTGCCGTTTTTATTCAGCACCTCGTCACCCAAAAATCCTAGAGCTGGACTTTTTGTCTTGTCCAGTATAATTTCTCTGATTGGTCCCGAGGCCGGCGCAGTGTTACACCACCTCAAAATTTATGGGTTTAGTGCATTTTTTAACGCGGGAACTTTTTTGACGCACCCCACCAAAAGGAATTTCACCACATTCGGTCAGGGGGACTCGTATAAAAATTCCAAGCCGTTTCAGGGGCGAATTCTAAACAGGAACAAACCTGGCCTCCCATCACTCCTCCCCTCTCTCAAATACACAGCACACAAAAAACATAACCAGTAAAAAAAATTAATGTTCCATAATGAGAAGAAAGTTCGGTGATCCTGTGGGTTCCGATTAGCAAAAATAGGTGATGCATCGATACTGAGAAGAAAGTTCGGTGATCTGGTGGGACAACACATCAAAAAGTCTGACATTTCTCCACGACGAGAAGAAAATTCGGTAATCCTGTGGGGCTCCGGTAAGTGCTGAATGTTGATGCATCGATACTGAGAAAAAAAATTCGGTGATCTGGTGAGGCAACACATCCAAAAGTCTGTAATTTATCCACGATGAGTAGAAAATTCGGTGATCCTGTGGTGCTCCGGTAAGTGCTGAATGTTGAGGTTCCATCGACCCTACAAGAGAAAAGAATGTCTCCCAGGGAAACCATATTAGTAATAGAACCAAAACCAGTGTGGAGAACAGAGAAACTCGACCCCAGCTGACATCCACCGCAGACTCCAAGCATCAACCGCGTCCTCCCATAATTTGCATTTGAAAATGCAAAAGAAGAGAGGAAAAAAAATTATTAAGCACAATTTTCAAAGTTAAGTCCCAATTCCCCAAACGCTGTGAGGGAAAAGGAAAAAAAAATCAACAATAAACAACTGAAATTAAATTCATCTTCCGAACAAAAAAAAATTTGAGATGAGACCTGGGTCACAGAGCAATTCACACAAGGACTACATATATAAAATAACAAATAGAATAAATTGAATAATCTTAATTAATCGTGTGACATTAAATGTAAAAATATCAAGTCAAGTAACGCATAGTAAATTCAAAACATACATATATCATAGCTTTGATACTCACAATAACCACACATACAAACATTAAAAAAATGTGATAAAGAAATAATTACAAGTGAAACATGTATAATCAATAAGAACGTAGCACTAAGAAAACGAACACAATATATATAACCATATAACATCGAAATTATGACATGAATAATATGATGTGCATGTATCAGACAACAACAAAAAATTTGTAACCTTTGTCAATGCTTAATAGCCTAAGAAATTGCAAAGAAAATTCACTAAAAGCATTGATTACAATTTAAAAGCAATTATTGCAAATTAAATTTAGAATTGCAAACGATGAGTGTGCATGTGATCAGGATGCACCCCCAGTGTTTACAAAGCGGAAAAAAAACTACATATCCCATTTCTTGCGATACAGCGATTGCCCGCAACCGTCAACACAAGAAACATAATGTACAACCGAGACAAAAAAAAACAATGCAAATCCGAATTTAAAAAATTGAACTTATTTGATTAAAGCATAAAATAAATTCGAGAGAAAGAAAAAGTTCTCCATTCAATACATGTGAATTTCCATATTGAGAAATGAATTCCAGAAATCCCAAATGCAGTTGAAAATGTAAGAAAAAAATTGTAAACATATATAAAACTGTTAATGCAACCTATGACCTGAGTGCCAACACATTTGGAGTAAAGTAAATTCAATCAAAAAAATTAGCAACTGCTTCACATAATTCAACAACACAAATCTCTAAAAAAATTCAGCAACTAATCAACATCACTTCTGAACGTTTGAAGTGATGGGGCCCGCCTTTCCATGGAAGTTTACAGTAATTTGTATACAGACCCTGTTGTTGTTTACAAGCAGAGAGGAATTTTTGGGAGTGTCTCTCACCCCACCGAAAAGGTGACGCGTTTCCCACGCCTGGAAGAGCAATGTACCCATAAATACATCATGGTATGGGATGTTTTGGGAATTTCCGCGTTTTGGGTGAGTTATGGACCGCAGGAAGATACCACCCGCTGACTTCAGACCAATCAGAAAAGCTGATTGTGTTTCGAGAAATAATCCTCAGAATACGGGGTAAACCGCCGCGAAATATAAGCGCTTGCACGACGAATTTACTCACTCTCACAGTAACTACCGAAGTAGTTACACCCAAGATTCCCCCCTCACCCTATAATGCTTAAAATCAAAGACAATTTCAGAAGGCAAATTAAATGCATCTCAGAAAAATTCCCTAATTTACGTAATAGAATCGTTAATGACGTCGTAAAAATGTTCTCCACCGACCATGAAGAATACAGAAAACTTAAACACTTTAGAGACTGATAAAGATTTCGAAGATTTTACATTCTCAAACGCCAGATAAACCAATTAAAGCCGTTATTAAAGGCCTCCCTAATTCTGCTTTAATTACTGATATCACTAACGACTTAAAATTAATCGGATTCAATATAGATAGCTGCACGCAACTAATCTCCAAAAGAACTAAAAAATCCCTCCCCCATATTTCCTAATTACTTTACCAAGAAACATTTTAAATAGTAAAATTTTGACATCAAAAAGTTGGGTTATTTGCAGGTGAAAGTGAAGATTACCTCGTTAAGAGGAATAACCCAATAGCTTCAACTGCAATAACTTCTACCATACTGCCGCAATTGTTTATGAAACCAAGATGCCTTAAATGCGGTAAAGACCATGCCACACGAAACTGTCTCACATCAAAGAACGACAAGAAAACCCATTTTGTATCAACTGCCAGGACTTCGGTCACTCGGCATGTTATACTAAATGTCCCCAAATTCCCCAACCCAAAAGGCGCTGCCTTTTCCGACCCGATTAAAGATTTTTTCAAGCAAATGGACTAAGAGGGAATTTCTTCGCTAACGTTGTTGAGCGGAGAAATCTGTCAGATCCCCTCGAAACCGAAAACCTAACTGCAAATAAAAGGAAGACTCTTCCGGTGGATTCCTTACTCAAGATAATAACTGTTTCCAGATTTTCCCAAGTTCTGGAACTTTTTAATACTATCTCAAACCTAGTAAGAAGAACCCCAAAATCCTCGACCTTCTCTCTAGAATTTAAAACAGCTAATTCCGACGAAGAAAAAAACCTGCCTTCTGGCAGAAGCTATAATGAACAATATTTAAATTTCCTATCATTCTTAATTTGTAACTTTTATTTTTTACCTTAACTTTTTAAATTCTCTCAAATTATTCAAATTTCTCTTTTAAATTAAGTTAAAGTCACTTTCTATTTCAAAGTACATGATTTCAATCTTAAAAGCTCACTGCCATCCTCCAATCGAACGATCACATCGCTCCAATAGCCAACACCTCCTGCACTGCCATTGGATCTCTCCTCCTCCAAAAGTCACGCCCCTCTCTTCAGAAGCCCAAGTTTCCAAAACCATGAAAATCAGAGTCCCAGATAGAGGATAGAAGAATGCTGACGCATTCTAGATTCCTGTT